>CM049797.1:9336410-9398910 GCA_027422405.1 Ptychobarbus kaznakovi
ACATACGGCACGTTTGTGATCAACACTTGTGTCCTCTGGTGACGTAGCAGCAGCTAGCGACGATGTATGATGACGTAACCGTAACCAAGTGGCGTCTCGTTTCATAGGGGTATGTTTTCACTCATAGCGCTCACCACTCGGTTTCGATGGACAAGGGCTAGGGGTAAGACGAAGGGGAAGGGGTAAGACAGAGAAATGGGATTCACCCTTAGATTTGTGTATATAAAAATTTCCCAGCAGAAGTATGTTTGTTAACAAGTCATCTTTGTTAATTATTGTGTGTTCGGGGAGGACTTATAGACCATAATATCAGCGTGATCTTGCGTTATTTCCTTCACTTCTCGTGTGCGTTTGGCTGTAGTTTGCGGAGTTGTCGGCGATTCTTCCTAATGTAAAGTCATGCAGTGTGTAACCTCCTCTCTCCGATACATCGTGCAATGTGAACACAGCAGCGACTGAATGAACCCCAGATAGTCTGCAGTGTGAAAACAACAGTGATCCGATGACTTTGAGAATCGTGCAGTGTGAACTCGGCATAAGAGAAACTATGTATAAAAACATGAGTCAAATTAGATTAAATTAAACTAAATAAAATTAACTACTTCTAAATATGTATTTTAAAAATATATGTATTTAAATACATTAACAATAAATATCTATTTAAAATATTAATATATAATCCTATTACTGTTTGCTATAAAGTACATGCATGTACATACAGTGCCTTGCAAAATAATTCATAAATGCATTTCACGTTTTATGTTGCTGACTTATGTTAAACTGCTTTAAATTACTTTTTTCCACATCAATCTACACTCCATACACGGTAAATAACGGTAAATACACGTATAACGGTAAAGCAAAAAAAATAAAAGGGTTTTATCATGTTTGCAAATTTATTAAAAACAAAAACCTTAAATGATTCCATTCATTGCATAAGTATTCATACCCTTATCTTGGACAGTTGGAATTTAGCTCAGGAGCATTCACATTGCTTGTATGTGTAACTAGACTTAGAGTGAAAATAACCTGTGGCAAATTCAACTGAATGGGTATGATTTGGAAAGGCACAGGCGTCTTAATAAAAGGTCCAACAGCTGATAAAGCATATCAGAGCAAAAACCAAGCCCTGGGGTCAAAAGAAGAGTCTGTAGAGCTCAGAAACAGGTTTGAGTCAAGCCACACATCTGGGGAAGAGTTCGGAAAAACATTCTGCTTCATTGAAGGTTCACAGAATCATGTAGTCTCTGTTACCCTTAATGGAGGAAGTTTGAAACAACCAGGATTCTTCTTAGAGCTGGCTTCTTGGCCAAATTAAACAACTGATGGAGAAGGGCTTTGGTTAGAGTGGTTACGAAGAACCTGATGATCACTCTAGTTGAGCTCCATGATCATATGTGCAGATAGGAGAGATCTACAGAAGAACAAACATCACTGTAACACTCCACCGATCTGGGCTTTATGCTGGTGTGGCCAAACTCAATCCTCTCCTCAGTGAAGACACACTTGGAATTTACAAAAAAAGCACCAAAAGAACCCTGACTGTGAGAAATAATATTCTCCGGTCTGATGAACCTCAATTCCATGCATCGTGTTTGAAGGAAACCAGCTCTGCTCATCACCTGCAGAGTACCATCCCAAAAGTAAAGTGTGCCGGTAGCAGCCTCATGCTGTGGGGCTGTTTTTCAGCAGCAGGGACTGAGGGACTCGTCAGAGAAGAAGAAAACCTCAATGCACCCAAATATAGAGATAGCCTTAGTGAAACCCCAGTCCAGAGCATTCAGAACCTCAGACGGGCAGAAGGTTTACCTTCCAACAGGGCAATGAACCTAAACAGCAAGAGTGGCTGTGTATACTCTGTGAATGTGAATGAGTTTGAACCCAATCAAATATTTATGGAGAAACTTGAAAATGTGCATCAACCCCCATCTAACCTGACAGAGCTTGAGAGGTGAAGAGGTGAGGAGAAGATTAGCAGATAATTGCCAAATGTTGATGAGCAAAGCTCGTCGCATCAAACAAAAAAGACTTGAGGCTTTAAAGATGCTTCAGGTAAATATTTAGTTAAGTGTATGAATACTTATGCAATGTACTTATTTCAGTTTTTTATTTGTAATTAATTTACAAAGTTGTGACAATTCTGTTTTTGCTTTGTCATTATGGTGTATTGGAGTGTAGATTGATTTAGAAAAACGAATTTAAAGCAGTTTAACATAAGTCTGCAACATAACAAAACGTGAAAAAAATAAAGGGGTATGAATACATTTGCAAGGCACTGTATCTGAAAACATGATTTTTTTTTACATTTAAACAATAAATAGATAGTTCCTGTGGCTGAGTGTTAGAGCATTGCATTAGCACTTAGCAGCGCAAAGGTTGTGGGTTCAATTCCCAGGGAACACACATAATGACAAAAAATGTATAACCTGAATGTACTGTAAGTCGCTTTGGATAAAAGCGTCTGCTAAATGCATAAATGTAAATGATTTTTTTTTGTAAACAGCAAGCATGCTTCTGCAGATCTAAAAAGTATATTATAATTTGCCAATATTATTTAAGAATTTTAATTAAAATATTAAAACTCTATCAATGAACAGAAAGCAATACATATTATTAATGCTCAAAATATCCACATTTAGTCTCTCAGCACTGGCTACAGGACACACAAGTGAAATCAATGCCACACTCTGCATTACAGAACAAAAGCACTGAGATTTCATTTAGACCGAGAGAGAACATAACAGGATGAGCTGTTCTCAAATTCACTTACTTTTCTTTTCTTACGACCGTATGGAAATAGGTACAAGAGCAGGATAAACCTGGTGTGAAGGAGAGACGTTTGGGGAATTCTGAGCCATAAACACACACACACACACACACACACACACACACACACACACACACACACACACACACACACACACACACACACACACACACACACACACACACACACACACACACACACACACACACACACACACACACACACACACACACACACACACACACACACACACACACACACACACACACGCCTTTCCTTCCTGATCCGTGTCTCCTTTCACTTGCAGCGAAGAGCAATTTGGCCTGTCATTGTATATTCACATCTTCATTAGTAAAGCTGCAGATCTGAGTCGCCCAATGAAACAGGAAGTGAACAAAAGAGCCAGAAACAGCTCAGACTTACAATAGCCACAACTAATTCAATCAGACGCTCCTAACGAGGGCTGTCAGACGCACCAGCACTGATGCCGTCAAAACTCAATAAGTCCATACTGAAGTATATATCTAACAGCTAATTTACATTGTAATATTTCACAATATTACTGTATTTTTGATTGAATAAATGCAGCCTTGGTGAGAATAAATATAAAAGCTTGATACCTTAGAATAAAAATAAAATTAAAACGTTTTTTTTCTAAAACAATCAAATAAATAAAACAAATCAGAATTATGAAGAAAATGTGAGAATTGTGAGACAATTTTTCTTTAAGAGAAAAAAAAACTAATTGTGAGATGTAAAGTCAGAAAGATTAGATTTTTTCATTTTAATTTGGTGGCAGACACAATAAAAACACAATAAAAAAAATAAAGCAATAAAAGAAAACAAAAGAATAATTTAAATCTGTGAGAAAAAAATATCAGAATTGTGAGATAAAAGTCACAATTAATTTGTATTTTTATTGTGAGGCAGACAAAAAACAGATTTGCAGAATTTAAACACTGAATTGAGAGATAAAAAGTTTCAATTACCCTTTTTATTTGTATTATTTGTCTATGGCAAAAACGGGCTTAAATACATAAGGTAAATACATTACTATATATATACAACCCGAATTCCGTAAATGTTGGGATGTTTTTAAATTTGAATAAAATGAAAACTAAAATAATTTCAAATCATATGAACCAATATTGTATTCACAGTAGAACATAGATAAGATAACACGTTTAAACAGAGAAATCTTTACAATTTTATGCACAAAATGAATGCTAATTTCAAATTTGATGCCTGCTACTGATGCCTACTACTCAAAATAGTTGGGATGGGGGCATGTTTACCATGGTGTAGCATCTCCTCTTCTTTTCAAAACAGTTTGAAGATGTCTGGGCATCGAGGTTATGAGTTTCTGGAGTTTTGGTGTTGGAATTTGGTCCCATTCCTGCCTGATATAGGTTTCCAGCAGCTGAAGAGTTCGTGGTCGTCTTTGATGTATTTTTCGTTTAATAATGCACCAAATGTTCTCTATCTGGACTGCAGACAGGCCAATTCAGCACCCGGACTCTTCTACTACGAAGCTATGCTGTTGTAATAGCTGCAGTATGTGGTTTTGCATTGTCGTGCTGAAATACACAAGGCCTTCCCTTGAAATAGACGTCATCTGAAGAGGAGCATATGTTGCTCTAAAACCTTTATATACACCTTTCAGCATTCATAGTGCCTTCCAAAACATGCAAGCTGCCCGTAACATATGCACTTATGCACCCCATACCATCAGAGATGCTGGCTTTTGAACAGAACGATGATTACACGCTGGAAGGTCTCGGTCCTCTGTAGCCCGGAGGACACGGCGTCCATGATTTCCAACAAGAATGTCAAATTTGGACTCATCTGACCATAGAACACTTTTCCACTTTGAAACAGTCCATTTTAAATAAGCCTTGGCCCACAAGACATGACAGCACTTCAGGACCATGTTCACATATGGCTTCCTTTTTGCATGATAGAGCTTTAGTTGGCATCTACAGATGGCACAGCGGATTGTGTTTACCGACAGTGGTTTCTGGAAGTATTCCTGGGCCCATTTAGTAATGTCAATGACAGAATCATGCAGATGAGTGATGTAGTGTCGTCTGAGGGCCCGAAGACCACGGGCATACAACAAAGGACTTCGGTCTTGTCCCTTACGCCAAGAGATTTCTCCAGTTTCTCTGAATCTTTTGATGATGTTATGTACTATAGATGATGATATTTGCAAAGCAATTTGACGTTGAGGAACATTGTTTTTAAAGTATTCCACAATCTTTTTACGCACTCTTTCATAGATTGGAGAGCCTCTGCCCATCTTTACTTCTGAGACACTCTGCCTCTCTAAGACATCCCTTTTATAGATAATCATGTTCCAGACCTGATGTCAATTAACTTAATTAGTTGCTAAATGTTCTCCCAGCTGAATCTTTTCAAAATGTCTTGCTTTTTCAGCCCTTTGTTGCCCTCGTGCCAACTTTTTTGAGACCTGTAGCAGGCATCAAATTTGAATTGAGCTCATTTAGTGGATAAAATTTTAAAGTTTCTCTGTTTAAACATTTGTTATGTTCTCTAAGTTCTACTGTGAATAAAATATTGGCTCATGTGACTTGAAAGTCTTTTAGTTTTCATTTTATTCAAAAAAAGAAAAGAAAAAGAATTTGTATATTCGGGTTCGGGTTGTATATGTGTGTGTATGTGTTTGTTGTGTTTTCCTTATACATTGCTTACGAATACTGTTGTTACTGTAAAACACTTCAAGTACAGTTGACATTAATTGCATCCTTGTTCTATGGTTTATTTAATTAGTTCTGTTGCTTGCAATTTATTTATTATAATTTTTGTTTAATATAATGAATATTAACTTGAAGAATTACTTGGAAAAATTGTCAAATTAAATTGTACAGTAATAGCTGACTATTATTAAATTATTAATGTCAACTATACATTTTTTAAATTAATAGTTTCTTAAATAATGTCTTTATATTTCTTATATGCACACAAACAGAGGAGGTGTGTTTGATGAGTCGGTGAAAGAGCTCACAATGTAAATGGATCACTAAAGGTCACACGGAGGCGCTGCTGATTAGTCACACACACACACACGCATGCACGCACATGCACGCACGCACACACGCACACACACACACACACACACCCACTGTGATAGATTACAGCTGTCCAAAGGTTGGGCTGAATCGTTAATCAAAGTCATTAAAATCGGACTCGTGAAAATGATTCAAGCCCCACAGACGCCGGCCGAGTCATTAATGATGGATCATTAGCGCTGCTGACCGGAGAGCTGTTGATTTAGTTCTTCTGCACAGAGATCAGCGGACAGGAAGGGTGCGGCTGTCAGGATCAGTGTTATGTAACACCTGAACCAACCTGTGAGGCCAGATTTCATCAACCGGCTCCGACTGACACACAGCTGCACAACACAGTCTACTATAAACACACACACACACACACACACACACACACACACACACACACACACACACACACACACACACACACACACACACACACACACACACACACACACACACACACACACACACACACACACACACACACACACACACACACACACACACACACACACACACACACACACACAGTGGAAATAGAAACTGCATCAGCTGATATCCCATAATTCCACAGGAGAACTGAACGCTGATAGAAGTTAAATTAAAAAAGTGCTTAAATTGTACTTGGGTAACACTTGAGATTTATCTAATAGTCAAAAAATGCTAAATTTACATCTAAATATATGCAATATTTCTCTCACACACACACACACACACACACACACACACACACACACACACACACACACACACACACACACACCACACACACACACACACACACACACCACACACACACACACACACACACACACACACACACACACACACACACACACACACACACACACACACACACATTTCATATATTTTATATGAATATATGTTAAACTGTAATTGATTTCTGTGATCAAAGCTGTATTTTCAGCATCATTACTCCAGTCTTCAGTGTCACATAATCTTCAGAAATCATTCTAATATACTGATTTACTGCTCAAGAAACATTTCTGATTATTATTAATGTCGAAACCAGTTGTGCTGCCCAATATTTTTGTGAAAACCATTTTTCATGATCCTTTGATAAATAAAAAGTTCAAAAGAACAGCATTTATTTGAAATAGAATTCTTTTGTAACATTATAAATGTCTTTACTGTCACTTTTGATCAATTTATTGCCTACTTGATGAAAAAAAACATTAATTTCTTGATATATTGAGTATCTCAATATCTTACTGGCCTCAACGGTTGAACAGTATATTTATGTAAATATAAGCAATATGTATATAATATGTAAAAATATACACAAATAGCAGGACAGCCACTACTATTCGATAAAACCACTAATAATCCATAATGAAAATGGACATATTTTTAATAAGGCAGGTCTTTGAGCAGAGAACCTTCGTCTTTGACGTCACTCTGCTGCAGTAAAACTAATTCTGTGAAACAAACACGTGACAGATGACAGGAGTTCAGCGTGAGCAGATCAGCACTTCTGGAAAACTAACAGCAATTAAACAGCGCAGTCAAACTTCAAATACTGCATAGAGCGCATACATGCATGTCAATCCCACCGAGAAAGCACGAGCAGTCAATCAGTCATTTTTGCACGTTTCAAATGATTGAAATATAATAGAAAACCTGTATGCAAGGAGAGTCATACATTTTTCAATTGGTTGTTCTCAAACTGACACAACTGAAATAAATCAGATAAATTATATAGAATTAAATTTGCACATTGATTGAAGGCAATCATCTAAAATCTCCTTTAACCTAAATACTTCTGCTTGTGTTTTGTAGACAAATATAAAATGTGAATACATTTCAAAATAACAATTTGTGCCATGACATAAAAATGTTCACTGACAAAAAAAAAGTCACTGACATTATTATTGTTATTATCCATATATTATTATGTTTTTTTTAAATAAATGTTAAAAAACATGAAAGCAAATATTACTTTTTGACTATCGTTAGATTGTGTATATACTTATATAGTTTATATATATAAAAAATAGTTTTTAACATTTTAATTTTAGTTAACAATAAAAACTCTTGCATTAAACATTTTAAGCCAACTAGGCAAAAAAAAAAAAAAAAAAGACCCCTTTAAGTCATTAGAGCAAATTAATAAATACATATTTATATTCAACATAACAACAGCCCGATATTAATATTAAGAACTGTCAGTCTATAATCTTATCAAAACGTTCTATCATTGAACCATAAATCACTAGAATCACTGAATATCGTGCTATATACATTGATAGAGACAGAGACCACATAAAGACAAAGACAGAGAAAACAGAAAGAAAAGTAGGACAGTAGAAACGTATAAGACGACTGGCAGATGATATAAGGTGTGTGTGCGTGCGTGCGTGCGAGTGCGTGCGTGTGTGTGTGCGCGTGTGTGTGTGGGAGTAAAGCCGCTGTAATCTTTAATCAGCTCAATGTTTAGTAACACGGGAATCAGCCGTTCACATCACTTACAGTAAAGACCCCAGAGTTTAATGAGACACAGACTGAACAGATGAAGTCTGACACTCCTGCCAGCGGAGGAGAAATCAATCACATGACCATGAAACTGCATTCATTCATATTTAAAACAGACATTTCTGTCCAGATGACTATGGGGTTGTTTGGAGTTTGGACTGTTTTTTTTTTCTTTGCATACAGTAAGTGTGACACACAAAAAAAATGCATTCATATTTTGAACTTGACACAATGGCCTGAATTAATAATATGCACAAGTAAACCTTTAATGTAATGCAAGTTGCTTTGGGTAAAACGTCTGCCAAAGACATGAATGTAAATCTTACAAAAAATGATCATTCC
Source organism: Ptychobarbus kaznakovi (assembly GCA_027422405.1). Lineage (NCBI taxonomy): Eukaryota > Metazoa > Chordata > Actinopteri > Cypriniformes > Cyprinidae > Ptychobarbus > Ptychobarbus kaznakovi. The sequence goes on from CM049797.1 coordinate 9,345,087, forward strand.
TGGAGGATCTGAATGCAGAGAGCCAAAAAGTTGAGTTTCCTCTCTCTCTGTGTGTGTGTGTCTGTGTGTGTGTGTACTGTGTGTGTGTGTGTGCGTGTTGTGTGTGGTGTGTGTGTGTGTGTGAAAGTGTGTGTGTGTGTGTGTGTGTGTGTTGGACAGAGATGGAGAATGTGAGAATCTGAGATTCTGTGTGGAAAGCCATCCAATTTAGTTTCAGCACCACGAGAAGCATCCGTGTGTGTGTGTGTGTGTGTGTGTGTATGTGTGTGTGTGTGTGTGTGGTGTGTGTGTGACGGTAAGACCGAAAGCCGAGTGCTCTGCATTACTCTTCCTAAAAAAGGAAAGAAATGAGCAGATGATAATAGTTCATCTCCACCTCAAAAGTCATTAAGTATATTTAATGACTGACATTTCATTAATTAGCGCATCTGGCGTAATGATAAAGGTTGCATTTGAAAACATTTGCTCTTCTCTTGAAAGCATTAATAACCAGCAGTCAAAGCTATTTTGTTTAACATAAAACATCAGTTGAAAATCTACAATCACATCCAGAATTATACAGGCCTACATATTTTTTAGCATTGAAGTTAATGGAAGTGCTTTTTCTATATTTGCTTCTTTTTTTTCTGTCTTTCTTTATTGCTTTCCTTCATTCACTTTCCTTCCTCCTTTCCTTTCCCTTTTTCATCTTTCTTTTTTCTTGTAATTTCTGCAGAATTCAGTGCTGCTATTGTTAACTAAAACTATTTTTAACTGTAATAAAGATGAAATAAAATATAATTATTAAAAAGTGATACAATATAAAAACATCCACTTAAAAATAAGTTGAAGTAATAAAATATGTCACGAAAAACTCTCAAAACAAGATGGATCCAATTGCAGCTTTATTTATAGAGTCCAAAAGTAGTCCACACTGGGGCAAAAACAGAAAACAAAAACAGAGAACTGCAAACAATAATCCAGTAACCAAACACACTGAAAACAGGGCATAAATCAAGGATGAAACTAACCAGTAAATGACATTCAGCTGAGAATGATCAGACAATCATGAGTGCAAGGGGTGATGGGAAATGAAGTCCAGAACCGAAAAACAACAATCCAAAAAGAGTGCTCTCTTGTGGCTGACATGGGCACTCCAGCAACTGTTGTGACAAAATACTAAAACTAAAACTGACACATACTAAAAAAAAAAGCTGAAAAGACAAAAGCACATAAAAATAAACAACTACTAAAATTATGAAAATATAAAAATAATTATATACTATAATGTTATAATATTATATAGTAAAAGATAACACTAGTATTATAAATAATAATATATTATATACTAAAATAAGTGTAATATAAATAATCCTAAAATAAATAAAATAAAACAGTGATTCAGACTGATGAACCTCTCCAAAAGCAATATACAATGTCATGAATTCTACATTTATAAGAGACAAATATGAAAATATTTATCCAGAAAATGTGCATTTTAATCAATGACCCAGTTTCTCCTACAAAAGTGAGTATTTCAACAGGCCTCCTTCAGCAGATACAGAAGAAGATTGACTGAGCTGTCGAACGATGTTTAGTATGCACACTTAGTACATAGAGCACTTCTCTCTCCTTTTCTTTTAAGGCACAGAAAAATCCATAATAATCTGATTTGGAGCGATATTTAATCTGACGTGTTTTGTTGGGAGAATATTTCAATGTTGATTAAATGCAAAGCCTGAATGCACTGCATACTAGACGATGCCTTTAAACACGACATCGGTCTCCAGGGTTTGTTCAGAGAAAGATGCTGTTCACAGAGAGACAGTAATAGAGAGACAGCATGGTCGCGCAGCACGTCCTCAGACCGTCTGACCACCGACGGATGAATCCATCTCGCGGCACGAGGGGGTTTCATTATCATGCAACAGCTCAGTATAATCGCAGATTACTCCACACAAAGCCTTTCAGCATGTTTCCTCATGCAACTACACGACACGCTCACTGTGAGAATAAAACTACTCAATAAGAAATAAACAACGCTTTGAGTCTTGTAATTAAATATAATCACATCTGATTTATTGCAGGGCTGTTCTCCCCTGCATCTCTCCCTCTCTCTCAGTCAGCGGGTCTCCATGCACTCAATGAACCCGTGCGCATCTACGCCTGCTCCAGGATTCTGATGTCATTTAGTGTAGAGACAGTGGCTTTCAGGAGACACGGGACGTCCCCCGGAGGCCCTTCACATCTGCTTTCATATCTCAGGCCTCCTCTGTGCGGATATAAAGCTCATTTCTACAAGAAATATTAGTTTTGCCTTCATCTTCCGGTGTGGATAAACACACACCACACACACACACAACACACACACAACACATGCACACACACACACACACACACACACACACACACACACACACACACACGCACACGCACACACACACACACACACACACCAATGAGCATCTAAATGGCAATATACCGTATTTAGATATAAGCTTAGCATGTGCAGGATGGTGATGCACCAGCCAGTGTGTTATTAAAATAAATAAATACAAATACTTGCTAATTTAGTTGTTATAGCACAAATGGTAAAACTAATCAAAGAGCTCATTTGTAAGTTGCTCTGGATAAAAAAACATTTGCTAAATGTAAATGTAATAATAGGAACACTATGAATGCAAATTGATCGATTTTACTCAAATAGTTTATAGGTTTTAATAAAAAGCAGAGATGTCTGAAGTGTACATCTAATTCATGGAAATACTGAATAATCACCGCATTAATTATAATATAGTTATTTAGAAACAAAATAAATCGCACTAATAACATAAAATAAAGATGATGATGCTTAATCTACAAATCTAAAAACCACTTATGTGTCCACAAATTCCTTATCAGACACAAAAACTTTGATATTCAACGTCACAGATCAGTATTTTTCAGAGACATTAATTTTGATCAGTTAACCTCAAAACTGACTAAATTTCACAAATGAGAAGACAAAATAAAAATAACATAGCCATTCATCAAGTGTTCAGATGAGATTTTGTGCCATCTTTGGTCTTTTTTAATGTAATGCACAGAGTAGTTATTCACTAAGAATGAATTGTGTTTTATTTGCATGTGCTGCTCGTGTTGTTTTAGCACCTGACTGACTATAGGAATCATGTAAATCAGGTGATGTGCATAAACGCTTATGAAATCAGTGCTTCTCATAATTTGCATGAGTTCAGAAGAATGCAACAGATTTGGTTTGATCCATTAGCTCACGACACAATACACATCAGCATGTCATGATTCAGTACAATGCCACTGCCATGCATCACTGTATCAATGATTTAGGAATTTGAACTAGAAATATGCTTTATTTTGGCCAAATGTTGGGAAGTTCAAGCATGCCTTTTCATTCTGGAGGGAAACACAGATCTAGTGATCTTTGTGTGTGTGATAGATGCTTGTGTAGACAATCGACATCAGGACTTTTTCTAACCTGCACAGTTGCACTTTTTAATGATTATATATAACAGCATGAGATGAGCTTCATTTTTAATGCAAAGTTTGACATGATGTTTGCACTAATAAAACAGACTATGCAAGTGTAGAGTAAGTCCCCCTAAAGCACCGTGCATGCTGGTACCATGTCCATGTGTGACCTACATGCCTGGTTTGTGTGCAGCGTTGGAGCGGTTTTCCATGCTGGGTGTGGAGCTGACACATCACAACCTGCAGGTGACATGACGACCTGTGTGCTGTGTCACATACAGGCACACGCTTTCTTTAGCTTCTCTCTGAGAAACGTAATAGATCTGAGACTGCTGAATAGACTTATCTATTCTCAATAATAGTTTCCAACCCACACCCCACTTATCTATGAGCACAAAACCAGTCTCAATAATAGTTTCCAACCAAAAAAAAATTAGGATACACAGCCTGAAGATATTTTGTAAATGTAACTTAAACCATTTTTTGATAAGTAATAGCAGGCACTGGACAACTTTAGACATATGTGACCTGGAGCACAAAACGTATTGTTTGTTTTAAAACAGTCTTAAGCAAAAACTAAACAAAACGCGGGGGTATATTTGTAGACATAGCCAAAGATACACTGTATGGGTCAAAATTATAAATTTTTCGCACGAAGAGGCCTTTTATGCCAAATGTGATATTGAGTTTAAAAATCATTAGGATATTATTGCCTGTTTTTGCTCCAGACAAAAAAAATATTATAACCGCTGTTTTTGCGTCTCTGAGATCATGTTCCAATAATTTAAATGATGAAGATATTTTGTAAATGGCGATTTAATTTCACATTTTTACGTTTTTAAAATTATTTTAAATATCAGTATTAAATATATCAAAACTTCATTTTGATTGATAAGTAATATGCATTGCTAAGTTTCATTTGTTTTGGGAGCAGCCTAAATGTGTATTTCTTAATTTGGACAACAAAAGATTAAAGGCTTTATTGTTCAAATCTATTTTCTTAAATGAAAAGATTAATTTCAATATTTGAGCACACAGATTTGACATTCAAAAACTTGTCCACTCAGATATAAGATAACACACTCCAGTCCAATTATTTCGAAAAATAAAATAGATATCATTTTTTTTCCAATTGAACACCCCTATCTCAGCCAAATATTGTCCTATCCTAACAAATTTAGGAACAGAGCTAGAGAGTGAAAGCATGGTGAGTGTACATCAGCAAGTGTGAATGAAGCCTAATGCATTTCAAAGCACAGTGGGGGAAAACCCTCTTCACTCAAACTGCGGCTGGTAAACAGCCCAGCGCTCACAACAGAAGCAAAACTAAAAGAGTCCGTCTGATGGCACCGCAGTGACGCGCTTAAACAAATACACTGAGCCTCCTGCCAAGACGACAGAATTCATGAGCTGCAGCGCCTCGATGCTCGGCCACCGGAAGACGACTGAGAGTCTGTGAAGGCTATTTGAGGTCTGATTATGCGCCTTTTATGAAAGCCGTGAAACTTGGCATCAAATCTGACGACTGGGGCAGAGCTTACTGCTTTTCACAGATCTGAAAGAGCAGATTTCACACTGCATACAACTCACTGGCTTTACTTCTCTGTAGAAATCAACAACTCTCAGATCTGTATCATCCCAAACCTTCTTTCGTTCATGCAACACAAAAAATGTATAAATTGTTCATGCATTTGAAAGCAGATTTTTAATTAATCTTGTTTAACATAAATAATAAATGCATGTTAGTTTGAAACAACATGAGCATAAATAATGACAATTTGTATTTAAGCTATATTATCACAGAGCTCTAATCTGTTAAACACAACCGTAAGGCATGAATATATGAAAATGATTCATATTAAAATAACTTTCTGTACAGCTGCTTTAAAACAATGTGTACATTGAAAATCAATATATAACTATATTTGACTTGACTCATTGCCAAGTGAACTGTTCCTTTAAGAGCCAGAAGAAAAGAGAGATGACTGATGGATGTTGACTCATGAATGGATAGACGGGTGGCTGATGTCATCGTCCAGAGTTTGCCCTTGTAATCTGACGCATTATAAAAGTGCCCACAACTGGTTTGGTTATGCATGCTTCAGTTGCAACAAAACATACACAAAGGCCATCCATTACTGTAACTGACAACTGGAATAATCAGTTCAGGGAACTGTGGTTTGAGAAAGCTGAGATTCCAGACAGGAATAACAACATTGCACAGTGACGTTTGCCATTCATGCGCACCATCTGACACATGCATGTACTGTATGTGACATTTGCAAACATTTGACACTTATGTTGCTGTATTCCCAGCTAACAGGGAACGTTATCAGAACTTTATAACAAAGTTCTTCCAGTAACGTTCATTCAAAGCTATCTGGTCTTCAATAATGTTTTCCTAACACTTGCAGAAAAACATTATTTAGCCTTTACATTGTTCATGTTATGTTTTCACATTTTACGTTTCAGTTGGACATTCATTTAAAGGGGTCATCGGATGCCCATTTTCCACAAGTTGATATAATTCTTTAGGGTCTTAATGAAAAGTCTATAACATACTTTGGTTAAAATGTCTCAATGGTAGTGTAAAACACACCGTTTTTACCATGTTAAAATCAGCTCTGTTTTCATCAAGCCGTTTTTTAGTCCATGTTGCTTTAAATGCTAATGAGCTCTGCTGACCCCGCCCCTCTCTTCCGTGGGGTGATGAGCAGATTGTAAACTTCAGCCGTGAAACTGGCTAACTAGTACATTATTTGAGATTCAAAAACCCATATACCCACTTCTTCTATAGAAAGCTGCGATTCATAAAACCCATGATTGACTTCTTCATAGATGTATTTCGCAGATCGGGATCAGCGCATCAAAGTGAAATCACGCAAAAATTCCTACCAGATGTCAGGATCGGCGCATTCCCTTAACTGCTATATTCATTATTACATCCAACAACAAAACACCTCAATCACAGATATTCTGCTATATTCATTATTACATCCAACAACAAAACACCTCAATCACCTAATAGACGTTCTTGTCTTCTCCTGCACCGGAGGCAGACAGCTCTCATTATCACTCAGATCTCAGAGGGGCGGGTCTAAGGTAAGATGGGCGTCAATCAACTATTGTGGGAGGGGCCTGTTACAGAACTACGTTCACGACTCAAACTTGAGAAATTTGATTAAAAAAAAACACTGGGTGGACTTTTATCATTATAGGATGGATGTGTACGCACACTTCCAACACACTTTATATTCAAACAACATTTTGTTCAAACAATCGACCCTTTTAATATTAGTTTTAAATGATCGTTTCAAAAGACCCCTTTAACATTAGTTTTAAATGAACATTCAAAAGTATATGTTCCTCTAATGATCAAATGGAATATTTCCTAATATTCAAAAGTATAAATTGGATCAAATGAATTATTTCCTAATATATACATACAAACTGTAAGAAAAACAAAGTTCAGAAACAATTCATAATGTTAGCAAAATGTTTGTTAGAACAAAATGTTTGTTAGAAAATATTTTGTTATCTGGGTACCTTGACACAGTTTCAGCGAGTGTGTTTTCATGCACAATCTGACACCATTATTAAACGATCCAACAAATGTAAGATAAATGTCTTAAATTGTGTTCTTTATCTGGTAAAATCTATAAAAGTTTAGCCAATTATCCCTATTTTGCAAGTAAACTAGACAATAAATGACTGAGGTTTGTTGTGCAAAAATAGCTCATTAAAGAAACCCAGAAAACCACATTTACAGTAAATCATTAAGGCTTTTGGTTTTCTTTATGGCAAAACAAACATATATGTGCACAAGACATGATTAAACTGAATAAACTCATACACATGCTGAGGTTTTATATTCATGCAAAGCCACAACCGCGGTAATCTGCACAAATCTAGTTGTGTTGATTAATATTTGTATGAACTGTTCCCCTCAAATCACCCTTTTTCCAATTAAACAACACAGTTTGAGTAAGCATCACCGATGTTCTCTCATTGCAATTTCATTTGAGGAATTCTTGGAGTATCAAATAACCTGTGCAAATATACAAGCAACTAAATAACAAAACAAATCTGCCAATGCACAGAGCTAAGCACTAAATAACCTGAAGGTCATGATTAAAGTGCTGTGGTCTAGTGGAGATCATACTGATCTTACCAAGCACCACGAAACGCCACTCTTCTGATCTTATTTATAGGTAAAGCATCGCAAAGATCTGTGCAATGTTTCGATCATTTTCTCATTAAAAATGGCAATTTGCTGAAAAACCACTTACCCTCACCAATGGATCCTCTGCAGTGAATGGGTGCCGTCAGAATGAGAGTCCAAATAGATGATAAAAACATCACAATAATCCACACCACTCCAGTCCATCAGTTAACATCTTGTAAAAACAAAAAGCTGTAATTAAAGACACTTGAAAATGGTCTATTGTCTTGTAAATTTTTCACTGGAGAAAACGTTATTATGGATTTTGCTCTCTATTTTGACCATGAGAGACATTTAAAAGTTAAAACGCCTTAATGATGTATTTGTTTCTAACAAACATGCAGCTGTTCATGTCGCAAGATGTTAACTGATGGACTGGAGTGGTGTGGATTATTGTGATGTTTTTATCAGCTGTTTGGACTCTCATTCTGACGGCACCCATTCGATGCTACATTTCACCAAATCTGTTCCCATTAAGAAAACTAATTCTCAGCAAAATCCAGTCTCTCCTATCTAACAGAACAAGTTTGGTTCTTGCAGCTTTCTGCTAACGAGCTGATTTGAATCAGTTGTGTAAATAAGACAGACATATAAAATGTTGAGAAGCCACTGAAAGTTCATCCCAATCAGCCACGAGCAGCCCTGATCACATGAGCCCAACCAAACACACAGTGCTGCCAAGGTCAGCGGGATATTCCAGCTTACTGATACCATGCGCGATGTAAAGATCATGACACCAGCGGAGGGCCTGCATGCACCGTGTCACGCACCACTTGTGTTCTGGGAATCGATTGAGCTTGAAGGACAAGGGAACGACACACTCGACAACACTGCAGATTCAGCCTAAATTCAAATCTTGTATGAAAAGATGTAATGTAACACCCAACTGAAAACTGCGATTAAGATCAATCCGATCAAAGACACAGAGCCTCGTCCAGCGCTCAGTGCTGCAACATGAGCGTGAGCTTTCACGGCAGTATGGGTGGAGGGAGATGTAGTATTACTGGAACAGACTGCTGTCTGACTGGACTGGCCTGTAGTGCAACTACTGTACATACTGTACACCAATCCATCCTCTGTAGTCCTGCAGCTTTGTATAGAGGAGTTAAAATGTGCATTAATCAGAGCTCGTGTTGTTATGTCTAACAGCGTTGAGAGTAACAAAAATGCATTTCTCAAATAAAAAATAATAAATAAAAGAATGCATTTTTTTCCCAGTGTTATTGCCCGAGACATCTACATGCTAGAGTACTTTAAGCAGACAAAATAAAAATATGTAAATAATTTATACTATATCTTAAACAGATTTGTAATATACCTTCCTCGTTATTATGGCCAACAGTGTTAGAAGTAACAAACCTTTTGTAATAAAACTGAAATGTAATATTTCTGCAATTACTCAATCAATATTTCAAATCAAAACAAACAATCAAATGAATTAATTCATTAATTATGGCATGGGGCATCTATTTGTTAGTGCATGAAAGCTGACAAATAGGTTAAAATAAAATGAATTTGTTAATTTAATATATTAATCAATTTTATACAATAAACAATATGAAAAGAAATAATAAACAATATCAAAAATATCATACACAATTATAATTGTAAATTCTAACTCCAGGCAGTCCAAAGGCCTTACACAGAAACCGAACAAAAGAAGCTAAAAGATCTCATCATGTAGTTTGGTGTGTCTCTGGATCAGTGATCCGTCAGCTCAAAGCTTGCCGTGGGAAAAACTGATCCTGGAACAGAAATCTGCCGTAACGGATGAAGACCCGCTTCCCATTCCACCCCGTCTCCCATAACGACCACATAATTACTCCCAGTTTGTTCATCACCATCCTGTTCCCAAACCTTTCTCACTGATTTTCCCAGTCTCTCTGTTTGGTTGGAATACAAAAGCTCAACTATATTAATAGCGTTCAACAGGCAAATGCACCGGTCAGACTTCACTGGGATTGGTGTCACATTTGACTATAGTCACAACACTAGTGCTTTACTGTGTGTGAATGGTATATTCACTCCCAAACACACACACACACACACACACACACACACACACCAGAGCATCGGGCTCAGACGGACACAAAGCTGTGTGTGAATCTCGTTTATATTCTAGAGGAACAGTCCAAACACACACACACACACACACACACACACACACACACACACACACACACACACACACACACACACACACACACACACACACACACACACACACACACACACACACACACACACACACACACACACACACACACACACACACACACACACACACACACACACACACACACACACACACACACACACACACACACAGCACAGTCTTTGACACAATTACAGTGGTGCCTTGTGATCAGACGGACACAAAGCTCGGCTTGTCTCTCGTTTCACTTTGCAGATTCGGATCTCATAAAGTAACCACTTACTGTATCTCTATCTTTGTTTTTGATAAACCTGCAAAGAGCCTCTTCAATGATGTTCACATGTACTCACACACACACACACACACACACACACACACACACACACACACACACACACACACACACACACACACACACACACACACACACACACACACACACACACACACACACACACACACACACACACACACACACACACACACACACACACACACACACACACACACACACACACACACACACACACACACACAGGCTGTCAAAATGACACGAGAGAGAAAGAAGGCATTTCCAGGAAAATCAAAGCTTTAAAGTGCTGCAGTAAATCTGAGCAGCTTTTACCATGTCATAACTTTCAACCTTTGTCCATCATAACAATATTTTGCAAACACACGTTATGAATGGACTGCACTGAACAGACAGACACACAAAGAGCTGAAACACTTGAATTCAATCTCTATGAATCAGCAATGGAAAAAAGTATGAAGATAAAAAACAAAGAAAATATTTATTATGAGGAATCAAACTTGCTCTTGTCTTTAGAAATAAATCTTAATATAAAAACATACTGTTACTCATAACCTCCTTGCTTGTCAAAGCGGGTCATTATGAACTTCCACAATTATCTTTACAGCGGCACTTTCAGCAGCTATTGTTTCATGAATCTGGCACAATATAATAATAACTGCACTTGTCTGGACAGTAAACCTGTGAAAAATGTGTTTAAATACATTTACAAAATGAATCCATCACTGGCACAAAAAGTTACAATTAATAATATAATAATGCTTAAATATATACAATATAATAATATACAGTGTATTATTATAATACACATTAATATTTTAATAAACTATGTAATATTATTGTAAAAATATATTATACATATATTTTTATTTATTATATTATTAATCTAAGACAGATAGTTAATAATATAATAAATTAAATTTTAATATAATATTTTTATTTCATAAATACTATTATAAAAAATATACATACAAATGAAAAAAAATAATATAATATATATATATATATATATAAAAAGTTCCGTTTCTTCTATACACCTCCTGTGAGAGTTTGGTGGAGTCTTTTGAGACCTGCAGGGCAGGGCTGAATATCTCATCAATGATTGACAGCTCACGAGGAAGGGTTCAGGAATGATGAAGTGAGAACCTCAATGCACAATTCCTTCTGCTCCTTCTTAAAGGGACACTTACGTGTATTGCACCTAAACTATTAAGATTTTGCCATATACTGCTGGTCATGATGTTCTAAGCCCATATGGTTTTCTTATGTGGAACACAAGAGATTTTTTTTTAAATCTCAGTATATGAATCATATTACTAGTTTTCATAAGACTGACGCGTCTTCAGAATTCTCCTCTACTTGTGTTCGAGTTTAGAAAGACATGGAGGTGAGAACACGTTGAAAGAAATGCTCATTTTGAGGGAAAGTATTCATAAAACCAAATAACAGTACATTTAACATTATACAATATAACAAAAAACAATCTTAAACTCGCCTGGGCTTATGAAATCATGCAAATACGTATTGAAATGCATGTACAGTAGTGTGATTTGGTACAGTAGTGTAAAGTGGGCGGGGAGAAACCTATCAATACTTCACACGCGATCAATCACTGCAGCTGAGCGGTCATTTCTCCTAAATAAACTCTCAACTTCTGAATAAAGCTTAAACTGCCTGTCTCCTGAGGGAAGGTCGCGCGTAACGTTATAAGAGAAAGACTTGAGTGAGCTAACACACGTAGCGCTAGGGCTAGATCATCACCGAGGCCTCCGAGCGCTCACAATCTGTCAAAGAGCTCGTTTTAACGTCGCTTACCTCGATCTTGTCCACGTTCCGCGCGCAGCCGACCACCTTCATGCCGTGCTGGACGAGAGCGCGAGCCACAGCCGCTCCGATCCCGACAGACGCTCCGGTGACCAGCGCGACTCTCCCCTTCCAGCGCTTCATCATCTTCAGACGCGGCGGATACAGTGTATCACAGTCAGCGCGGCGCGATGTCACAATGTAACAACGAGTTCTAAACCGCGCCGGACTGTAACAATGTATCACAACTGCGCGCGGCTGTTACTTTGTGTCTGTATCGCCAGTGCAGTAATATCCTCTGATTCAGAATGGTATCAGGGAACGTGTTTGGGGCGGGACAAATCACTCCAGCCCTCCCTGAGTGATCTTCTGCCGTTAACAGCCACGAACAGCTCGACACACACGGATCCAATCCCCGCAGAACCCGCGATTAATTATTAACGACGGCGGAGATTAGAAAAAAACGAAAACAAGCTTTAGGTTGCTGTTGCCGCCCGCACGTTCCTCACGTCAACAATGAGTAATGTTGCCTTGGCAACTACTTTAAATAAAACAAGCTTTTAAATTTGTTTTCTATATTTTTTATGGTTTTAGTTAACTATAATAACTCTGGATCAGCCTTCTTGTCACTGTACAACCTTTCTTTCAGTTTTGAGCAATCTTTTAGCTCACTCTGATAATCTGTACTTTTGTGGTGTGATGAAAAAGTAGAACAAAACACCATCTAGTGGCTGACTATAGTTTTAACATTTAACAAGGCTTATGATGAAAATACAAGGTTAGAAGTGTAAACAAGTACAATTATTTTAGCAACCTTTATATGAACTTGTCATTTTATATGTTAACCAAATAGGATATTTGCAAACCTACACAACAATACAAACACTCAAAAGACACATGATTATTCATCTTTTTATGAAATCCAATTACACACAGAAAATACATTCAAATCTGATGCATATTAATAAATATTCTTTATTTTGTTAAATCACATTGCTTTCGACATCACATCCAGTCATCTTTATAAATGGATGTTTTCATCTTCCCGTAAAATCTTTTTATTCAGATAATTATTTCTGTACACATTTATCGGTACAATTCTTGCCACTAAAACTGTCACAGTCAGTGAAAATTTGAGAGAAAAACAAAGAAATGTTTAACAAACAATACATTAAGACTACCAACACCTAAGCCTACAGTCAAGGCCTGCAAGCTCCATGATCAATAACAACAGTGTTCCTAACGACCTGCTCCCTAATCAGCGTGTCAAGAGAGAAAGAAAACAAAGCCAGCTGAGAGGATGAGAAGGACTGAGAGTGAAAGAGGAGGGGCCACAAGGGGAAGACGTGTAACATTACCCAAAAAACATGAACATCGTCAAATACAGCGCTGAAATTGATTCTCTTACCCATTTCATATTCCCAAAGTCAATGCAGCAGTGATCACGAGTGTTTTGACGCTCTATAAAAATAAGTGTGAGTTAGTGTGTGGTGTGTGTGTGTGTGTGTGCATCTAATTGACGCTGGTGGCGGGCAGCCACGCTCCGCGGCAGTATTTGGTGAAGCGCTCTTTAAGGTGCTGTCTGTACTGGTCTCGTGTGCGGTAGAACGATTTGTTGCTCTCTACGAATGACTGGATCTCGTCCTGCGTCAGACAGTTCTCTTCATCTGTGGTCACTTCAGATTCATTCTGTGCAGAAAGAAATTACAGCAAAAAGTCACTACTTTCAACTATTTCAATACACAAACATCAGTGAGATATAAACAATTTCACAACTCATTTTTAATGAACTGACACAAGTACATTATTAAACTGGAAAACATCCTAGAGGTCTGTAACGGTGTTCATTTCGTCAACAAAGACCACGACGAAAAATATTCGTTAACAAACCTTTTTTCTGTGACAAAGACATTGATGAGCTAAAACTAATATCTGATGATAAAAACTATGCTGCGTCTTCCTTACAAGACGGGACTAGAATGTTATGAGGACTACTGGACATTCAAGTTAACAATCTTGTCTTTCAAAATGTGCATCCTGTCATTGGATTGCAATCAGATGAGGGGCGTTTGCATATCTAGTCTCAGTATGGCAGCCGCAGTGGACGGATAGGCTACCAAAACACGAACTAGTGATCTGAAACAATGGCCTCAGCACCCGAAGGGTTAGGGACTGGGTGACCAGACGTCCCGTTTTTCCCGGGAGACAATAATTTAACTTCAAGTTAGTGAAGGCGGGATAGGCAGAATCGCGCTGATAGAAGTACTCTCTCGCACGCTCCACTTCTTCAGTTTTCATACAGCACATAATCAGTTCTTAACGCTCACCGCTCAAAGACCCACACAGCAGTCCAAATGTCTATGGTGTAGACAATCTCACGTAAATACAGTCGGTTATGGCTTAAGTGAGCGTAAACAGGTGGGTGAAAACTGAATGGGTGTCAGTATTACATAAATACCTTCCGTCTTAAAGGGACAGCGTTCCTAATTATCTGTGTCATCAATGTTAACCAACAAAATATGTTAAATAAATGTAGAGTTAAGTAATCCTACCGTATATGAAAAACAAGTTTAATTTGTATCTCTAGCAAAAAAAATTATTTAAGCTTTTCCAAATTAAATCCTTTATTCAAATTTCTAATAAGCTTAATTGATTTGGTATAAAAAAAAAAATTTAAGACTACATATAAAATAGCTACCTAAATAAATAAATAAAATGCAGTTTGACTAAAAGTTGACTGAAATGCAATGACTTTTCGTCGACCAAAAAAACTATGAAAGACTCAAATGACTAAAATGTGACCAAGACTATTTTGTCTCAAGATAAAGACTAAAGGTCTCTGCACACTGAGCCCGAAATTTTCGCATGTTGAAAAATAAATACGACCTCACGTTGTGACAATCACTTTTACACACTGCATGAAATTTTCATCCGTCACAAAAAATTCGGATCAGGTTCGATTTTCTGCATTTTTGCTTTCGTAGCATTCATTTTAATAGGAAAGGATGAAGAATACGAATTTCGGACTCAGTGTGCAATGGCCTTCAGACTGAATAAAAAATGCCTGCCAAAACTAACACTGGTCTGTAATCAAATACAATTTTTTATTTATTATTTAATATAAAACTTGATATACTATTTACCATAAATCTTTGTTTTAAAAATCACTGATCATCAGTAGGGCTTCAACTAACGATTATTTTGAATCTAACAATTAATCTGCGATTATTTCACTGATTAATTAGTAGACTTTGATTATTCATCTTTTGCAATTAGTTAAAATATTAAGTCTACATATTCTAACATAAATAAAGGCCACTTCAGCTTTAGAAAAGCATATTATGTAATTCAAATTAATTGGTAATACTTTACAATAAGGTCCATTAGTTAACATGAACTAAGAACGAACGATACTTCTACAGCATTTATTAATCTTAGATAATGTTGATTTCAGAATGTATTAATGCATTTATAAAAATCACAAGTTGTGTTATGAAGAAAGAAAGACATGAACATCTTGGATGACAAGGGGGTGAGTACATTAGCTGTAAATGTTTGTTCTGGAAGTGAACTACTCCTTTAAGTACTAAAATTGTTAACATTTGAAAAAAATAAAGCTATATGGAAATATATGAAAATGACAAAAAGCACATAAAACTACTAAAGCTTAAACTAAAATGAACTGAAAAGCGGATTTAAAAGTAGGGATGTAGCGATACCATAATCTGACTGCTGAGTTATGATCACTCTTTTATATGTTTAACACAATCCACGAAATTCACACTATTTTGTGTAATATATTACAAAGTAGGTTAATTGATCAATCAGCAGCAAAAGTAATTCTAGAAACAAATTTTGGGTACACATTTTCTAAAACCATAAAGCATAATTTATTGCGAGAAACATTTGAACTTTAGATAGTGCTAAATCTGGAAAAATATTGCCCAGAGGGAAGAGTTTTAATGAGCTTTAATTTCACAAATAAATATTTTGTCTGTCTTGAAATGGCAAAAAAAAAAAAAAAATACAAAAAAATTAATCACTATCAGGGCCCATAACGATTATATCGTTGTATAAATAGTCAAAAAAGACTGGTTCACAAAAATGTGAGTTTGTGGTCTCAGCTATCTGACTCACCAGTAACTCCACGAGGCTCTTGGCGCAGCTGTTCTCCTGAGCGCAGGTGTCCGGTAAGACAGGCTGACTGTGGAAGTGTCTGCTGCGGCTCACATGATGGCTGAAGCTCTCACAGGATTCACAGCACGGAGTTTCTTTGCTTCTGCACAGGTGCGGTGAAGAGGAGGGAGACTCGTGAACGGCAGGAGATCCAGATTCTCTCCTACAGCTGCCAGACACGCAGCTCTCCTCCGCTTTAGATCCCTACAAGAGAGAGGAAAAGATCACAACCAGAGCCTTGATGCATGCACCACTAAAAACAAACTATGTTAGATAAATATTTGGATTGTTGTTGAATCAATTTCTACCTTAGGTGTTGTTTTTTTTATTCATTTATTACTTTTTATTAGTACTAAACACAGAGGTGTTCCACAAGATCAATTTACCCGAGAAGCATCTAACTGAAGCAACCCTTAAGAAAGCCCTTGGCTACTTTGCCCAAAACAAGTGTGAACTCACATGCTCGCTCCTGCAAACTGACGCCTTGTTTTTTCTTTTCTTCTTTTTATTTTTGCCCGTTGTGTTGTCTTCGGAGTTTGCCCAGCACTCCACACAGCTGTCCACAGCATCCTCTTCCTTCTCCTCGGAGCAGCGGTGACTACATGAGTATTCACCTGGAGATAACCACACATATGATCATCAAATGTCTATCAATGCAATCTTCTATGTGGGGCTGTTTACACCTGGTCACTTCATATTTTTTCTGATCGGATAGCTATCTGATCCTGAAAAGACCAGGTGTAAACGCTTTCGAGATGCATTTAAATCCGATCGCTTAAACCACTTCTGGAGGTGGTCTGGGCCGCATTCCAGGCGAAACTGGACAAGTGTAAATGCATCTGGTTGTTGAAACCAAATATGCTAATTTTTCCCCTCCCAAAATATGAAAATAATAAACATGTGAGAGCGTTTTATAGGCTATATGGCATGTTATAGTCAGATATGACAGCAACACGCATCACAGCGGATCAGTAGCTGTATCTCTTCAGCAAGCAAACATGCAAACTGCCGCGAATGAAACTGAAAGTAAGTCTCAGATGCTTAACACACAATCATCTTCATTAAAAGTCGTGAGGCTAACTTATCTTTTGAATTATTGTTACATTTGTATAACATTTAGCAATTTTATTGAAAATACTGTAACATTGCTGTAGTGTTCACCTGGCCAGAACATTAGTTTTGTTAACAGTATATAATTGATAAGGTAATAAATAGGCAACGGTTTATCCTCAAATCAATATTTCATATCCTCAACATTATTTATGCAGTAATAATATTTGTAATAAGTGTACATCATCCCTTAAATGTCTATCTTGAACTTGTTTGCTCATCTTGGCTGAAGGCCATTTGCTAGGAATGCTCTTTCTTTGTGTTTACAGAGCTAATTAAAGATTTCACCTCAAATCAATAATTTGTGTCCAGTTATTTACTTTTGTTGCCCTTCAGGCCAACCCATCACAACATCAACACATACTTAATAATAATAAAGCCTCCTCTGTATTCAACACATTTATTTCCATACCCGTTTCATCATGGTTGCACATGCCCTCGGTGCAGGCCACATCTGAGCCCTCTCTGGATCCCGTCTCGCTGCCCTCCAAACTGGAACAGTAGCCACAGTCACTGCCGTTACTGTGAGGCAAGAGTGCTAGAAGAACAAACAGACTCAGCAGTCAGGTGCATTCTGGGTAACTTCTATGCATAAGTCCATTATTAAAGAAAATGAAAAGCTCTCTTGACCTTTCTTGATTTTGGGGGAATGCAGGATGGAGGCAGCAGGGCAGGTGCAGGATGAACTCTCGCTGGTGATGATGCCCTCCATGCTGCCGACAGACTCCTCTCCACTGCCACACGATTTACAGCCGCCGTCCACAGACTCAGACGAACCCTGCACAAAGACAGAGGAATTCAAGAAGAGCGTTGCGCAGCAAATAACTACATCTTTTAGTAGCTTGACAGAACAGTTTTCACAGCAATGTTTCTTTTGTAAACATATCTTACATTCGATTCAATACAGTTAGTCTAACTGAAAGCCACATTATTTTTCATACTATTTAAATAAGTACATTTTTAAGTGAATTTTAATAGAAATTAAATATTTTATTCAGCAAGGATGCATTAAATTAATCAAAAGTGAAGTAAAGATATTTATAATATTACAAAAGACTTCTATTTCATATAAATGCTGTTCTTTTGAAAGAACAAATAAAAAGAAAATCTGAAGCAGCAGTAATGATGCAGAAAATTCAGCATGCATCACAGGAATAAATTACATTTTAAAATAGAAATCTTGTTTTAAATTGTAAAAAAAAAATATTTCACTATATTTTTGTTTTTACTGTATTTCTTGATTAACAAAACGCAGAAGAGACTCCGGAACAGAGATGCATTAAATGAGTCATTACCTCCTCAAGACTTTTGTCTTTTTCCCCCTCCGCCTCTTGTTCAAAGCCGCACTTGTTTTTGCGTCTGTTCTTGCGTTTTTGCCTCTTTTTCTCCTGTTTGAGTTCTTTGGCTCGCTCCTCTTCTGAGAGCTCCTCACAGAGCTGCTCCAGCCGGCTGATGCCCTGAACCCTCTCCACCGCCATCTGCACGTCATTTCACATAAATCAAGCGTGCGCATTGTAATATACGACACTTTCCAGAAGTACAAAATAGGAATTAAGGACCAGGGTTACTACTAAACAGGGCAAATTAGCGTGAGAGTGCAATTACATAAAAGCACAGATGGGAGTGGAATGTTTTGTGGATCTACAGACAATGCTCACATTAAAAAATCATATGCATAACGAATCAATGCAATCAAATGGGTGTTTAATAATGATGCAAATACCAGTAAATCACATTGCATGATTCATTTAAATACTCTCCCGCATAAATCATGCATCTGAAAGGGAAACTCCTACAAATTAATTTGCAGGAAGGTCAGCCACAAAAATAACTGTCTATGCCTTTTCAACAAAACCTTTCACTGTGTGCCTTTAGTCAATTCTGACAGTCATTTTTGTAATGGCAAAAGAGGGTTTGCGCTGATGCAAGCTGATGTAAATCTGGCCCTAAAACTCCTTCACTAAATTAAGTCAAACAACAAAACATCAATAAAAGTCATACCAGCAGAAGGTAAAACCTCAGGAGGTACAAATATTACACAAGCAGTTTTACTTTGTAAATATAACTTTTCCAACCTGTCAACAAAATATATAAATATACTGCTTGTACAGATGTTTATAATCTTTAACAAACCTATACATCTCAATTTCCTTTGGTGCTAGAGAGATATTATGTGCTGACAGTTTCAAATGTAAATATTACTCTCTTCTATATATATATATATATATATACACACACACACAAATATACACACTCACTGGCCACTTTATTAGGTACACCTGTTCAATTTCTTGGTAACACAAATTGCTAATCAGCCAATCACATGGCAGCAACTCAATGCATTTAGGCATCTAGATGTGGTGAAGACGACTTGCTGAAGTTCAAACCGAGCATCAGAACGGGGAAGAAAGGGGATTTAAGTGACTTTAAACGTGGAATGGTTGTTGGTGCCAGACGGGCTGGTCTGAGTATTTCAAAAACTGCTGATCTACTGGGATTTTCACGCACAACCATCTCTAGAGTTTATGTGCTGTGTATTGCAGCAGTTGTGATAGAAAAGCAAAAGTAACTCAAATTTGTTACTCGTTACAACCAAGGTATGCAGAATACCATCTCTGAACACACAACACGTCGAACCCTGAAGCAGATGGGCTCCAGCAGCAGAAGACCACACCGGGTGCCGCTCCTGTCAGATAAGAACAGGACACGGAGGATACAATTCACACAGCATCACCAAAATTGGACAATAGAAGATTGGAAAAACGTTGCCTGGTCTGATGAGTCTGGATTTCTGCTGCGACATTCAGATGGTAGGGTCAGAATTTGGCGTAAAGAACATGAAAGCATGGATCAACCATCCTGCCTTGTCTTAACGGTTCAGGCTGGTGGTGGTGGTGTAATGGTGTGGGAGATATTTTCTTGGCACACTTTGGGTCTCTTAGTACCAATTGATCATCGTTTAAACACCACAGCCTACCTGAGTATTGTTGCTGACCATGTCCATCCCTTTATGACTACAGTGTACCATCTTCTGATGCCTACTTCCAGCAGGATAATGCACCATGTCACAAAGCTCAAATCATCTCAGACTGGTTTCTTGAACATGATAATGAGTGCACTTTACTCAAATGGCCTCCACAGTCACCAGATCTCAATCCAATAGAGCACCTTTGGGATGTGGTGGAACGGGAGATTCACATCATGGATGTGCAGCCGACAAATCTGCAGCAACTGCGTGATGCTATCATGTCAATATGGACCAAACTCTCTGAGGAATGTTTCCAACACCTTGTTGAATCTATGCCACGAAGAATTAAGGCAGTTCTGAAGGCAAATGGGGGTCCAACCCGGTACTAGCAAGGTGTACCTAATAAAGTGTCCAGTGAGTGTATGTGCACATATATACATACACACACACACACACACAGTGGGGAAAAAAATGATTTGATCCCCTGCACATTTTGTACATTTGCAAAAACGCATTTCAAATAAGTTATAAATTGATTTGCATTTTAATGAGTCAAATAAGTATCAATCATCAAGATTTTTGACTCCCAGACATCTTTTATACAGGTAAGGAGCACTCTCTTAAAGGGAGTCTCAGCTTGTTACCTGTATAAAATACACCTGTCCACAGAAGCAATCAATTAATCAGTGGCCTAGCCAGTCTCCAGACCTTAATCCTATAGAAAATCTGTGAAGGGAGCTGAAGGTTCGAGTTGCCAAACATCATCCTCGAAACCTTAATGACTTGGAGAGGATCTGCAAAGAGGAGTGGGACAAAATCCCTCCTGAGATGTGTGCAAACCTGGTGGCCAACTACAAGAAATGTCTGACCTCTGTGATTGCCAACAAGGGTTTTGCCATCAAGTACTAAGTCATGTTTTGCTAAAACTTATGACTCATTGCTGTATTTTTTTGGTTGTTATTCTGTCTCTCACTTTTCAAATAAACCAACAATTAAAATTATAGACTGATCAATTCTCTGTCAGTGGGAAAACGTACAAAATCAGCAGGGGATCAAATAATCCCCCCCCCCCCCACTGTATAGCTATTTTGTGCATTCCTATTTTATATTTACAAGTATTTTCCTACAATTAATTGTCAATTCAGCAGATGGTGTTGAAAATATAATAACCGTTTATAATGATTTTAACTGTTGGATTTATACCCTACTGATGGAAAGAAACATTTGGGAATTAGATGATGCTCAGCATGAACACCATGAGATTGTTACCTCGAAGCTTTTGCGGAGTGCATCAATGCCCAGATAGAAGAGCATCTGCCACGTCTGCTCTTCTGCTCGCAGCTTCAGCCAGATTCTGTGCAGCCGCTCATACAGGTGAATTCCTAGACATGTCAGCACCTCCTCCTGTGCGATATCTATGGTCTTCGCATGTCTCTCTCGACGCCTGTAAATGATCCAAACACTCGTTATGAAGGTATAACTACGATAATAGAATAGCTAATGCATCCAATATCCAGTTGATGATATGGTGTGACTTTAATGCTCGTTACACAGCATCAACAAAACTCCATAAGGACTGCAACACTCACTCATAACCCCCGGCGAACTCTGGTTCTGCTCGGCCTAGTAAGTGTGCGATGAAGTCCGTCTCACAGCAGACGTGGATGTGGCGCTCATGGGGGCAGCAGCGTAACCCCTCATACAGAGCCGCACAGTAGCCCTTCTCTTTACTGCAGTCCAGATCTCCTACCAGGATGTTATACGCTCTCAGAACCTTGTTCTTACAGTCCGTACAGAACCTGAGAATTATATTGCAGAAAGAGGCAACCAATAAAAAAAAAAAATTAATTTGTCACTGAGCCAATTAAGAGAAATATGTTGAGGTCACAAAAATCACAATTTCTCACCGGTGTTTGCGCAGGTATGTCTCCAGAGTCTCCAGCAGAGAGGTGCTGTCAATCAAAACCACTTCATCACGACACTCCTGTGACATCAGCTCCCAGACGTCCATCCAGCTGCCCCTGCAGATCCAGAACTATGGTTACCAAACAAACCTGACACCGGTGACACGGTATGGCGCTTTTTGCAGATGTTGGGCTCGTTACGGTACGGCTACAGTTCGGGTCGGTTTGCGTTTCCACTGCAGTTTAGTAACGCTTTAGAGTGGGGGTGATTATTCACGTGTCGTTATATTTGCTCCGCCTCTACTGCGGTGACATCATCATAAACGCGCCACAAACAAACGTACAACAAAGGAGCATATCAAGGGAATTCTGTTCTTCATTCTCGACATGTGGATGTTTTTAACAACAACGGACAAGCCTATGAAAATGCTTGGGATTTATCTCCAGCAGCAGAGACTGTGCCACAGGCTGTAGAGAAGCAGGGCAAGGATATTCGTGCAGGTGTGCTGCGTTAGTCGAATAGTAAACAATTCATGTAGAATGTTCTATGAATTATCAATAAAAAATTTAATAATATTTCAAAATGTTCAATGTATCCCTTGTTTTTTTATTTATGTGTTGGTTTGTATCATCGTGGCATTAATCATTAAGTTACGTACTTATACAATAATACATATTTAATATAGTCTGGAGGTACACTTATTCGATCAGATTTTTTTTAATTGAAGCAAAACACAGATACAAAGGTAAAAATATAAACAGAAGACATACTCAGAAAATATAGCAAGTTCAAAAGTATATACATAAGGCTTTTTCATTCCGCGTCACCCCATCAAGCTTTCACTGGATCCGCTCCTCGGCTATCAACGAGAGGAACATCTGTACTTCCTCAACAGACAACGAAACAGCTATTTTTTTTGGTTGATACAAAAAGGTGCGTTTCTTCAAATAAAAGTTGCGTCCGATCTTTCGCTGGCGGTGCTGATTTAAATCTAGCGGGTCTATGGGTCTTGTGTCGCAAGTTCAGTGACGCAGTAATGACGATTCTCTCCGGCCAATCAGTGATCAGAGTTTACACGTCACGTTTTGGTAACGGTAAGGATCGCATGGAACCTCGGCCGAGGTGGTACTAAAAAAGTACCAGGTACTAGGTACAGTACGCAGTGGAAAACCCCCCAAAAGTGAACCGTAACAAACCGTACCGTGCCGTACCATGCAGTGGAAAAGCGCCATTACATCCAGGACTAATTTCCAGTGGCATTTTTTTGCCCTTTGTAAGGGCAATTTTTATAATGCCTCAATAAATTAATCCGTTTTGCTTTTCTGTCAAATAATTGTCTTTATAAAATGAATTCAGTATAGGCTGTTACCAATGCATCTGACATGGTGCGTTTATTCACAGACTGCTTATGCATTCAACAATTGCATAATGTTATGTGATCAAAGTTCTCATCTTACATAAAACTGGTCTATAAAAAAAAAAAAAAAAAAACAGGAACTGCAATAGGACAAAAATGATTGGTTATCACCCTCTTGTAACATATAATGTAATAATGATTATTCATTTCAACAGTTGTAATAGATTTAGTTTTATTTCTGTAGGGGCCATTTTTGTATCCCTTATGGTGAATTTGGGAGACATTCTTGTTCCTATTGGTGGCATTTTTGCACTAAACACTCATTCATTTCTGACTGACCACTATTCGTTTTACTAAAAAAATTCATATGTTCATTGATTCCTTAGATCAAAAATGTACATTATAAGAACAACACAGGTCAAATGTGTTTGGTTATGGTATCAAAGGAAGCACAAAAGAAGAAACCGTCATCTCAAACACCAAACGTCACATGATGATTAAAAACAAGAAAGTTACTGACTCACCCTAAAGGCTTCGGCTTGTGCGTGTCTAAAGAGTGCAGCTGACAGCGTTTATTCTTTTTACTCTTGGGAATGGAGTCAATTATGTTGTTTAATTTTGACCTACAACAAGAAAAAGCACACATTAAAATTAAAAACAACAACTAAATCATATAGGCAAAATAAAACAAACTAACAGACAAAAAAAAAATAATTGAAGCTTATTTTTATTGGATCCCGGACGAGCCCCCACTTTATGTTACAACCTCTCATTAAGTGGCTCGAAAAAGAGAGATTATGTAACAAACAAAAATGAGTATGATGTAATTGTTACTGGAAGGACGTAAGATCAATACATAGGAGTAATGTGACATTACCATGCTCTATTGAGGGTGTCTCTGGAGCTGAGAATATAGCAGAGCTGTGGAGACAGCACTTATCTGTTTAATTGTGTAACGAACCAGGTAAAGTGGAAGTAACCAGGTAAAGTGGAAGTAGTTTGACAGGAAGTATAACAAATGAGGTATTACAACAACAAGCTAAGGAACTTAAGGAAAGACTGGTGGTTTAGATCAAATTACTGCTGACCACCTAAAATTTGCGAGCTTTAGGCTTGTGGTTCTTCTCGCAATTTGCTTCACTGGTTTTATGATACATGGGCTGCTGCCAGAGTCTATGTTGTCAGTAACCTTGTTGCCTGTTATTAAAGATAAGGCTGGCAAGGTAGGTAGTGTGGATAACTATAGACCAATTGCTTTAGCGAGTGTTGTGTCAAAGGTTTTGGAAAGAATCATATTAGATCGATTAGTGTTTATTAGATCAGTTTGTTTTTTGATACCACACCATAACTGATTTGTGTATATTGCTCACCTCTGAAGGAAGTAGTAGAATTTGTGTATATATAAAAGACAGAATTCCACTGTTATAATTGGCTTTATTGATGCTTCTAAAGCTGTATAAAAGACGATAGAGTTAATCACTGTTATAAGTTGTTCTTTATTGATGCTTCTAAGAGCTTTCGATAGAGTTAAGGGGCACCTAATAATATATTAAGAATTTTGAGTTGTTCATATTGGTACTAAGACAAAGTAGGGGCAGATAAAGTGGGGCTAATAGTATATTAAGAATTTTGATTGTGTCTCATATTGGTATTCATTTAGAGTAAGTAATGGAGTGCGCCAAGGAAGTTTACTTTCAGATAAAGTGGGGCCAGCTCTTTTTAATGTTTATATGAATGAATTGTGTCTCAGAACTTGACTTTATGAATGCTTGGTAATACCACAGTTAATGGACTATATGCCAAGGATGACTATGTGTTTTTTCACCAGCTCTTTTTAATGTTTATATGAATGAATTGTCAGAAGAATAGTGCTGTAGGATGGTTTTCAATGTTGCTACCACAGTTATACTGATTATGGGATTAGATATGATGTGCAATACAATACTAAAATCTATGTGTTTTTTTCCCCAAGTAGTGCATGTTTTCAATATGAATATATAGAACAAAGATCTGATTATGGGATTAGATATAGAGATTGAATTTCCCAGATTTTTATTTAAAAAGAGTGTTGCCATGATATGTAGAAGGGCAAGTTTTTAAATGTATGTACCACTGTAAAATATTTAGGTCCATTAATAATGAAATGAGTGATGATGATGATATGTATAGGGCAAGTTTTAAAATGTATGTACGTCTGTAAAATAAGGTCCATTTCATTAATAATGAAATGAGTGATGATGATGATATGTATATGCAACGTCGTAAATTATATGCTCAAGCTAATATGTTGGTGAGAAAGTTTTATATGTGTTCAGATGAGGTAAAGATAAACCTTTTTAGAGCATATTGTTCTTCTTTTTATACTGCTCCTTTGTGGTTTAAGTTTAAGAAAGAGAGCCTATGTAAGCTTCAGGTTGCATACAATGACTGTATGAGGATCCTGCTGAAAAAACCAAGATGGTGCAGTGCAAGTGATTTATTTTGTAAAGCAAGAGTACAATCATTCCCTGCTTTAATGAGAAATTTGATGTATAAATGTATTTGTCGGCTGGACAATTCACGTAATACTATTATAATGTTGTTGACAAATCCTAGGCTTACTGAAGTGCGATATCAGTCCTCTATGAGGAAGTATTGGCATAATTGTCTTTTTTAATGTGTACTGCTTTTGTTTGTATTGTCTGTTTCTTGCTAATGGACCTTGAGTCTGGAAATAAAGTTGAATTAATTAAATTAATGTTCAAGACTATTTATTCACTCACTCAACATATATAATTGCAACACACTTATCAACCAAGTAACAGTTTGACATAATGGACAACAACTAACAAAACAGGGTAAAAAAAAAAAAAAAACTATGATAATAATGAATAGTTAGTATTTTCCCAGCCCATCATTCCCAGATTTTCTTTTGAATAACTTGCTCAGTGCAAATCTCATCTCACACACACACACACACACTTTAAAGTGCCATAGAATGCATTGATACAATATTTTAAGTTGTTCTCTGATATCTACATAGAAGGTATGTGGCTTGGGTAAGGGCTAAAATTCTCCAGAAACGGTTTTACATGTGCATTTACAACACCAGGATTTCTCCCTAGAATGAAATGGTCTGTTAATGGCTTATTTGGAAGGGTCATGAATAATAATGCTGAGCTCTGCTCTGATTGGCTGTTTCACAGTGCGGCTCATTTCAGTAGCTCATATATTTCAATACTTTCTCTCGCAGTTATTTCATCGGATAATTATAATGTACATAAAATACGGGCATCAGGTAGCCGCTGTTAATAATGCGGGGCTCTGAAACTGCTTTCAAATGCACGATCGATTTTTACTGTCACTTTCGCTTTTGAGATTCGCGATCGCACAAACTCGGTTTATACTATGGAGTGGCAGTATTTACCACACATTTGACAAGATCAGATGCTTGTCAGTGGTGCTAAGGATCTGTAAATCATTCACCATCATCTTTCCTTACTCCGTTTATGTGGTAAGTGAAATCTTATGTTCTGTAATGTAACAGGATACGGCTAGCAAGGAGCTAGCCATGTCCCTTTAGTGGCTTGCGTTATTTTATTAGATCACGTTATTTGCTTTCCATGCTTTTCTGAATACAGGCACCAACCCATCCCTGCACTTCACATCCCCTGCACAGCCTGGAACATAACATTTATTTACATGATGCCATTTTCACTGTTGTCCTCGCTTGTTTCTTTACAATACCTGCAGAACATCTGATGGTTCGGCTGGCGGCTGGCCTAGAACATGGGCGGGTTTATGCAAATGTTGGGGGTGTAATTATTAGTGATTCCGAATGTTGCATCACAGTCGGCGTTATGTTCTGATTCGCCTAATTATCAGTGGTCTTTTTTTATTCACGAGATTTACATAAGGAGGAGGAAACAATGGTGTTTTGAGGCTCACTGTACTATTATTATTCAACTATGCCAAGGTAAATACAGTTTTCCATTCTATGGCACCTTTAATAAAAAGTAAATGGGGTCAGTTTTGATTTTAATGTGTACTTCAGTTGGTCTGAGGCAAATGTAGGACACTAAACAGCGTCTTACCCATGAACGTAAAAGAGCGTGTAGAGCTTCCTGGGGTCTGTGAGACACGCACGTGTGACTGACAGCACTCCAGAGGATCCCACAGTGAGCGGTTCCAGTGCAAAGTATCCTGAGTCCGTGAGCTGAGAGAACAGATGCTCCACGCTGCGCCGGCAGCCCACACACGGCACTGACTGAGACAGAGCGCTGAACACCTCACGGGACATCACCATCAATGCCATGTTCAGGTCCTGCTGCTTTAGCATGCTGTGATGCTGGTGGACCAAAAACACAGGTGGGAAAATAGGCCTTGACAGCCCAAGATTCATGACCGTGACATAATTTTTTTTTTTTATTAACTAGTACTGGGAATCCAAAATAAAAGTTTTTGTTTATATAATATAAGTGTGTGTGTATATGTATATATAAACAGTATATATTTTGAAAATATTTACAAGTATTATATATATTTATTATGTATAAATAAATACACACACATGCATACATTTAAGAAAAGTATATGTTTAATAAACATATCATAATTTTCTTAAATATATACATGCATGTGTGTTTTAATATATACATAATAAATATACACAGTGCATACACATATATTATGTACACAAAAACTTTTATTTTGAATGCAATTAATCCTTGCCCAGCACTAAAATTGACAAATTAAAGGCAGTACAATAAATACTACCACTATTAATGTAACGTATGGAGAATTATTTTTATTTTTTTTGCAATACTGTAATAAGAATTAGAGGGTAATTGTCGTGAATAGTAATTTTTTATGTTACAGATTTAAATAAATCTATAATATTACATTTTCAAATGTCTTCCCTTTGGTTTAGGTGAAATATGACTCTTAACAGGTTTCATGAGATTCATTGCCAACAGTGAAAATGAGAAAATGTCATTGCTTGCCTCAATAAACTGCTTCATTTGTGAACTGTTGGACTGACAGTTGTCAAAGTCGAGAATACTGTCAGGAAACTCCATCACCATCTACAACATAAAAACGTGCAAATATCATCAAAATAACGCAGTGCTTCTTCCTATAAAATATTGTGCATTCAGTTTGGTTTCAGTAATGCATGTATAGGGGGACATACAACTGCTTAATACAAAAGTGCTTGCCAAGACAAACATCTAACACTGGCTGCTAAAATACCCAAATTGACAGATCAATCACACACAATAAGTGAATATTTTTAAAGTGAATAGGTTTAATGTTCATTTCACATGGGAAAATGCAAAGTGCAACCAATAAATGATCTTACCGTGAGCGAGTCATCGATGCACAAGGGGATCTGGCGTGCAAGAAACAGATAGTCCTCTTCCCCGTCCCTGCAGACAGCCACCAGACGCGCCATGTCTTTGCTCAGATCTGCCTGTTAGTGTGTGGACACAATCACAATATCACCTCCGCTATGAGTTTCAATACAGACCACTTTTTAATGCAATTTCCATATTTATATGGACTTCCACATTTTCTGAAGTGGAAAGTATGACTAACGTGAATTTTAGTTTTCAAACATTCAAAAGGCATCCCATAAATATCAATATTGTAGTTTTGCTTTTGTTCTGATCAGATCATGTGAGCGAAGCGGTGCGGTGTGGCGCTCAGCTCAATATTCCGTGTGTGCGTGCGCTCCGCTCAGTCGCTCACGGCCAAAGCTAACGCTCCGCTAATGTCCCGCTCACGCTCACCGGTAAACCAAATCCCGCTCAGATCACGCTCTGACATTAAATGTCTCCAGTATGCCTATTTTTTCCCCGTTTATAATAAAATTATTGAATTGTCTCAATTAAAGCAGTAGTACGATAAGTAACGGTTATGTTTCAACGTGACGTTATTCATTTAAATGTATTAAATAAAAATTATTAATTTAAAAACGTGTCTTGTTTTTGAAGCCACTTAGCAAACTTTCGTAAAAAAAATTTAATAACTGAAAAAGTATACTTTTACATTAAAACGCCGCTTCAGTTATTGTGCAAACATTCAAAACACGCACACAAGCATAAGAAATGCAGCATGCATATAGATTGAATTTCACAAAATACACCTTCAGGCTCATGAAAGCACACACAAGATGAAATGCACTTAATTAATTATTTCGTTGCGTAAATAAAAGAAACACACTTTCTAAAATTTAAATAAACCTAAACTGCGGGGAAATGCGGTCTAATAAACCACCCTTCAATCTTCACAGGATTTTAGAATTTGGTTTTAGAAACACTAGATTAGACAAACTATTGCTTAGCCTATTCCACAGATTCTGGAACTAGCAAATTACCAAAGGGCATTTTGGGCTGAGCGAGCGGTGCGGAGCGTATTGAGCGAGCGGAGCGCAATCTTCAGAAAGACGCTCACGCTCTGAAGGAAATATGATCGCAACGCTCGCGCTCCACTCCGCTCACATGCTCTGGTTCTGATGATAATAACAATAATAACTAAATACTTCTTTTCAGTACAATAGTACTATTGCAACTGTAATTTATTTAATTTCCATAATTTAAATAATAGTACCATTAAAATAATATTTATTAGGGCTGCACGATAAATCGAAATGAAATCGAAATTTCATTTCGCGACCAGTGTGTATAAAGTACCTGAAAACCAACCAAGTAAAAGTACAGATATTTTACCAGAAAATGACTTTGAAGTCACTGTTTAGAATACTACTTGATTAAAAGTCTTAAAGGATGTGATATTTATTGTACTCAAGTACGAAAAGTATTTTTTAAATCTTAAACGTACTTGCATATTGAAAGTAAAAGTACAAGTAAATGCAAAATGGAAAATAAGCAAATAAATATATAAAACAAATGTTCATACACCGCTTGCGTAGAAAGGTTGTATTCAGTTTGAACTCTTTCTTCCATTTATTTTTTTTGGGTAAGAATAAGAAACACTTAATCCGGTACATAGTGTCTTTCATTACAACATAAGAAAACATTTCTGGAATCTGCATCTAAAATAGCATTTAGATGCATTTACACAGTTTAATGTATGTCAGAGAGGACATGGATGCATTTAAACTGCAGAGTTACAGATGCATAAATAGGCCTAATGTCTTGTTTTTAACAAAACGTTGAATATTTAAAGTAATCTAAAACTTGAAAAAAATGGAAATGTGAAATTAAAACAGCCAGTAGGTGGCAGCATGTGACTGTTAATGAGTGAATCACTGAATCATTTATTCAACCGATTCGTTCAAAAAGCTGATTAATTAAATAAGTAAACGCCGTCCATTGCTCAGAGACACAAAACAGTGCTGTGATCTTTGTTTGGAAATATTTTACATTGGAAAAATTGAGCAAAAACAAGCAATATTGTGTCTTAAATGTAAGTTACTTATTGCTTTACTGAACTTGTATAAAATGTTTATTAAATGTGTTATGCTGATATCTTCAGAAAACATGTGTGCACTCTGTGTGTACTTTGGTGATATAGCCTACTTGATAATGTCAGATCGCACATCATTACAACAACACTTACCATATTATCCCAGACGATATACTGTATATGCACACCCCAGACTCCACTTGAGTGGACAATGAATCATCCGCGCACTTGTTTGCACATGAGTAAAGGTGTTTTTAGGATTCTAACGTGCAAGCGCCAGACCACGGATTCGTCAAACCTGCTTTCCTGCAGTCTCTGTTCTTCTGATTGAATTGACAAATTGTTGAATAAATGTCGTTATTTTTACTTTCTTGGCGTACAAAAAGTATTCTCGTCCCTTCATAAAATTCAGATTGAACCACTGATGGTAGATGGACTATTTTGATGATGATTTTCATACTTTTCTGTGCCTTGACAGTGTAATTTACTTGGCAGTCAATCGGACAGCCACAAGCCTCCCGGTTTTCATCTAAAAGATCTTAAATTGTGTTCTGAAGACAAACAAAGCTTTTACGGGTTTGGAACGACATGGGGGTAGGGCTGGATGATATGAGCAAGAATTCATATCTCTATATCTCTATTTTCTATTTGAATTAAACAAATAAAGTGAATGTAACCATGTAGGCATATATTATGTGCAAAAAAGGGTTAAAAATCACATAATGCAATCTAAAAACAAAGCTTTTAAAGCAGAAGTAAAAGTTTTCTAAACTAAAAATGAAAAAAAAAGCACAGACTAATTGAGTAAAAAGTCTATTTTGATTACCTCATTACAGTCACTTTGCAGTTAGTGCTCTCATACAAATACACTTACTTGTAGATTTAAATTCCACGTCACATTTATATTTTCCAACTACAAATATTTCAGCAAAATGTATATTTTAGTCAGAGTTATTGCACTCCTATTTCATTACACTCTGTATGTTTGACTCACGTGGCGGCGCTCGTTCTAAATGAAGTCTGTGGAGTTTAGCGGAGAATCGCAAAGCAAAAGCTCATGCAATACTTGAGACAGCAAAATGGAAATATTTCCATGGCTTTCTAACATTTAAAGATGGAGAATATAACTGTGAAATGTAAGTTATGCATTTAGGAAAACAGCACATAGCTCAAAACAGCGCGTCTCTGTCAGGGCACACGCAGCCTTTCTGTCAGAGCATCTGACGGGCCGAGCTGCTTTAAACTGAAACTATAGGCTACTATATCTTATGAGTTTTTTTAAGCCCTTCATATAAAGCTTGTCACATGTTTAGAACAAAGTATATTATGCACTTTCTCCTCAGCAGTTCAGTCTGTGTCCTCCTCTCTGTAGATATTTTTTCGGATGTGCTCATATCAAACTCGATATTAACGGTATTGCTTCATACCGTATCGCTTATAAAAATATATCGATATATCGTACAAACTCGATACACCGCCCAGCCCTACATGGGTGATTAATGACAACATTTTCATTTTGGGGTGGAGTATCCCTTTAAGCATTATTTGTGTTGGGCGTTTTAATGTCCCTGTACAAGTTCTGCTGATTCAAGCCGAGTGAGAGTCATATTCGCGAAGGTGATGTTAATTCTTAAACCAAACAAAATCAAAACTTTCAAAAACACACAGCAATATGACTATTTTATTGAGTGACAGGCAGTGGGTTTAATCGGTGTCATTATTAATAGATTTACTATCCGGCGTCGTCTTGTCATCTTCCCTTGGGGTTTTTAGACATAGAAAAGGCAAAAAATACACTGCATTGTCCAGCTCTCTCTCAGAACGATGATCGGAGTTATTTTAGCAATTCTCGATGCAGCATGAATGGCAATCAATGGTGACATTTTCCACAAACATGACAGAAAATATTAATACTGCCCTGAACTCAATGCCGTAGAGGCAGCGCGATCCTCTCAGTATGGCGGATAAACAAAGCAGTTTCCAGGACTCAACGCGGCGTGACGTCAGCTTCACATTCTCTATAGCAGTCGCTGAATAAACTGAAGATTTAAATGCTTTCGTTGATTCAGCGTGACTAAAATAAACACACGACTAGGTCAATATATGGTTTATCAGAGTTCTTATTCTTTTCATTATAATAAAGTATATAATAACGCAATGCTAATCGACATAGCCTTTAACACTGCTTAGAATATTATGAAATATGTTTCGTGCCTTATTCTGTGTAAGACGCCACATCATCTCTCATAAGGATTTATTTCAAACACTCGGCTGATGTTTGAGTAAAGTGAGTTTGGAGTAAAAATGTGTTATTAAATGTGGTACTATTTTCACATGCTCTCAGATAGAGCAGCATTTACTACACAGCCTTAGTTCACCAACTAGCTATGCAAATAGCAGTCATTATCGCGAACGATTTCATAATCGTACGGTTATATCGTCTGCGATTTGTTTGCGTAGCTTGTCAGAGAATTACGGCTCTGTATAGTAAATGCTGCTCCATCTGAAAGCATGTGATGGAGATTTATTACGACTAATCAAAGAACCGGCGTTACTGACAACATATGCATGACAATAGCATTCGTTTAATCGTGCAGCCCTATTTATTATTAGTATTAGTATTATTAAATACTTGCTTTTTAAAATACAGTGGTATTATTATAACAGCAATATTAATTTATTTAATTTCTATAATTTAGATCAAATTAATATATCATTATTATCATATACTTCTCGTTTTTTACAGTAAAATAGACTTATTTGAGTTTAATATTTAAGTAAAAATAACATTAAATTATTTTTTAACAGTAAAATAGCATTATTCCAATAGTAATATATTTCTAACAATTAAAATCATAATACAACTAAAAACTAAATACTTTTCTCACCCAGATTAATCAATAGTTGTCCATTTCTAAAGCACAAACACTGGTTTCCCAGCAGCCTTTGTAGCTTGGCTAAGGATTATTAGCTTACACATACACTCTTATCTGACTACAGAGGCTTAAACCCTTACTAACCCCAGCTCTACACCTCAATATGAATTAAACACTCACGTACATACATCATATATATGTACAGAAGTGTCAAATAAATGCAGTAATCCTTTGTGCAAGTATGAAGAGGTCAAGCCACATTACGTGTTAACAACGAGCAGCTAAACAGCCTCTCAAAGCTCTAAAATATCTAAATACACATTTCATATCATATTCATATTAAATAATCTTGACAGTCTGGTAGTTATGGCCACAGTTAAAAGATCAGAGCTGTAATAATTGCACTCATGTTCACTGCAATGACACATATGCTAATTAGCCTGTTAGCCAGCGAAAAGCTCACACCCACCTGTAGAGCAACTTAAACGAGTCGTTTTGACAAATATAATGCTACAGGGATGGAATCTGAGATGACGTTACAACATTTATGACAACTTTGTGTGTCGAAGTGAAGTTAGCGCACGGCTAATCTGGGAAACTTTTTATCAAGCTGACTAGCATGCTAACGTTAGTTCCTGAGGGAGCTGCACGGCAACTTTAAACCTAGCAAAGCATGTTTTATTGCATGCTAAACCGGGTCCAAATGCACTTTTAAAACAATACATGCTTTTTAAATTCAAAAGTGTCCTGTCAAAGATCTACTTTGACGTACGGACTGACACCCTCAGCATTAACTCGACTCATTCCGGGGTTATCTTTCCCGTGGCGTTACTTTTCTGCCGTTATTGCACTCGAAGGAGCGACTACGTGTACACATATCAAGCTGCAGCTGTCGTACTCACCGGGTTTCGAAGGTTGTTTCTTTTTTGGGGGGACAAAAACAAACAAGTGCGACAGAGGCGTATGTGGCAGGCGAATGTTCTATGTGACCCTTGGCCCCTTAACACGTCAGAAAGTGTTTCCGGGCCCCGAGGGCTTGACGTCAGCAGTTTGATTGACACATGGGTTGAGATTTTCGACAGAGTGTTTGGTTATTAGTTTTTTGTTACAACAAGGTTGTTAAACATTTTCTTAGTAAGTTTAAGAAGGATATTGACGTTAACTGCTCTTTTTGCTCTTTACACTTGGAAACTGTACCCCACATCTTCTGGCACTTTAGTTTTGTTCAAAAGTTATGGTATGATGTCTCAGTATTTATCTCAGAAAAGGTACTCTCTAACTTTATTTAGCATTTTGAAAATGTAGTTTTTGGATATTCTATTCAAGATTATGTGAATAACAAAGCTTTTGTCATTAATCTACTTGTTTTATTAGCTAAGTTTCACATAAAGGTCATGCATATTTTTAAGTGTATATTTATTTTAAGGTATTTTATTAATATTATTTATTTTTCTTTATTTCCCTGGCATTATATTGTCTGTTGTATTGTTCTGTATGTGTTGTTCAAGGCATAATAATAATAAAAAGAGATTATCGACAGTGGAAGCAGAAGAAACATCGTTTAAATATACATAGATCATATAATATGCTAACTTCATCTTAACTTGTTCATATTTAAATATACGTAGATCATATAATATGCTAACTTCATCTTAACTTGTTCATATTTAAATATACGTAGATCATATAATATGCTAACTTCATCTTAACTTGTTCATATTTAAATATACGTAGATCATATAATATGCTAACTTCATCTTAACTTGTTCATATTTAAATATACGTAGATCATATAATATGATAACTTCATCTTAACTTGTTCATATTTAAATATACGTAGATCATATAATATGATAACTTCATCTTAACTTGTTCATATTTAAATTACGTAGATCATATAATATGCTACTTCATCTTAACTTGTTCATATTTAATTTAAAATACGTAGATCATAATTGATAACTTCATCTTAACTTGTTCATATTTAAATATCGTAGATCATATAAATGTAACTTCATCTTAACTTGTTCATATTTAAATATACGTAGATCATATTAATAAAACTTCTCTTAACTTGTTCATATTTAAATATACGTAGATCATATATAATATGATAACTTCATCTTAACTGTTCATATTTAAATATCACATATAATATGATAACTTCATCTTACTTGTTCATATTTCTTAATATTTAAAATTAATTATAAATGCTAACTTCATCTTAACTTGTTCATATTTAATATACGCAGATCATATAATTGATAACTTCATCACTTGTTCATATTTTATACGTACTTATTTTCCATATATTATTTTTTCTGATATATTTATTCAAATGCATTTGTCTAAATCTGTCTAGATAAACGACTTTGTATTATTAGCAAAATATCTCTTTTACAATTTTATAATTGGTAATGCTTTTAAAAGATCAGCATTCTTTAATTCTTTATAATTAGTATGCATGCTGTTTTTATGATCACATTTTAGTTGAAATATTATTTAATTAAATGTCTTGTTTGCTTAAATTGTATTTTTCTAATTCTTTCACAATTATTGTCATATTGTTTTATAATTTAAATAAAAAATTTGATTAATAATTTTTTACAATTCTTCTAATTAGTATGCATGCATGCAATTGTATTTTTTTATTTTATGTTACTTATAATATTTCATTAAAAGTCTATATTAAATATTTGCTTAATTCTCTTATTTTTTCCAAAAAAATTCATATAGTTTTAAAATTAATTCATTTTCATTTAAATTAATTAATTAATATTAATTAAAATGATTATTAGCAAACATTAATATTTTCCAAAAATAATTATAATGCATGCACCTTTCATAATCAATTCATGGAAAAACTCATGGGAAAAGTTAAATGAAATGGTGGCCGATTACAGCATATAAAAATACAAAAAATATATATTTAGATTCATATCTAATAAGCAATACATAGTAGCAGTATGTTTAGAAATTGCTCATTTAATTTGACTTGTATTTTGCAAACAAGTGTATTTCACAGCAGTTTCGCGAGCGCCATTCAAAAAATAAAATAAAACACAGAGTAATCAGAAACTAAATGAAAGGGTGTTTACCAGAACTTAATGGTTATGTTATTGATATGCAATATGAATATGACTAAGCTGTTCATAAACATATACAAGAGCAACACACTTACAGCTAAAACATCATTGCTGTTCAGAGTGTTGATTAACACATTGGTCAAACCAGTCATGATATTTGCAAGAAGGAAATATAACAACTGATTCCGGTTAACAGACTGTACGAGGCATAATGCATCCATATTTTTTCTCATTTTCTCGTCAGGTAATGACTTCTTGTTTTGATATGGATACCACGATGCAGACACAAATGAAAAATTAGAGATGGCTTTAGAAAAAAGTAGCAGTAAATCAGCAATGCTTATGCATGAGAGAAAGAATAAAGCCTGTGCTACAGTCCAAATACAGAAGGAAAGGTTGGCCATTCTGCGTGACACTGGCTCGGTGCATATCTGGCATATGTAAAGACTGAAGAACAACCCAAAACTGGTTAACAGAAGGTTACGGATCACTCTGATCCAGTCTTTAACCAATTTTCTGCTCTGCATGAGATAACGGCCAACCTGAACCCCAGCCATATAGATGGTGATATAACCCAGAACCGAGAAGATGCCCTCTCTGTTCGCCTGCAGAAAGCCTGTGCGCTCGTTATTGTGAAGGAGGAAGGACTTCAGACCTGTTGTCTCCAAAACAACCTGGTAGGTTCCCCCAATGAGAAGAGCAAGAAGCCCTGAGGCGTTCACAGGGAAAAGAGCCAGAAGTGCAGACGCCACCACTCTGACGATGGCTAACGTGAAGAAGAAGTTCCAGTGAACTCCATACTCGGTCACATGTTCATGGTAGCCTGATGATTTGACGCTCGCAAGTCTCACAAACCCTAACAAGACCAACGGCCAGACGGAAATCAACTGTTTAAACACATGACTGATCTTCGAGCCGTGAATGTCCTTTCCTCTTGCTTCGGGACACACCAATGCGTTGGCCATTACATACGCTCCGACGCCGAAATCCATCACCCCTGTTCCATACGTCTCTGTTTTTGCATACCGTCTTGGGTAGACGCTAAAATCAACAGCCAAAATGCTTATAGCCGTCTTCACGTTGACCAGAACTCGAAACACGGTCACAAACGGGACCAGGTTGGATTCTACTCTGCTTTGCACAAACCTGTCAATCGTACTGTAAAGGGAACCTTGATGTTTTCCATTCTTGTAAACGAGGTACAGGACAACTAAGTCAACTACAGCGATGCCCATGATGACAAAGTGAAGGATGTCGCTCAGTGCGGTGCATGACAGGACCAAAGGCATTATTAGTGCTGTGAAGTCCAGCAGGAGATGTGCTCCCCAGGAGAACGGAAGAACCCCTTTTCCAAGGTGGAAGACTATCAGGAAGAGTCCTCGACTGAGAAAACACAGCGGGGCTAAGAAAGATCCCAGCGAAACCTCCGTCAGGGTCGTCCCATTGTGATTGCTGACAAATGCAACTTTTACTTCTTCTGATTCCATCGTCTGTAAAAAGAGACAAGCGTGAAAATAAGTAAAGTACCAACAGACTGCTAGTTCATGCAGAACACACACATAGTGTGTGAGAGTATATATATATATATATACATACACTTCAACACACACACACACACACACACCACACACACACACACACACACACACCACACACACACACACACACACACACACACACACACACACACACATTCACACACAACACAACGCACACACACACACACACACACACACAACACACACCACACACACACACACACAACACACACACACACACACACACACACACACACACACACACACACACACACACACACACACACACACACACACACACACACACACACACACACACACACACACACACACACACACACATATATCAGTCAAAAGTTTGTGCACACTTATTTTTTAAGATAAATAGACAGATAGATATTTTTATGACTTCATATTAGTTGAAATATTTTTTAGGCCTAACTAAAAGACTACATGCAATACTTGTTTGTAGTTTTCTAATATATTAACATACTATTTTTTATATTTAAAAAATATTTTTTTTAATTAATTATAATCGTATTTAATAATTATATAAGGCATATTAGTGAAATTCAGCATTCTTTATTTTTATAATTGGTATGAATGCAGTTTTTTATGATATATTAGTTTAAATAGTATTTAATCAAAATATTACATTAAATATTTGCTTAAAACATGAATTAATTGTTTCTAATTATTTTAAAATCGCTTTCATACTGTTTTAGGCCTTAATTTAAATTTACAATTTAATTAAAAGACTACATAATATTAATAAACCAGCATTTTAAATCATTATGAATGCTGTGTCTATATGATCACATATTAGTTGGAACATAATTTAATTAAAAGACTTCATAATATTAATAAACCAGCATTTTAAATCATTATGAATGCTGTGTCTATATGATCACATATTAGTTGGGACATAATTTAATTAAAAGACTACATGACAACATTTGTTTAAAATGCATTAGGATGCAGTGGATGTTTTGATCTCAAAGGTTTATGTTACTGTTGTTATATTCCAGACAGTATTAAAGCAATTCAATCAAGACACATATTTATTAAGCTCTTTATAGTATGGTATTAGGAAATGTGACCTACCTCGTCCCGTGTGATGTGTGAACATTAAATAAAGCAGTTTAGGTTACACTGCAGAGACCAACATTACAGCAGTGGCCTGTCAGGATAAACTGGTTTAGCACACTAAACACGGACTCCCATATATGTGTACTTACTGTACTTATAACTCTTTATTAAATAGTTAAACATTCGTCGTATAAATCGTTCATACTTCTGTAATAATCCTCACTTTATAACAAACTGTAGCCACACATTGGTCGTGCAACTTGCGATGGTTCTTTCCGCATTGGGCGTGGCTTACATGTAAACGTCACTGTATGGGGAGGAGCCTTTCCTTGCGTCTCAAATGCGTGACGTCGCTGCTGCGCGTGTCAGTTGCCGCGCGCCACCGCCAGTGTAGGTGGGAGTTTTGTCCTTCATTCACTGAGGAATTTTCATGGCTTGAGAAACAAAACATAACTCAAAAATATAAATCTAATGGCAGCGAAATAACACAGTAAATACAGCGAAACGTGTCTTCTTAAAGTTTACACTCATGGCGGATGTCAAACAGAAGCTTTTATTCAGAAATAAGACGTTTCGACCGTTAACGGTTCTGACGGGACGTTCAGGAGTTTGGAAAAAGATGGAAGACCAAACCGCCAGACGGAAAAGGTACACAAATTGTATTATTTACTGCTCATTTAACACCTTTTACCTCAAATTTTCAGTATGCATATCAACGTTTTATATTTAAATTGTATTATCTACAAAAACAAGTTTTAACTGACAAACTGGAAAATTAACAAGTTTATCGGAAAGCAACCCATTAACAAAAATACTGTATCATGGTGGTTTATGTTTCATAGGTTCTTTAATCAACACCATGTTATTACAAAGCTAACAGTTAAGTTAACCGTTACATGCTACAAAACGTCATGTTACTTAGTAACGTACGCATAAGTATTCATAATTTTCTTATTTTCCCATCACCGTTAAAACGTATATTTTTGTGAAGAAATACATATGCTACACGTTCAGAATTATATTACTCCAATTGCTCCCTATTTATTCCTGTAATAAACATTTTATTTTTAAGGGAAGTAACATGCTTGATTAATGTCACCCTAAACAGGTATAACTTAACGTAGATGACAAGGGACTAGTTTTCTATTGAGCAGAACAATAGCTAGATTCAAGATTTGTATTCGTCAATCGCACTGTCATGGAGCGGACCACTAAATTTCACTGCTGGTTTATTCTGTATAATTGTGTATGTGACCACATAACCAGCAGTGCAATTTAAGTCCGGTCCGCTCCATGGACAGTGCAATTAAATAAACTACAAACACAAGAGAGTATACATAAATATTGGTATGAAAAAAAAAAGTAAAAAAAATAATATATATATTAAATATAAAATAAATTGTGCAATAAAATGAGCAGGAAAGTATACTGTAGACTTAATAAATAATAATATAAGCAGGAAAAGTAAGAAGAATGTGCAAACAGGTTGTACAGGGTATTTGCATAGCAGCTATATGGATGGATGGAGAATAATGAATATCTACTGATTATGAAGTGATTATTAAATTGAGTCATGTTGATGTTATTTGACCGAGTTTGAGTTTAGGAGTTTGAGTTTAGGAGCCTGATGGCCTGAGGGAAGAAGCTCCTCCTCAGTCTCTCAGTTTTTGCCATCATGCTCCTGAAGCGCTTGCCAGATGGCAGTAAACAGAAAAGATGGTTACCGGGGTGGTTTGAGTCCTTGATTATTTTAGCAGCTCTGCTTTTGCAGCGTTTGAGGTAGATGTCCTGCAGAGAGGCGAGAGCAGACCCTGAGATGCGCTCAGCTAAGCGCACGACTCTCTGCAGAGCTTTGCAGTCCGGTTTGTGGCGTTACTATACCA
Organism: Ptychobarbus kaznakovi; assembly: GCA_027422405.1. Taxonomy (NCBI): domain Eukaryota; kingdom Metazoa; phylum Chordata; class Actinopteri; order Cypriniformes; family Cyprinidae; genus Ptychobarbus; species Ptychobarbus kaznakovi. The sequence goes on from CM049797.1 coordinate 9,386,437, forward strand.
CACTGAGATGCACTGAGTCAGTACACTTTCTATGGCCCCTGAATAGAAAGTTTTCAGGATTGTTGGTGAGACCCTGAATTTCCTCAGCTGTCGCAGATGGTACAGTCTTTGCCTGGCTTTCTTAACCTGAGTCTGAATGTGTGCAGTCCAACTGTTAATAAAGTGATTTATTGTGATTTATTTATTTCTAATCACTCATTTGAACTGGCTTGTTTTTCCGGTGTTCCCTCATTTGCATGTTCATTGACTTGGCTCGTGTTATCATTTTGGGATTAGGCAGCGGTGCAGTTAATCTGAAGAATATACTCGGATTATTCCGCAGGTCAGCCTAATCTGAGCATGCGGAAAACAACCACCTGAACACATTTCAGGCGCGCCTTTTTGTTGGCATAACAAAGTTATATGACATCATTCCAAAGGGAACCAGCAACTTGTTTTGGAATAAATGAAGACGTGCTTTTTTGGCACTATATTTTAAATTGTCTGTGTTCATATGTTTTGATATGTTCGTTTAGTTGGAGCATCAAAGGTCACCCTCAGTTATTAAATTTGGTTACTGTTTTAGTGTGAATAATGCAGTTGGTTTGTTGTGCCATGCAGCCCTTGGCGCAGATTAAGTCGTCATCTGTTTTTTCTGGGCCATTATGATTCATGCATTGACTCAAGTGTTGGAACGGAAAGTTCCTGACAGATGAAATAGGATCAATTCTATGGGAATCTGTAATCGTCTCATTACAAATGTTTAGTGTTTAACTGATCTGTGTCATCTCTGTTCTAACCAAAGTCTCTTACCATTATTTATTTTTAAGATGCTCCCCAGTCAGTTCAGTTTCCCAGGCTTATTGTAGTTTACCTGTGTTTGTTATTGGATTAGGAGCAGGCCTGTCCAGCAGACAGTGTGTATTATTAGCTTGTCTTCAGCATGTCCTGACCCTTCTCAACACATGCTTTCATCAGAGCATATGGAGTCACAGCAGCGTCAGAGGAAGGACGTGTAATTACTAGGGGTATGACTAGACACTTATCCCATGAGACTGGGTTCACGAGGACGAGGCGAGATTTTTAGACTTGTTTTTTTTATCCTCAATGATGAAATATATAGGGAAAAATTGTATTAGATTCAACTGAAAAACACAAAATGCAAAAAATGTAGGTGCATTTTGAAATCAACTTATACTTTATTAAATTAAACTTCTTTTTTAATGAATTATATGCAGTAGGGTAATAAACAACATGTAAATTAGAGCTGCACGATTCTGGATAAATTGAGAATAACAGGTGTTTTTTTTTTTTTATATAAATTGGAGATAACGATTCTCTCACAAAATAACATAATTTACTAGTGGTTCTGACAAAATGTTCATTGCGTAAGTATTTAAAAAAAATGTATATATTCATTAGAACAAAATGTAAAAAAATATATAAATGGAGTCAGTGTCTCACTTCATAAAGACTTGTTTCTCGTCGCCACCTCCTGGCAGGAGATGATAAGCGTTACAATACAAGTGATACTTTCATTTTGATCGCTAATGTAGACAATAAGTGTTTATACCCAAACTATACAATTTTATCCTAGTACTTCTGTTATTTAAATGTCTGTAACACATTTCACATCGCGAGTGTTAGTGGAGCTTGAGCAGCGCATGTTTTTTCGCCGCCATATCAGTGAACGACAGCGTTCACATCGGAAGCAACCCTCTGTTTCATCAACATGGGCAGCGACAAAACGTGCTTTTCACGCTCCACTGACACTCACGATGTGAAACAGTCTTAATAGACATAGTTGAATAGTTGTTGTTCAGGAATAAGATCGCGTGGCTGTTTGAATCAAGATCACAAGTGCATTTTTTAACGATTAATGGCGCAGCTCTAATGTAAACATTGCAAAATATTTTGTGAGGATGTCGTCACGTTCTCGCGAGATCTCGTCACATCCCTAGTAATTACGCATCTCTTTTTTTTCCTGACATTTTTTATTTTGGTGATTTAGTCCAGGCGTGTTATATTTGGAAAATGTTCTTATTGTTGCTCAGCATTTGCTTTGTCTTTCAAATTAAGAATAGTACAAGCAATTAGTCAAATCTCAAGTTGTCAACCAAAGGTGTTGGAAATATGACCAACAAATGTACTACCTTGATAAATGTAAAACGCTCTTTCCTTTTATGTCATGCATAAACACATCTGACATAGAGCAAGATTAATTTTGGTATTGTGCATTATGTAATATACAGTTGCGTACACGGCTCTGAAAGGATGTGTTTTTTAAAGAAATCCCAAAATTAAAATGTCCTGAAAATATGCTCACCCATCCAAGATGTAGATGAGTTTGTTTTTTCATCAGATTTGTAGAAATGTAGCATTACATCAGTGTCTCAGCAATGGATCCTCTGCAGTGAATGGGTGCCGTCAGAATGAGTCCAAACAGCTGATAAAAACATCACAATAATCTACACAACTCCAGTCCATTGTTTAATATATTGTAAAGTAAAAAGCTAGGCCTACATGTTTGTAAGAAACAAATCCATTATTAAGATGTTTTTAACTTCAAACCATCACTTCTGGTCAAAACATGAGTCCATAACCGATAATTACACAGCCTCCAGTGGAAAAGTCCACCCCCTGTTGTCCTCTCAGATCTGTGCATGTCTGCATATTTCTCTCCAGATTCAGACAAGAATATAAAGAATAAAGGACATTTTCTGAAGATCAAGTTTGCTATTGAAATGTCAAGATGTGGTTGAATTGGCATCATGGCTTGTACTTATGAAACATTTCTAAATTGGATTGCTGCATCTGTACAGTAAATGCATGGAACCTATTCTTTATGATAACATGGTCTTTATTAATTGCATCATGCAGGTAAATGGACTGAATGACAGAATCCAGGACCTCAGGAAATCTCTCAATGATTCACTGGAAGGGGACATCAGAGACTTCCTCATCAATGAAGCAGAACTTCACACATACGATGACCTCACTAAAGTCAACCCGGTCACGCCTTCTACAGGTACATTGTGCAAAAGCGCTTGGGATTTACGTCTGTAACTATTGGCCATTTTTCATCATTGGCCTTCTGATGTTTATTGCAAGTGAAGAATGTCAAGATTTTTTCCTTCCCCAATTCAGATGATAGGATATTCTTCCATATTACAATATTTTTGATGTCTGATTTTAGTTCTAGCATGTGAAATTCTAGATTGGAGCTTGAATTCTGATTCATAATATTGACCGTCATATCACATCAAAATGTAATTGCGACTTTTTATCTTACAGTTCTGATTTTCTTTTCACAATTGCGAGTTAACATCTTGCTATTCAGAATTTTTTTACTCCGAATCGCTTGTTTATATCTTTAAGAATTGCGGTAAAAAAGTCAGAATTGCAAGGAAAAAAGTCAGAATTGCAAGGAAAAAAGTCAGAATTGCAAAAAAAAAAATCAGAATTGCAAGAAAAAAAATCAGAATTGCAAGAAAAAAAAATCAGAATTGCAAGAAAAAAAAATCTGATTTGCAAGAAAAAAAAATCTGAATTGCAAGGAAAAAAAAGTCAGAATTGCAAGGAAAAAAGTCAGAATTGCAAGGAAAAAAGTCAGAATTGCAAGAAAAAAATCAGAATTGCAAGAAAAAAAGTCAGAATTGCAAGGAAAAAGTCAGAATTGCAAGAAAAAAAGTCAGAATTGCAAGAAAAAAAAATCACAATTGCAAGAAAAAAAAAATCTGATTTGCAAGGAAAAAAGTCAGACTTGCAAGGAAAAAAGTCAGAATTGCAAGAAAAAAAAATCACAATTGCAAGAAAAAAAAATCTGATTTGCAAGGAAAAAAGTCAGACTTGCAAGGAAAAAAGTCAGACTTGCAAGGAAAAAAAGAATTCAGAATTTGCAAGAAAAAAAGGCAAAAAAAAGTCAGAATTGCAAGAAAAAAAAAATCTGATTTGCAAGGGAAAAAATCGGATTTGCAAGGAAAAAAAGTCAGACTTGCAAGGAAAAAAGTCAGAATTGCAAGGAAAAAAGTCAGTGTTGAATACAGCTGTGGTGTCTTGTGTTTGGCAGTGCTGAAATGTCTGCAGGCCAGGTACAGCGCAAAGGTCTTCTACACACATGCTGGCTGCACGCTGGTCGCCCTCAACCCCTTCCAGCCCATTCCTCACCTGTACTCTCTGGATGTGATGAAGGAATATCACTGCGCTCCTCTTTGTATGTTTATTTTGAAATAATGGAAAAACCTCAGGAAGTTAGATAAAAATAAAGGCCACTCTAAACACTTTTAAGGCTCAAGTCTTTCAGTATTATATGCACGGAAGCATTTGCCATCTCTAATGAACACTCCACTTAAAAAAAATGGAAGAATCCATTACAGTCTGGCGGTAATATATTAGATCATTATCTGATTAGACCGTTAGCAACTCGCTTAAAAATTACCAAAGAGTTTCGATATTGTTCCTATTTAAAACTTGACTCTTCTTTAGTTACACCGTGTATTAAGACTGACGGAAAATGAAAAGTTGTGATTTTCTAGGCTGATATGGCTAGGAACTATACTCTCGTTCCGGCGTAATAATCAAGGAACATTGCTGCTGTACAATGGTTGCAGCAGGCGAATTGATATTACACAGCACCTGAAAGCATCTTTTTGTACACAGGAGTTTAAGCCACACATCTTCATCGTAGCAGAAGAGGCTTATAGGAACGTGCAGGGCCAGGTGGAGCCCATTAACCAATCGCTGGTCGTCTCTGGAGAAAGTGGAGCTGGGAAGGTAAGTGATGTTTGTTTGGTGTGATTTCGTCATTCGTGTGCGCCAATGCTTATGTTTTACAGCTACTGCATGATATTAAAGGGGGTCAAAAACAGGCCTAGCTCTATTCTTAAATGCCAGTCACTTTGTAAACCTGATGATTCATAAAACCTTCCCAGCTGAAATGTGCTGCTCAAACTGTTCAGATCAGATTACAGTTACCAAAACACACCTGTTCAAAATAAACCCACTGCTTGTTTTTAACTTTGGAAGTTAAGAAATACTTTTTTGCATATGTTTCAATAAGGTCCCTAAAAATAAAGGAAATTATGATTTCTCAGTATTTACAGTCTTTAATTGAACGGTCAAGCTTAAAGGGGTGGTTGACTGTTTTTTCCTAGGCTTGATTGTGTTTATAAGGTGCAGTCTGACGTGTGTTAATGTTTCGTAAAAAAAAGCATTATTTTTCACATAATTTACCTTTATTCCACACCGCTCTGTCCCTTCTCTGATAAACGCACTAATCATTTCATGGTTTTATGAAGCCTCTCCCTCAGAAATACGTGATGGGCTCAGATTGGTTCGCTGGTCCAGTGTTTTATGATTGGTTAAACCGCCTCTAGTGCGTGAACGTCCCGCCCCTCAGCTCAGCGGCATGTGCTCCGGTTGTATTGTAAACAATGGCGTCGTCTTTATTGCTTATCAATTTGAGCCCGATTGAGACGCAGAGGATATTAGTGAAGAGGATTGGGCAGAACCTGTGCAAGCACTGCTTTTAATGGTAGGCCTAAGTTTTTTTTGTTTGTTGTTTTCTCATACTTTTAGATACGCTGTTATTTGTAAATGCTATGCTACTATGTAAGCTTTTAATATACGGTTTTATTCTAATTAAAGCTTTATTACAGTACGGCAACCGCACACGTGTCCATGTATAACGCTTCTCATAGCTATTTGAAAATAAGTGTGTTCACTGAGCTGATGATGAGAGAGAGAGAGAGAGACAGGATTGAGAACCGCTGCTTTAGAACATTGATTTTGAAACTTGTGAATCCATTAGAATCGTTAGAAGACAGAATCGTGATTCATATATGAATAGATTTTCACGTGCATCCCTAGTTTTATCTTTGTCTTCTCTAAAGCAGCGCAGTATGGCCTCGCCCCTTTTCTGCGCGTTCCCTGACAGAATGGACTTACAGAATGTGCGCTGTTGCATGATACTACCACATTTCTTCAAAAGTAGAAGAAAATCACCATATCGCACGCACGCTAGTTCTAAAGGTGAATCCCATTTCTCTGTCTTACCCCTTCACCTTCCCCTACCCCTTCGTCTTACCCCTAGCCCTTGTCCCTTGAAACCGAGTGGTAAGCGCTAGGGGTGAAAACATACCCCTATGAAATGAGACACCACTTGGTTACTGTTTCGTCATCATACATCGTCGCTAGCTGCTGCTACGTCACCAGAGGAGACAAGTGTAGATCACAAACTTGCCGTCTGCAAGTGTGTTTGTCGATTGCATGGGTTTTAGTGATGTTTTTCTCTAGTCAGAGAAACGCGGGACTGTTGTGCAAATCAGCAATGTAGCGTTAGCATAGAAAACTAGCGATTTTTTAAAACATTTCAATTAAGAACATGTTGCAAATATATATGTACAGGACTGTGTAGAGCACAAAACAAGACTGTCGTAACTTTTAAATCAATTATTTTTGCCGAAAATACTTACATTTATGGGACTCTCTGGATGATCTGGCCGCAGTGTGTTCTGGTACCCCTTGGTTTCAAGTAAGTTCGCGAAAATGCTTGGTTTTAAGGGTATCTACCCCTTCCCCTTACCCCTACCCCTCGATCAAAACCAGAATTGAGACAGCCCTTACTCTCACGTGAACGCGCAAAACTAAGGGGAAGGGGTAAGACAGAGAATTGGGATTCACCCTAAGTTTAGGACTGATCTGAAAACAGTCAAATCTCATGATTTAACGTGAAACATGATTTAGACCACGTCTCCTATATTAAATATCTCCTCAGACATGGACGTCACGCTGTCTGATGAAGTATTATGCCACTGTAGCCGCCTCTTCTCAGAAGTGCCAGGACACCGTAGAGAAGATAGAAAGACGAGTACTGGGCTCCAACCCAGTCATGGAGGCGTTTGGTGAGAAATACAAGGAGCAGTTGATGTTTCAGTCTCATGTCCTCTCTAAAGATCTGTGATATCTTCGTTACTTCCTTTATTTCCCTTTTCCTTCTTCCCCAGGGAATGCCTGCACTTTACGCAATAGCAACAGCAGTCGCTTTGGAAAATACATTCAGCTTCAGCTCAACGGGTCAGTTTTGCTTTCTCTTTGTTTCACACATGGACATGAACCTGAAGAATCTTGTGATTGGTGTAAAGGTCTGTGATTTTATTATCCAGCTCTCAGCTGCTGGTTGGGGCATCAGTGCAGACGTATCTTTTGGAGAAAACCAGAGTGGCTTTCCAAGCACCAAATGAGAGAAATTTTCACATATTCTACCAGGTAAATTAAGTGACTACCAAAGTATATACTTTCATAAGCCGCTTTTCCACCGAAATTACCTGGAACAATTTATCCCAGGAACTTTTTTATTCCCCCAGACCTGTTGCTGTCTGCGTTTCCATCGTGGCCTAAAGTACGTGAAGATTAAGCAAATAGTCTGTTGACGTAGGATTGCGCGTGACTGCTCCTCCCAGTCCAGGGCCGTTTCTCAATAACAAGTACGCAAATTTCAGACTTGCGTCGTTCGTAGTTTGGGCTTTGCAAGTTTGACTCGGGACTGTGAACTCGCCGGGACGGGACGATGCAAGTCCGGTTAATCTGCAAATGGAACAACAGCGTACTTGATAACGTCAGTCAGCTCACCTTGGCTACTGCAATTTTCCTCAAAGTATCGACAATAAGATTAAATATGATATCAAACACCACTAGGGTTGGGAATCGAAAATCGATTCCGATTCCAGAATCGGATACTTAAGGTCAGGAATCGGATACTTGTTGTCAAATAAATATTTCGATTCCTATGCGCTTTTTTTTTCTTCATCTGTGAGGACGGTGTGACCTAGCAATCTGCCAGGACCATACTCGCTAATCTAAGCCTCCAAAGTTTGCCTGCATTTGCGATCAGAAGCCAAAAAAGCTAGGTATAATATCTGTGATAGCTAAACATGACATTAATTTAATAGATTGTTAAAGATAGCGAACACGATTCAAACACCAACGTGATTTTATTCCTAAATTAAAATGATGTGTCTGTTTCATTCCTCAATCTTTGAGGTGTGCGATCACACTGTAGTGATCACTTGGTTCGTCCGTGCAGCGAGCGATCACATCAGTCAGTGTGATTTAAACCGCATTCTCGCTGCCGCTGACCTAAAGAGAGCAGCTGTCATGTATATGAATCAAACAGCTTCACAGTCTTTTCAACCACACAGTATCATTATTTCTGTGTTGCAAACATTCAAATTACAGAAGCACTGTTATACATGTTTATAGTTCAGATATAAACTCGGATATGTACGGTAGCGATTAAAATAGAGTAAATCTCCTTTTGAAAGTAATTTGATACTTTAAATGAAGATTTATCGATTACATTGTAACCCCAGTGGGTGGCAAAAAGTGTCTGTTAAAATGTATTTGTCTTTGAATCATACAAGAGATTCGTTCAAGGATGCTGATTCATCCAGTAATGAAACAAGTACATCTTGAGTGAGTAATTCATAAATTACATGTGATTTTGATCTGATATTTTTTTCTTCAAAATCATGAGAACCACAACTTCCATTTGAGAAAAAAAAGAAAAATAAAATGTTATCCAGAATCATGCATCTCTATTTTGCACACAAACAGCTCTTAAAGAGTCCAGTTTTTATGTAGCCTGTTGATTTTTGTTCATGGTATTCAGCTCCAATAAATGATTTGCTAAAAAGCGTTACAGGATAAATGTTTGATATCATTATTTAATCACATTGGAATCGAAACTGGGAATCGAAAAGAATCAGAATCGATAAAATTCAAACAATACCAACCCTAAACACCACTGCCTCTTTTCGTTTTCATTTAAACATGGGCTATTAATAGCCGCGCAGGGCTTGACATTAAGCATTCGCACGTGGTTGTCCTTCAGACAAGTACATTTGTCATTTACTTGTCCGAGTATAAAAGTTACTGGCCCAGAGAGAAAAAAAATGAAGTTAAATTGAGTATAAATATAATTATTTATAGTAGTTATACAAAACACATTTAGTTTATTTAGTTAGATTTTTATTTTTAAATGAAATTATAAAGTGTGATAATACTATTATATTTTAAAATAAAAAGTTAGAATTAAATACAAATATAAATATTTTATAGTAAACTTAAAAATAAAATGCTAATATTTACTTTATATATATATATGTATATTTTCATCATTTTCAAACTTAAATGCAAAACATTTTAATTAGTTAAATTTAATCAGTCAATTAGTATAAGACGACTTTTGGGCTGTTACCAAACAAATTAAATCAGTATCAACAATGAATCTTTGCAATGCAGAGGAAACATAGAAAGTGCATCTGAAGTGGAATAGATATATTTACCCACTGTTAATGCAGCTCTGAGGGACAGGGAATGCTTTAACCTGCAGTTACAAATGAATAAAGAATGTTTTGATACATAAACGTTTTAAATCATTTAATTAAAATTATTATTATTTGTATTATTTGTGTTTTTTGTCCTGTCACTGTCATTCTGTTGCTCAGCGGTAGCTTCTGTCACGAAAACAAATTCCTCGTATGTGTAAACATACCTGGCAATAAAGCTCATTCTGATTCAAAAATAAAAAAAAATACTGTAAATGTGAAATTAAAACCACCAGTAGGTGGCATCAAGTCACTGTTAATAAGTGAGTCATTGCGACTGAACCGAATCATTTAAACGGTTGATTCATTCAGGCACGAAACACCGTCATGTTGCTCAGAGACGTAATACAGTGCTGTAGCTGTGTTTGGAGTTATTTTTGTTGGTGAAATGGAGCAAAAACAGGCAATATGGCTAAAACGTAAGTCTCTTAATGTTAACTTCTTGTTTATTGAACTGTTATCACATTTGTAATCATGATTATTTTTAAAGCAAAAAAAAACGGCGCCCGATCTTCGTGTGATATTGTTTAACTATATGAAATGATATAAATATATAAATTTTCCTCCCCCATATCTTGAATTTTCTGATAATTTTTCGTGCATTATAATACTGAATCATGCAGTGAAAGCACAAACTTGCTCGTGAGCTAGTCTAACCTAGACGACTTTATGTAATGTATGTGTGGTGCACTCTGTAGGTGTGTTTTGTTTGATTCTTGCAATATACTCCTTAAAACAACAATTACGAAATTATCACAAGCGATATATATCGCACACCCCTATAACAAAGGCTATATCACAAGTAAAGGCAGTTATTATTGTTTTTAGTATTTACTTTTTCAAGTTCGATTGGGCAAGTAAATTTCTCTTTCACTTGCCCATCCAAAACATTCACTTGTCCCGGACAAGCGTTAATGACGAGGTTCAGGGAATGTACATTATGAAACATCAAGCAGTGAAACATAACTTTGTGCTCAGCCAAAACGATAAGACTTGGAACAAATAATTGATTCATGAGACCAAAGATTACCTGTTAGATTGACTCAAAACTAATTATATCTCATGCTTAACCACTACAGAGTAGGGGTGTGCGATATATTCGTTGCGATATTATTGTAATTGTTGTTTTAACGATGTGATTTGACAATATCGAGTAGCTACATTTGCACGCATACATTCTTAAACGGTGCACGAGCGCATTAAGACTTTCACTGCATGATTCCATCGCAAAATTCAAGATATCAGAAAATTTATATATTTACGTTTGATATGATTAAAATCACACAAAGAGTGCAGTTTTTTTCTGAAATAAGCATGATTACAAATGTGATATTGAACAAAGTTGAATAAACAATAAGTTAATATAAGATACTTACATTTTAGACACCATATTGCCTGTTTTTGCTGCCGCGGAAATGAGCAACATAGTTCATGGTTTAAATGACTGTCAGTCTCAGTGATTCGTTCCTGAATGAATCAATGAACCGAATGATTCGGTTCAGTCGCAATACTCATAACAGTGACTTACTGCCAGCGGTTTAATTTCACATTTAAAGTCTATTTTCCAGTATTCACGTTAAATGATGCATTTGTAACTGGTTAAAGCACTCCATGTCCCTCTGAGCTGCATTAAACAGTGTGTAAATACATCAGACGCAACTTCTGCAGAGATTAATTTTGATGTGTTTCATTTGTTTAGTAGCAGCCTAAATGTGTATTATCTTAAACTGATTAAATGTAACAATTTGACTCAAACGATGTAGACTTTTAGAATGCTTTATTAAAAGGTAAAAATCTATTTAAACTTAAATGATTGTATCACTGATGAACTGAGCTCATAGCAGAATATCATTGCAGCTGTGCACGTTGTCAGATATGACTCAAAATCGTTCTAATTATCGTTATCGGAAAAATCATCGAGATATAATTTTTTTTCAATATCGCACACCCCTACTACAGAGACATCAGAGCCAGCGGTAAATGTCAGAAGGACTAGCCGAGTTGAGGCTGCTCTCGTCGGGAAACATGAGCATTGAGCGCCCGGTGATCGCGTGGATCTCACGTCTCCGAAATCAGCGAAGCACATTTTCGAATAGGCACTGTCTTTATAAACAAACCGCTACATTCTCTACTACATTCTCACCTGAAATACTCTTAGCTACATTTCATGACTCAATAACAGTAATATTTAGAAAATTGTGCGAATAAATGGTGGTTGAAATACAATGTTGCGTAAACTCAACCAATCAGCATGTTCAGCGCCCAAGTCCCACCCCGAAACGTCCTGACCTTTGAAAAAGTACTACCTCGCGAGCAGGGACTTTATTTAGATCCTGGTTCCTGTGATGGAAACACAACGAGAACCGGCCCTAGTTCCTTTGGGAACGTTCCTGCGGTGGAAACGGGCTTATTTATTTAATTCGATTATTTCCAGTAATGCAGTAATTCTATGTTGGTCGTTTATTATCGGTTGTATTTGAAGATGATGAAAGGAGCCACAGAGAAACAGAGACTGGAATGGATGCTGCCTTTGGAGCAAGACTTCGCTTGGTTGCCACATGCTGAGAAAACCTTAGAAGGCAAGGATTGTACTTCAAGAATTTGTATTTTAAAGCATGAAAGTAAATTTGAGGAGGCACTGTGATATTATTTGACATCTTTCATTCTGTTTGTTTGTGTCTGAGCAGAAGACTGTTTGCAAGAGACGGTGGAAGCCATGATCAACCTTGGCATTGATGAGGCGAAACGGACACAGATTTTTAGGGTAAGTGATAATGGTAAAATTATATCAAACCTCAATGATGATTGGAGATGAACGGTATCCATGTTTGATTGTTGTGTGTTTAGATGCTGATTACACTCAATTGTTTGGACTAATTATTTAACTTGTTAAATGACCGTAATTATGTTATAAAGACTAGTGATCAACCGATATTGATTTTTTTATAACCGATACCGATTATTTGCATGTTTATGTAACCGATAACCGATATGCAGAACCGATATTTATTTACTGTTATAAATGATAACAGAGTGAAGTCCATCAGTCATCTTAACAACAACAAACAACTGTTGAAAATTAACATTTTCATGTACAACAATAAAAACA
>CM049797.1:9403910-9468525 GCA_027422405.1 Ptychobarbus kaznakovi
TGCTTAAAATAATGTGAATCTGAATTCCTCAGGTGAATTACTGCATGCTTATTTAGTGGATATTTGCATGCAGTGATGCATTTGCATGCCTTTTCTTCTTTCTCTCTTCACTATTTCCTCTTACTAATGTCTTTTGTAGAAAGAAATAGATATGCATGTGGTTTCATGTCACTGCTTGTGGGATTTGATACAGATAAGAATTTCTTAGATGTGCACATTAGATTAAATCTCAGATAAACCAAGGGAGCTCAATGCCGTTCCTGAACCTTCCTGTAGAGATTAACTCTAATCTAACACCCCTAAACCAACTAAGCTAGGTGTTGAATAGTACAGGTGTGTGGTAGAGCAGGATTGGGAGTAAGATCTACAGGAAGGTGGATTCAGGGGAACAGGACTGAACATGTCTGCGCTAATACCTCGACCCACCAAGAGTCAAAGCAAACTTTTAACTAAACATGATATGCACCTATAAGATGACCCTAAAGTGCTTGATTTCAGTTGCATTGAGGCAAGACATTTCAGGTGAACAGGGTAAAGTTTTTGACTAATAAATACCATTATATTTCCCCAGTTGATTTATCACAGTGCATTAACACAGTTGCTAGTAATACAAGCTTTCTTAAATGTAATGTTTAATGTGTAAATGAGGCATTATATAATTAACTACGCATAAACTTGCATATATATATATATTTTTTTTTTTTTTTACTATTTTTAGGAATAAACTGTTATATAAATCAGGTAAATGATATATGATGAAACCAAACCATAAAAACCTTTAGAATTCCGATAGGAATAAAATTGCAAAGTTAGTTTTTGTAAATAAAATAAGCTACTTAAATGTGTATTTTGGTTGTTTTTTATTTTCCAGTAGTCTTAAAGAATACATGTTATGGAAGCAAAATACCCCAATATCTCAACATTGACCAGTGCATGAAAAGCAATGGCTTTACTTGCAGTGTCTTCACCTTAAAACACAAAGTATCATGAACATGTATTTCTAAAGCTCAGCTTTCACTCGCAGGCCCTGAGATGAGCGATCGGGCTGTTCTGGGATCTGCTGTAGAGGATGTGCTCAATGTGGTCCTCAAGAGACGCGCCCCAAACTCCATCCTCAGCCCTGATGGCAACAATAACATGGTGCACTGTGGCAGGACCAAAGTCTTTCTCACACACTCCCTGGTAAAGCGTGCACTCTGATTACTAATGATTGTAGTGCAATATGTAAAATGCACGTTTGCGCTGAGGCAGCTGTTGAAAGTTCACCGAACTCTTTCAGCCGGTTAACCCTGTCTCAGCCGATGCAATCACACGCTGTCAGATGTGTCAGTAGTTAATGTATCATGTGTTGTGCAGCTGGAGATGCTGGAGGAGCACAGGAACAGAGTGCACTCACAGAAGGCGTTCTGTATCCAGTGCTGCTGGCGCAGGCACCAGACCCGTCAGCGTAACCTGAGGACACAGGCTGCCACACGCTTACAAGCAGGTTAGGATTTATTACAGGTAGTATGGTTGTATAACAAACAGGGCTGCACAATTTTAGGGGGAAATGTATACAATAAAAAAAAATCAATATGGCTATTTATTGAATTAATTAATTAATAAATACATTATTGTTGTTATTATTATTATTATTACTACTACTAAATTATAATATAAAAACAAAATAAGAAATATTACTATTGTAATATTTCACTGTAAAATGAAAACAATTGTAAAAAAAAAAATATATATATATTTGATAATATAAAAAAAATCCTGCCAAAATGTTGTGGTTTTTTATCAATATGGCTATTTAATACATTAATAAATAAATAATTATTGTTGTTATTATTATTACTACTACTAAATTATAATATAAAAACAAAATAAGAAAGATGACTATTGTAATATTTCACTGTAAAATGAAAACAATTTTATTTATTCATGCACTTCAACAGTACAATTACAATATTGTGGCTGTCTTAATTTAGTCATTTTAACCATTACGTTAAACCATTGAACTTTTATTTTGACAGAAAACCACATGGAGAAGTCAAAGCTGCTTTTGTTGAAAAACTATTCTCATTACAACTTTACCTTTGCGATTTAATAATTGCATTAATCTCTACTGCAACTTCAGGTTTATTTTGATTACTCATGCAACCCTAATGACGGCTAACCTTGCTCTAGACAGTTATTGCTAAATATTAAAGCTGGGAATAAGCTGGTTGTGTTTGTAGACACTTTTAGACAGCTTAAGAGATAAAGTGTTCAAGCGAGCAGACGCTATTCTTTAGGAATAGACCCAGTGACTGAATTTCCCTCTGACCTCTGCCTGGCTGAAGGAGCAGACATCCGCTGTGCGTCTAGATGCTGACACCTGATCAACTTACTCCTGATTATCCCTTAAACTCAGAACAGAACAGATGCAGCTCACCTGAGCCAAGCGCCTGCTTCCCTGAGATCAGTAGAGCTAACGGCCAAATCAGACCACACTAGTTTTATAGTGCAGATCATACAGCATTGAAGATGCAGGGCTGTGTTCATTTACACATGAGCAGCTCATTGTGTGCCGTGTTTTCAGAGTCTCGGTTCACAGTAAATGCTGCTTATCACAAACTCCATATCTGCATCTGTCAGAGTTTAAATCCTAAGACAAAACGGCTCTAAATGCAGTTTTGTACAGTATTATAGTGTTTTTAACTCTCTTAATGTGTATCGTTATCACAGGTGTGAGATCCTGGCTGGTCAGAAGAGAGATTAAGAAATGGCACAAAGCTGCATCGATCATCCAAACCAAATGGAGGCGCTGGAGGGTAAGCATTGTGCTGGTTTTTGTTTTTATTAATAAAGATGTAATAAAGATTTAATTTTCAACAGTTTTTTGTTGTTGTTAAGATGACTGAAAGTGAAGAATGGACTTACTTCACTCTGTTATTTATTTACTTTTATAACAGTAAATAAATATCGGTTCTGCATATCGGTTATCGGGTACATAAACGTACAAAGTATCGGTATCGGTTATAAAAAAATCAATATCGGTCGATCACTAGTAAACACACATGCTCTGCTCGTGCTCATCGGTGCTCTTTGTCAATGTACTGCTGGAGTAACTGAATAACTCGGGATATTGGTTTATGTCGACTCCGAGGGAGTGTCAGGCACGTTTATAAACAATAGTTTCAGTTTAATTTATTTATATAGCACATTTAAAAATGACAGAGCCAACCAAAGTGCTGCACAAAAAAGTAGAATTAAGCCAAAAGCCATAACACAAAACTACAAAGAGAAAGAAATGACACCAGTAATACACCACACTCAATATACACACAGTAAAAGCCTTTTTATAAAGATATGTCTTTACTGATGATTTGAAAACTTGAAGACAAGTGGCTGATCGCAAGTTATTGCACAACTGAGGTGCACAGAGAAAGCCACAGAGTTTTAAACGTGTCTTGGGAACGGACAACAACCGAGCGTTAGATGACCTTAAAGGCCTGATGGTGTGATGGTGGGAGAGAAGATTGGATAAATAGTTTGGTGCCAAGCCTGTGAGGGACTTATAAACCAATAAAGTACTATCTTGAATTGGATTCTGTATTTGTGGATTAGTACGTATTGGAGATGCGAACCGTTTCAAACGATTCAGTTCGGTTTGGTGAACTGGTTCGAGCGATTCACTAAGAAGATCCGGTTAAATCGAACGATTCGTTCACGACCGGACATCACTAGTAAACAAGCAGCGCTGCTCTTATGAACTTTAATATGCATTATACAGAGGCAGGATAAAAATAAAAAATACCATCTAAACTTTCCTAAAGACAGTAAGTTCCCCTCAGACATACATTCATATAAACTCCTGCCCCTAACTGAATCACGATTCGTTTAGCATCTCAACCGATCTGAATCGATTCTCAGCCGCTCGCGGTTAATCGTTACATCCACTGTTTTGTAGTGAAGACCTTTGGGTTTCTGTGTTTATTTGATATTCTTTATCAAATGAAATGTTTTGTGTTTGATTTAATAAATCCTTTTTCATTTAGAAATGGGTTATAAACACCGTTTCCGGCTGGCTTTACATGTAAATTGATTTAGCTTCAGTTCTCCATGTTTTCTGCGTTCCTCCTCGATAGGTGTGGATGGACGCGTTAGCGGAGGCAGAGCTGGATGATGCGGAGGATTTCGTGGAGAAAGAAGCGTTGCCGAAGCTGGACTCTCTGCTGAAGGAGAGGGGCTCCGTGCAGCTCTCCAGCATCCAGGAGCCGGTGATGGTCAGAAGTTGGCCCATCGGTCTGGCCATGGCCTCTGCTCCCAGCATCACCGTCTCTCTGACAGCCACGGGTTTCCAGCGGATCATGTCCATGATGGCCTGTCTGAAGATCCCATTCAGACACGGCCAATACAAAGTAAACACCAACCAGTTTGACCAGGGTGTGGCGTCTATCAGAGCTCAGCCGCGGGTGAGAGACGCTTCAACATACGGGTCTCTCGAGTGACCATCCGTTCGTTATTCCAGGAGAAATACAGCTTACACTCGTCTATGACATGTGTAATTATATTAGTAGTGTTTATATGCTCTTAAACTATTTATTCATATTTGAAGTTTTGCGTTTATTTTTTCAGTTTTCAAGTTTACCTTTTAGTAATTTATGTACTTTTGTCGTGTATAATTGTAAAATCTATTTAGCCTTATTTATATTTTATTTTTAGACATTTTAGAGAAATTTCTTCAACTTTAACTTATTAATTTAATTTAGTGCCAAGGTAACATTTCTTAGTTTTAAGTTTGTTTTTCATCTAATATTTCTGTTTTAGTTTATCTTTTTTTTTGCATTATTACAGAAATATTTTAATAGATTTAGGTAACAATAATAAGACTCAGTTTACTCAGAGGGAGATCAAGTTATAACTTTGTAATATATGATTTTTTTTTTTTAGGTGAATAAGTGCAAGGAACATGCATTATGATATTTTGTAAAACTATTGTATTTAATTTCATTTGTAGTCATTTTGTAATGTGCGTTTTGTATTTTTTTATATTTATCTTATTTCCATTTTAGTCATTTTAGTACTTCAACTTAAGTTAGTTGCCGCAGTAGCATTTCTAATATTTGTTTAAGTTTTTTGTAATATTTGTTTTTTGTTGGCTTTATTTTTTAGATTACTTTATAAATGATTTAAAATAATATTTCTAGTAGACAATAACACTGTAAATCAAGGTTACTCGGAGCTGTGTTATTTTAGTGTCGATATACTCTTATAGTTGTTTTTATATTTTCTCTTATGCTAAAGAGTGAGAATAATTCAGTTTATATTTTGGTTATAACAACAAAAACAGTATTTAGCATTTCATTGTCTTGTATGTTTTTGTCATTTAGTTATATATTTATTTTTTTTAATTTCGATTTTTAAAAATATGTCTGTAAAGTTTTTTTATTTATTCGTTTTAGTTATTTTAGTACTTCAAGTGTTAAGTATGTTTATGTGTGTTTCCAAGTGCAATACTGTACAAAATAAAGATATAACTGCTAAGTGAACAAAATAAAAGTACAAGTACAAATTTCACTGCTGGTTTTACTCTGTATAATTGTGCATGTGTAAAATAGAAAAAAATATATTTTTATTTTATTTTACAAAACTGATTTTGGTTTTAGTTGACTATATTTCGGTCGATCTCTAACCCGGACACATTTTGATGTGAGATTATCAGGCTTTTTTCTTTAGTGAATCATGCTTGTATGCTGAAATAATGAGAACAGCCTGAAATATTGCTTGAACTGCTCTGTACCGGTTTGTTTTGACAGGGCTCCATTAAGATGCATCTTCAGAGGTCTCCGCTGCTCTACGCTGACATGCACCCAGTGCACAAGACAGACGTGGTGACCGGATTCAACCAGATCCTGCTGGAGACGAGCTGAGCTTCATGCAGTCAGTGCACCTGATAGTGCAAATACACTACATCAAGTGATCTTAAACGTTTAGCCTTATTAGTGCAATGCAGTGTTTAGTTGTATTTACTCTCTCAGGTGTCAGCATGAAGCACAAGTGCCTTTTAAGTTACTTTATACTAGCATGATCTGTCATAATCTAAATGTTTCTTGCACTGTGATAATTGTAGATAAGAGTTCAGTTTTTATTCATAATGTGCTGCTAATATATACCAAAATCAGGTATTTTTAAAACATCACATTTAATTTCTGTTAATATCAGTTACAAACTGTGTAAGCTTTAAAACATTGTGTTATTAATGATATTATAATGATAACTGAGGGAGAATATAGCATTCATATTATTACAAGTTTCGTACACTTTTATTAGCATCTTTTTTGTTACTGTATTCTTTGCACAAACACTACATGGTAAATACTGGGAGAAGCCATTGTTTCAGTGATGCTCTTACCAAAGCAAACTGAATTAATATACCTTTTGTATCTGTATTTCCGAACTCATTTAGTCAGATTTGATTTAGTTTTTACTGTTTTAGACTGAAATGTATTTTCAAACATCAACTCCTCACAGGCACAAGACGGCATGCCTCCTTAGATCACGTGTTTTTGGCTTTGAAAGATTTAATTGCATGCACAAACTGCTTTTATGACCAGCAATAATCAATATCTCTGTGTATTTATAATCTCAGGGATTTAATCAGTAAAACATGTGACTTGTAAACAGGTTTTCTAGCACAACACAGTACTGCTTTAACAAACACCTTGTCAAACTTTGATAATGCCAATAAAGATTATTACAGGCTTCTGTTTTTGGTGTCTTTTTACACATTCTGTAGTGTGGAATATTAATTATAAAATCCATGTAATTAATTACTGACTGCTGTGTCTGTGATAACACAAAGGCTCGGTAATATGTTGAGAAAACATGAAATATCAACTAAAATCATTTGGAAGATTAAAGCTTGAGAGCAATTTTATTGTGAAAGTTAATTTGTCAGATATACATTATTAGGGTCCATCTATGGCAAAACCAGTTTCTCTTCAAACCGTTGTGTGAACGCTGTCATTACTCCGAAGATTGATTCTTAAAAGTTCACCCCAAAAATATGCTTTTACAACCTCAGGCCATCCTGTAGAAAAGATGGCGACTTCCATGTGAGGGGACCCGCGGTATAGTAGTTATAAAGCTCATTTAAGGTAATAAAAACATAACAGTTCATTAAGTAAGGTCTTTATACTCCTCTGAAAACGTAGTTATGTATATTATAGATTTGTCTATAGATTATCCTAAATATTACAAGTGCACCTTTAAGGCCGTAGTGGACATGGGAGGAGGGCAGGAGATCCACCAGCAAACAAGAATTCTTATCTTCTTTCTAATTTGGTTGATTATCTTTTTGTGCCTTTAATTTTGGGTGCCGTCAGAGTGAGCTTTAGAAACCTCCACGTGTTTCCTATGTCATGTTTTGTCTGGTTATCTAAATAAATGTTTTTGCAATATCTTGGTTTCATCTAACTTAAACAGGGGTCGTAACACTGTTCATCAATTAATGTCTTGAAGGGACAAAAGCTGCATGTTTGTAAGAAACAAATCCATCATTAAGCTATGTTTTAATTCAAACCATCACTTCTGGCCATAATAACACTTCCTCCAGTGAAAACATCCATCTCCTGTTGTCTCACATCTAAATCAACACACATTTGTTTTGGTTGTAAACAGTGCTTGATCTGTGCCGATTACTCTCCTGATTCAGACGAGACACTTTTTACCGGAGGAAGCAATATTATGGATAGAGGACTCGTATTTGGGCAAGAAGCAACAGTCTGAAGTTAAGTGTCTTGATGAAATGATGGATTTGTTTCTTCCAAACACACAGTTTCCAAAGACATTAACTGATGGAGTGGTGTGGATTATTGTGATGTTTTTATCAGCTGTTTAGACTCTCATTCTGACGGCACCCATTCACTGCAGAGCATCCATTGCTGAGACACTGATGCTGCATCTCTCCAAATCTGATGAAGACACAAACTCATCTCCATCTTCGATGGCCTGAAGGACACTGTCAGCAAATGTTCACTTCCTTTGAGACATTGTTCGCATTCAAGAGACATTGGTGTAATACAAATTGTACATTATTACATCAACATTTTTGTAAAAATGTGATGCGTTAGGAATCGGTCCATAGGTGACCGTTCAATCCGATCAGAATTCTTCATCATCAAAGTCAATTCCCGGTTTCTGTCGGTTCAATGATTTTTAAGCACTGATCAGCAAACTCCACGAACAGCGGCTCCTGCATGGCGTCTTTCATGGCTTTGGCTTTATCTTCAGCCGAGTCCACAGACATCACTAACCGCCGGAGATGAGGATTCCTCAACAGACCCTTCAACGCCTCTGAACCACCTGTGTGAATGGAAACCGTCTGTAACTGCTCTCACAGCATTACAGATCGTGTGAACAGAGTTTATCATGTCATACCCAGCTGCAGAAGTTTCTGTAACGGCACTTTGTCAGTCTGACTGTCTTCACCAAGAAGATCCTCAACAGACCACGGCTGTTCAGCTGAAATAAACACATTTACTTCATCAAGAGGAGAAAGTTCTCTTGAGCACCTGTAAAGCATTGAGTGATGATCCTTTACTCACCGCTGTTCACTGCTGTTGAGCTGCTGGAGGCCGACTCTGATTCTTTAACTGGATGACATGCATCTGAGAGAGGAAGAAAATAAAATGGCTTCAATAGTTTGTTTTTAAATGATTTTTGACTTGGTGCTCAGGACAGTCTGGTCGCTTGAGAACAAATAATAATAATATAATATTTAAATTATTAAAATAAAATATAATATTAAATTAATAATAATCTATACAAAATAAACAACAATAATAATAATAATGTTTTTTTTAAGTACAAACAGTGAAACGTGGCGCAAGCAACGTCATGGGTGCAATATAAAGTGCAATAAAGTACAAACACAATGCAATTATAAGTCGCTTTGGATAAATGTAACGTTAATCTAAATTATTGTAAACATTGATACTTCTACGTAGATAGTTACCATCATCTTTGTGTCTTTTGAAGCAGCCCACTGAACAGCTAGAAGGAAAGGAAATGTGATATTTGATAAGTACTTGTCCCCAAAGCAAAAGTGAGTCGATAAAGGTATTTATGATATAAGCTGGCAGTTATCGAACATTAATAAATGACTTACTATCTGATTCTGCAGGCTGGACATCTGTATTTAGGAACATGTTCGCTACAAACTCCACAAAGCTGCATAACTGATCTACAAGATCAACACGCAAACGAACAGAATATAACAACGATTATATTAAGCATCTTTTAGTTACTGGAACCACGTGTTTATGTGGGTTATGTTGTTGACAGCGTGCAGGACTTTTAACTCATTTCCGCTTCGGAGCGCTTCCGGTGTAGAGTGCTAAGGTCACGGTGTCCTTCCCCACGTGTGTGTGTCAGACAGACAGTCAGTGTGATCCGCGACCTGCTCTCAACCGCCGTCATGCTGAAGTCAATGAGCCGCGTGGTTCAGCTCACAGCCCGGCTCTCCAGCTCCGTGCCGTCCGCTCCCGCCGTCAGCCCCGCGCTGCGCCTCAGCAGAGCCTTCACTAGATCCATCTGGAGCCTGAGCCACAGCGGAGCGGCGTCGGGATCCAGGCCGAGGCTGCTCACAGCGACGCGGGCTCTGCCCACAGTGTCGTGCGGCTGCGGGAGTCTGCACACCGAGGGTAAGCGCCGCTGCACACTCACACGAACTAAACACTACCACGGTGAAGGCGTTTCATATCATACAAGTGTAAACCCTTACCACAAAGTACCACAGTAAAGGTATTTAAATTAATTAAAAAGTACCGTAGTAAAGGTATTTTGTATGCTAAAGGTATATAAATTAAGTAAAAAGTACCGTGGTAAAGGTAAGCTATAGACACTAACTAAAAATACCATGGTAAAGATATGACGTTAACTAAAAAGTACTGTAGTAAAGGTATTTTGTTTGGTAAATATATATAAATTAATTAAAAAGTACCGTGGTAAAGGCAAGCTATAGACACTAACTAAAAATACCATGGTAAAGATATGAACGTTAACTAAAAATTAAAGTAGTAAAGGTATTTTGTATGCTAAATGTATAGACACTAACTATAAAGTAGTTTACATTATATATATATATATATATAAACTAATTTTTTGTTAGAATATAAGCCTTAAGCTTATTTTATTTCAGCTAGCTGCTAAGGAATTATTTTCATTTAGTTTAATTTTATTTGCTAAAATAACTAAAACTGATTAAATGAATGAATAAAAATGATTTATGAAATAAAGACACAAAACACCAAACTGAATTTCTGACTGATTAGTTAGAATAAAAACCTAATTGAAAGAATGAATAAAATGTTTCAATGTTAATTAGAATATTTAATATTTCATCAGAGCATCACATTGTGTGTTTTCAGTCAAACACGTGACCTTGAGACTGAATCAGGAGACGAGTTCACTAGTTCACGAGTCTTTATTCTGCAGGTGATAAAGCGTTTGCAGAGTTTCTCACGGATGAAATCAAAGAAGAACAGAAGATCCAGAAGAATAAGACTCTTCCTAAAATGTCCGGCGGCTGGGAGCTGGAGCTCAACGGCACAGAGGCCAAACTCATCCGCTCGCTGTCCGGAGAAAAGTAAGGATTGCTCGCGTGCTTCACAATCCTGCTGTTAAGAAGGATGCAACATGACGGCATCCACATCTTACAGGCTGATGCAATATAGCACACATATTGCAGATGTTTTTATCCATTTGCATTGCATTCAAGTTACTGCATAGTAAAAAAACTAGCACATGTTCATTAAAAATGCATGGGTCAAATTTATAGATTGACCGATATATCGGTGTACCGATATTTTCCCCGATATTTAAGCATTTCACCATAATCGGTTATCGGTTTTGAAACACACACACACACACACACACACACAGCAGTGGACACACACACACACACACACACACCTGGAGCAGTGGACACACACACACACACACACACACACACACACCTGGAGCAGTGGACACACACACACACACACACACACACACCTGGAGCAGTGGACACACAGACACACACACACCTGGAGCAGTGGACACACACACACACACACACACACACACACCTGGAGCAGTGGACACACACACATGGACACACACACACACACACACCTGGAGCAGTGGACACACACACACACACACACACTGGAGCAGTGGACACACACACACACACACACACACACACACACACACACACACACACTTGGACACACACACACACACACACACACACACTTGGAGCAGTGGACACACACAGCACACACACACACACACACCTGGAGCAGTGGACACTGTTCACTCAGGAGAAGCTCCAGCACGACCACCGCATGTAACTTTATACAAGATTCACTCGTTTGAAACACACTAAACTAGAAAACATTAGACATTCTTTTGCTTATTGTTAATATCAGTGTTGCTGATGATGCTTTTTATAAATAAAATGTTTTTATTGTTGTAATTTTAAGATTAAATTTGACATGAAAATGTTAATTTTCAACAGTTGTTTGTTGTTGTTAAGATGACTGAAAGTGAAGAATGGACTTCACTCTGTTATTTATGTACTTTATAACAGTTAATAAATATCGGTTCTGCATATCGGTTATCGGGTACATAAACGTACAAATAATCGGTATCGGTTATAAAAAATCAATATCGGTCGATCACTAGTCAAATTGATGAAGCGTCATTTGCAGAACTTCTATGATCATGCTTGTGATTGTGTGTTTGTCAGAGTCACCATCACATTCAACGTGAACAACAGCATCCCGCCGCAGCTGGAGGAAGATGCTGAGCACACGCAGAAGAGTCAGGAGGACGAGGTACACTGATGCGTTCATGCTGCATCAGCACCGGTTATGACATCAGCAGAACTACTTACCTAGACTGTAGAAGCTGTTGTCATATTCAGTTACAATATTAAAACAGATTTGATCAAATTAAGGTTGCAACGTGAAATCACGGGTTCAACAACGATGTGAGCAGAAGATTAAAATGCCATAAAAACATGAAAGTAAAACTATATAAATGTACATGCATGCCTTTAGTAGACGCTTACAATAGAGGAACTAAAGCAGATAATGACGGGATATAATTCTAGAGAATAAAAAAATATAATTAATTACTAAATATTTATATATAAACTATTAAATAAATGTATAGCTAAAACATCTATGTATAATTGATATTTTTAAGTTTTTTTTAATATTTGTTATATATAATTGTGCGTAATTGACTATAGTAAGTGCATATAATGTGTAATGAGCACTGTAAAATAAAGTGTTATGAATATTTTTACTCAGTTTCTAAAGCTTGGCATAACTGCACACATGTATACTCATCATCATTAAAATGCCCTCTGAGTTTTATTAATTTCTATAATTTTACTGTCTAGAAATCACACTTGTACATCAGGCTTCCTCGTATATCAGTGTGAATCCAAATTAAAAGCACAGTTTTTGGGAGAGTGAATTCAAATATGATTTTCTAATGCTGGTTTATTTCTGACTGGTTTCCGTCATCTTGTAAGTTTGCTGCTGGAGTCACTGCTTTAACAGAGTTGTACTGTGTTTTTAGCCTGAAGTTGTCTCCACACCGAACTTTGTGGTTGACGTGACCAAACCAGGAGTGAAGAGTTCACTAGTGTTTGACTGTCACTTCCCCGAGGATGAGGTGGGTGCAGATAAGAGTGATTTCTCTCTGACTGGAGATGATATCTAAAGCTCTCTGTCTCTGAGCAGACCGGTCACGGTGAGGGTGAGGAGGAGAGCGACGTCTTCGCCATCCGCGAGGTCAGTTTCCAGCCGGAGGGAGACGCTGAGTGGAAGGAAACCAGTTACACGCTCAACACCGACTCTCTGGACTGGGTAAGAGCTGAAGACCATCACTGAAACTCTGTTTGAAGAACTTCTCATTTCTAACAGAAATATATGACTGCTGCACATAGGGGTGGGCGATATGACCAAAATCTTATATCACGATAACAATATATATCACGATATAGTGATTTGTTTCCTTTTAAAAAGGTTTTTATTATATTAAAGTCTTTCATACCATATCATTTTCATAATCCTTGTCACCAATGTCAATATCAAACTAATACAACATAAAGAGAAACTCAACCTCACTGAAGATAAATAAACAGTCAGTGATGAAATAAGGATAAGAAACTAATTGCAAGCAATAGGACAAAAAACTACAATAAATAAGAAACACTACATACATTGTGTAAATTAATTATCTTCACTGTGTTAATTATATCTATCTAGATAGAATAATAACACGTGTATTATGTATAGTTCTATACATATTATAAATAATCAAATGATTAAAGTTACAAAAGTGATTTAGTCAGCAGTAGAGTGTTCTAGCAGTGGCTGTGATTTACATGAAGAATATTGAACGCTTCCCCTTTAAACCGAAGATCTAATACACTGTTACATTGCGTTTTCTCTTTTGCGTTAGCATGAGATACGCAAAGACGGGGATTCTGAGCTATAAGTTGTTTATGTAATGTCAAAGTCGGTGAAAAAGAAAAGGCGCGCTCCTCTCACACAGAAAGAGACGGCGCACACATATAGCTCTGTTGTTTGATTTTCAACGGCTTAAAATCGGTTGTTTTAAAACTGCAGTGCTTAAAAACGCGTGACCATGCTAAGATGTAGTCCCTCGTTTTAGAACGAGTAAAGACCGCAGTAACTCAAAATGAAAGGATTACCGGAAACAATGTATTTTGCGACACCACGATATAAACGATAGAACATATGAAACGATAGACTTTTTATTTCGTCCATCCGATATATATCGTCATATCGCACAGCCCTAGCTGCACGGTACAAAGTACTTATCAGTAATAATCAGAATCAAATGATTAACGCTCTTTTTAAGGAATAACACAATGTTTTCCATCTTTTATTTTTAACAGTAAACCTTTGTTGTGCAGAACTTTGTTTGCCAAAAAATGAAATTGTTACATTTGAATTTGATTGCATTTTTTAAATATTAAATAAATTAATATTGTATGCCTTCGTTACATTACAATACATTTTTATTAAATCATAAATCCAGAAAATGAAAGCAGACAACACTGAATTTCTGGAAAAATAAAACATTTCATTAACTTGCTTTTTGATTGTTGAAATTTAATTTAAAAATATATAAATATAAAATAATACTCACACAGGAGAAAAAAAAGTGGTTTTTTTTTGGGAAGGGGCCTTAAATAATTTTTTTTGTAAAACTTAATAAATTGTTGTTAAATTGTATCAGTTTAAATATTTAAATGAATGACATTAATTTGATTACTAAAACCTAATTTAACCATTAAATCAGAATCCAGAAAAATTAAAAAGGGTATTTTTGGGGAAAACATTTACTAATTTCATAGAAACTTATTACTGTAAAAGTTGTAATACATTGAATTTTTTGTAGACATGCTTTTTGATTATTTACATTCAATTAAACCATTAAAATTGAATAAAAAAAACAACAACCCCAAATCAGAATTGGGGGGGGGGGGATTCATAGAGCCCTAAAAATAGAATTCATTAAACTTTTTAAGAATTAAATTGTATTACTTTAATCAGACATGCTTTTTGATGATTGACATTGAACCATTAAATGGGAATCCACCAGAAAATAAAGGAAACTGAATTTGATTTCATGGCGGTTCTAACGAATGCACAGCAGTGACCTCTGACCCCTCGGACTCTCTAGGCCCTGTATGACCATCTGATGGACTTCCTGGCTGACCGCGGCGTTGACAACACGTTTGCGGATGAGCTGAAGGAGCTGAGCACGGCTCTGGAGCATCAGGAGTACATCAAGTTCCTGGAAGATCTCAGCGCTTTCGTCAAATGCAAATAATGTCTGATTTATCTCAAGCTTGGGATACGTCTGGCTCATGTGATGACTGAAGAGTTTTGTATTTAAGTTTATCATGTTTTCAAGTTATGTGCACACCGGTTATGTTTCAGATGTCATCATCATCGCTGAGGTTTACAGGGATCGAGAATGTGAACCAAACATTCATGAGAAATAAAACGGAGGAAATGTCGGGCTGATCGTCTTGATTTCAGTTTGTGTTGCTAAAAAATTATTACTGTCCATTACGTAACTTTATGCATTTCAATTTCTTGAAAAGTGACGTTGAACAAGGACTAAACAATGAAGTGTGTGTTTGTCAAAGTGGTTTGGAAACGGTTATTATTCCATGGTGTATAAATAACACTTCACTATAGACCGATACATTAAACTTGTATGTGGAAAATGATCAAAAACCTTTTAATTCACCCAAAGACAGATACTTTTTTTACACAAGGAAAAACAATGTTTTGACTTTTTTTGGACCATTAAGATTTTTTCATTGTGTAATATTTATCCAACATTAATCAGACTTTAATGCAAAAAAGTAATAATATAAAGCAGATAGATACTCAATGAAGATTACTGCAGTACGGTTTTTCTTTATTTTAATCAGCATAAATCAAAAGTACAACAAATACCACCATTTAAACATTTGAGATTTAGAAGTGCTGGTCTTAATACAAACAATCATGATTTTGCTTAAATACACAATTTCTGATTTCGAGATGAGCAAGATCTTGACCAGCGTCGTGAGATTTAGTCTAGAACAGCTCATGGATAAATACATATCTGCTCTCAAGATCAGACAAATCAAGAGCTTTGCAGTTCTGGACTCAAATAAGGGTAGTGAACCTAAGGTTAAAACAATTCTTTATTTCACAGAAATAATATAGTCACAACATTTAATCATCCATCAGGCTCTCTGCAGTGTGGATGAACGGCTCACAGGACGACAGACAGATAGTCGCACACCTAGAGAAACACACACACGTTGATTTAGAGTCACTTAATCATTAAAGGTTTCCCAAACCCAGCTGTACGTGCCGTGAATGGAGCATACGAGCACCTTGCAGCTGATCATGAGGTTTGGGGATCCGTCAGCGCTGAAGGCCGTAGAGAAGCTGGGGTTGTGAAGACAGTCCTCCATGTGCTCCGTCACGCGTCGTTCTAGCAGACTCTGTAAGACCTCGACTGTAACGCTCCTACCCTGTGGAGACCGGAGAAGATGCTCACATTCAACTGCTTTTAAACCAGAAGAACAACACATTACATCAAATACAAATAAATGAAGATTTTTCTCATCTAGCTGCCAAAGCAACAATTCCCATGTTCATGTATTTTAACTTCAAGATGCTAAAATGGAAAATGAAAAAACTCAAATGGCTAAAAATTAATATAGACGTAAAAAAAAAAAAAAGTTACAAAAACAGCAAAAAATAAATAAACAAACACTGCTACATAACTAAAACTTTTAATTATATATATATATATATACACACACATATATATATACACACACATATTTTTTTTTATTATTAAATAGCTTTCTTTTTTTTCAAATTGTCACATTTTCATTTGAATATATTTTAAAAGATGAATTAAGTTGTTCATGTTTTATGCCTTCGTTTGATTACCATCGTTTTTGGGAATACATTCGTATTCAATTATAAATGCCCTATAACTGTAAAAAAATATTAATACATTGTTATAGTTTCATGAACTCAATTTATTAAACATGCTTTTTGATTATTAAAATGTAATTAAAACAAAATCCAGAAGAACTTTGTTGAACGTTTAATAAAAAAATTATAGGTTTTTAGGACTGTTTAAAAGAAATCCATTAAATATGAATGTAAAAATGTGGGGTGAAAAAGGGATTCCAGAGAAATGAATAGATCAAACTGATTTCATAAGGCCCTAATAAGTACACAGCAGTGACCTTTGACCCCTCTTACTTTCTAAGCGAGACAGAAACATTAAAAAAAACGAATTAATAAAGACTATAACAGTATCTGAACGAGATTTCCAGGTCATTCTTCTACTGGGCACATGCAAAACTAAGATTAGCAATTGGTTAATAATAAAATACTACGTATTTACTATATTCTACTTCAATCAAATGATGGAGCTGTGCAACTACTTACAATTGTGTTGACGTAAAGACCACACGGACACGATGTAAAGTGACTGTTGACGGTCAGATTATTCCTGCAGATACAGAGAAAAACATTAGAAACATTATTAATAAAGATAGGGTTCGCAGGTGATCACTTACGCGTGACACACGGGGCATATGATCCGTCCAGACGCCTCCATTCCCTCCAACACGGAGTTTATATACTGCTCTTCATACTGCATGCTGTTATTATATTCCTCCAGAATCAACAGCTCTGAAGAAGATCACACGTCAAGCGTTTAATACAATCCCTATGATACAGTAAAACAGTACATGCTGATGTAACCTTGTGCTACGAGCTCCTGCTGAATCTCCTCGAACGCTGAGAGTTCATCATGTTCCTGCTGAGCGGCGTACACCTGAGGAGGGAACACACACGCTTGAAGAACTCGTCCACAGATCACGGTCTTCATGTTACGTCTCATATCTGTGTGTGCTTCCACACGCTCAAACTCAGGGTTCAACGACAACTGAAGGTTGAATACTCAGAAGCACACGTCACATTTCAGAGCAGAGGAGGAAGGGGGAGATTTCAGAGAATGACTTCAACTTACAAACGCTTGATGCTAGGGCTGCACGATATATTGCATGCGATAGTCATGCGCATCTCGTCAGTAAAGACGGTTCTGTGATTAGCCGTAAATCTCCATCAGCTGTTTTCAAAGGTAGTGGTATTTAATACACAGAGCCGTAGATCACAGACAAGCTACGCAATCTCGTGTCCACTATTGCATGCGATTCTGAGCGTGAATTGCGTAGCTTATCAATGATCTACGGCTCTGTGTATTAAATACCGCTTCATCTGAAAACAGCTGAAGGATTTACGGCTAATCACAGAACCGTCTGCGAGATGAGATGCGCATGACTATCGCATGCAATATATCGTGCAGCCCTAACTGATATGGACTCACTAACTCTAACTACATAGAATAAACATCATGAAACGGTCCCGGACACTTGCATAAGACACAGTGTTTACAGGTGTGCTATATATCACTGTATGGAGTGTGAAGGGGTTTGGGAAGGGGGGGGGGTTGAAAAGATCCTTGATATTTTGACACTTTTGGTACAATATTTATTTATCTCTTTATTTGCTTATATAAGCACATGTATTTATTATTCATTTTTACACAACTTTATTTTTATTCAGATTTTTTTGTATGCAATTGATTGTAGCTTTTTTTTTGTCTTTGTGATAAAATACAAACTGTATTAATAAAAAAAAATCTAGATGTTAAACCAGTATATCCGGAAGAGATCAAGTGAAAAGTAGGAATAAATACAATATTTATAATCATGATAAAAGGCCTTATTCTTCATAGCGGAGAAGTGCTTGTGTCAAATATAAGACACTGTCTGAAAGAAATGGTGCGGTGCTGACAGAAGTGGCACTGAGTATTAATGCAAGGTGTTGAGACGTGTTTGTTTTGTTCTTGTTATTTCTGTTGCATGGAAATACATGTGTACATACTGTTAAAATGAATAAGAATAATGCCTCTGATACTTTCACATCCTTACTGGAGTTTAAAAGCCTGCTTTTATCATATAGAAAATAGAAAGGTCTGGAACATGTGATAAAGAAGGTGCTTCATACACACATCTCCGATGCCGTTTCCGCTCCAGAGCGACGGGAGACTCTGATTGGACGACTGTAAGACGCTCCATTCCTCCTCCATCACCTCCTGCACGAGCAGCGAGCGCGTCGATCCTCCCGAATCCTCTCCCATCTGTCTGAACTTCTCCAGTAACCTCGAGCGGCTGTTCTTCAAGCGCTCCACGCAGCGCTGGAGACACACAACACAGTGTTATATCATCACTCAAAGCCTTTCTCAGTTCAATTAAACACACATTATAATGAGGTGATTAAAGGTCATCCCGACCAGTTCCTCGTTTACAAAACCTGTGCTTCGCATGGAAAACATTACATTTAAATCAACCATGCAAGATGATATTTACATCCACATAATATTGATCAATTTCAGTGTGTTTATTTTATTATATGTGATCCTGGAGCACAAAAGCAGTCTTAAGTCGCTGGGGTATATTTGTAGAAATAGCCAAAAATACACTGTATGGGTCAAAATTATCTATTTTTCTTTTATGCCAAAAATCATTAGAACATTAAGATCATGTTCCATGAAGATATGTACATTTCCTACTGTAAATATATCAAAACTTAATTTTTGATTAGTAATATGCATTGCTAAGGACTTCATTTGGACAACTTTAAAGATGATTTTCTCAATATTTAGATTTTTTTTTGCACCTCAGATTCCAGATGCTCAAATATTGTCCTATCATAACAAACCATACATCAATAGAAATATTATTTGTTCAGCTTTCAGATGATGTATGAATATATATATCAATATTGCCCCTTGTGAGTGGTTGTGTTT
The DNA here is from genome assembly GCA_027422405.1 of Ptychobarbus kaznakovi. Taxonomy (NCBI): domain Eukaryota; kingdom Metazoa; phylum Chordata; class Actinopteri; order Cypriniformes; family Cyprinidae; genus Ptychobarbus; species Ptychobarbus kaznakovi. The sequence goes on from CM049797.1 coordinate 9,423,381, forward strand.
TCCAAGGTCACATTTATTTTAATGTTTTATCTTTAGTAATACAAATGTATCCATATCAGTACTTTGATGTCTAGGGAAGGGTCTTGGTTGGTTAGACAAGGTTTTGAGAGTTTTGTCATGTTCTGACTGGTAAATATATTAATTATGCATTGCCACAATGAAAGAAAATCACCACTAATGTTCATTACTGTGAAGGAATGAAGTAGCAAAAGAATGAGTTTCATTATTAACAATGTCTCAAAACAAAATCTAATCGTAATTGTCCTGTATTCAAAATACAATGATTTCCCTTCATTTATAACATGACCTGGACTGTTGTTGACATTAATTTACCTTCCGGTATGTTTCTTTCCACGGTGGAGTCGTGCCTTTGTACATGGATCTGTGTCTCTGAACCGCGTCCATGATTGGACTAAACTACAAACACTCCGAGCAGAACTCTAGCCCTGAAAACAGGAATATAACACCGTCCGTCTCCAGCTGCTGGCCGCCAATCAGCGGCTTTTAACCTTCCGCTTTCGTCCCACAAAACCGGACGTTCCATCAGCGCTCATGGGATTTGTAGTCCGTAATCTCTAAAGTCTAAAAAAGTTATTTAGTCACATTGTTGTATATTTTAGGTTAATTTAAATATATTTTTTTATCATAATATTATTTATTTCTTTATATTTTTTCGAAATTACGATTGTAACCATTGCATAGCATATGAATTTTAAAACAAATGCTAAAATGAAAATAAACATGATCAAAATAATATTTAGATTTCAAAAAGTGCCTTTATTTTCATTTTAGTACATTTTTATTTGACCTTTTGTGATAAATATTGTTATCATCAGTCCCTTTCTAAAATTTTACCTTTTGTTTGCATGAAAAAAATAATTGTAATGATAAAAACGAAATAAACACAACATAAATGCAACAATTATACAAATTATAAATTATTTCCAATTTAAAAAAAATATATATATTTATCTCGTCTTACAACAAATATACCAATTCACTGATCCGTTTGACTAAATATGCACAAAAAGTGCATGTTTATCTAAAAATCGCAAATATTAGGCCATGTTTACTCTTACTAGTAATAGCAGCTAATAATAGCTATGTCACACAGCACATCAATAGCTAGGACAGAGATGAACTCTTACACAACTGTGCTCGAGTTTAGACCGCCTCAGGCTGTCAGAGTCTGAGAAACTGCACAATGCAGCGTTTTAATGAGTGAGTTTTGATCATTTTATCACGCTTGATCTTTGACCTTCAGCCCTGCATACTAAGTGTGCAGTGGAGCAGCGCGTGAAGCGCGCTTCCTCAGATGGCGGTTTTCTCAGTGGGCTCCATTTGAGCAGCGCGACAGATCAGCAGCGATGGCCAAGGCAGAGTACTCAGAAACCTCAGAGCCCAACCAGATCGGACCGGATTCAGAGTCCGATTCGGATCCGGATGACCACTTGCCCAGTGTGGACGCCGGAGCGGGATCCGGATCAGTCCGGCGGTCTCAGGTGATCCACAGCGGGCACTTCATGGTGTCCTCGCCGCACAGCGACTCGGTCCGGAGGAGAAGCGCGGCTCTTTATCAGGCTGATAGTTATGACTTTGACAGCGTTAATAAACCGGACTGCCAGACCTACAGGTTCGGTCCGTTGAGCTCCAGACGGCTGAGCATTGACCCCACTCTCACACGCCTGTTTGAATGCATGACACTGGCGTACAGGTAAAGCAAACCTATCATTTACCTCACTGCTGTGTCTGCTTCACTATAACGTACACATTCACCTCATGCTAATGTTTACATTACTATAAAAACTGCTAAATTACTCTGAACACTCCTCACAGCAGTGTTTACATAACCGTGTAACTTATTAAAAAATAACAATAATTCAGTGTTTACATTCATAAAAGAGTTACACTACAGAATAATTACAATTTAACCGTGATTTTACATCGTTACAGATAGATTTCAACAGCTAAACTTGCTCCTTACTGCAATTTACGAAACTGTAAAACAGTTAAAATATATATAATTAATTAAATTTAATTAACCATTTAAGTCAAATTCACCTCATGCTAATGTTTACATTACTATAAAAACTGTTAAATTACTCTGAACACTCCTCACAGCAGTGTTTACATAACCGTGTAACTTATTAAAAATAATAATAATTCAGTGTTTACATTCATAAAAAGTTACACTACAGAATAATTACAATTTAACCGTGATTTTACATCAATAAATCGTTGCAGATAGATTTCTACAGCTAAAACTTACTGCACCTTTATGCACCAGTGTCATTAAAACTAACCTTAGCCTCCTCATGAAACTGTTTACACTATTTAAGCAAATGTTTACACAGTTAAACACTATTAAATATAGATAACTTATACCTCACTGAAATGTATACATTATTGTATAAAGCAATTTAAGTATATATAACTTAGAATTCGCCTCATTACGGTGTTTATATTATTATAAAACCAAACTACAGATAATTCACTATTTATCTTAATTTTACGTTAATATAAATCGTTACAGAAAATGAAATGTTTACATGACTATAATATTAGTTTAAGTGCTCATAACTTAAATATTTGAAGTGAAATTAACCTCATTAGAGTGTATTTTTATGAAATAGTTAAACTACAGATAATTTACAGATGACCTCAGTGCAGTGTGTATATTACCACACATCTGCTACTTTACTTTACTTTTAGTCATTCAGCAGACGCTTTTATCCAAAGCGACTTACAAATAAGAAAAAGTTACTAAAATTAAAAGTTAAAACTATAAATATTATATATACACATTTAAGAAGATAAAGAAATTAAATACAAATGACAAATGCATACAACAACATTTCAAAACTAAACATTTAAATGAAAACAAAAAATAAAGCTAAAAATATTAAATCAAGAAAAGGTATGAGTATAATAATGATTCTAACATAACACTAAAGGCCTAAGTATACTTATTTTTTACAGAAAAGATCCTACTGTTTAACATATACCCCCTATATATATATATATATATATTCACCTAATGACAGTGTGTATACTAATATAAAACAGTTACAATTAACTTCACTTTACCTCACTATGAAGTTACAGATAAATTAAACAGTACATATACTGTAACACGTGTAAGTGATATTTGCCTTATTGCAGTGATTTATTGTTATATAAAACAAGTAGAGTACAGATACATTTGAACATATTTACACAATGTGCAAAACATACTTATTAATATGGATTTGTTTGCATCATTCTGCTTTATTTCAGCAGGCCTGTTGCACTGTAAAAATATTTATATAATGTTATGAAAATGAGTGAATCAAAAAGTTTTTTTGGCTCTGGTTTTATGTACTGCTTATTCTTATAAGCATTTAATATATTATACAATTATAATGGAAGTTAGTAAAGCGTCACCGCAGTAAGAAGTGTGTGTGAGAGAGACTGAACTCTTGCTTTGGAAACAGATGTGAAATCCTCGACTGAGTTAAACTCGTTTGGACTTTGATATCAGTTGGGAGACAAACGAGGTGAGAGTTACAGAAAACATACACGCGTGTTATTAACCCACAATATTGCAATACGCACACAGCTGTTATTTTTTAGCTGTCTCACCTCTGAACAGTATATCTTGAATGTTTGATTTACTATATTGAGATATTTAGGTAAACCTTTATTGGTTAAGTATATTGGGCCATTAAAAGCGTTGAGCCCATGTGGAATGTGTTTTTACTGTATGCTGGTGTTAAATAGCCTACATTAAAGTAATTTATTAAAGTTTAATACGTATCTGTGAGGATTTGCAGTGTTGCATTTACGTAAAGCATGCAATATTCTTTGCTGTTTCTATATGCTAATGATAACACCAGACGAGCCTTGTCAAAAGACCTAGAGAGACTTCTGTGCACTAGCTGTTGGAGGTGTATTGTGATGTAACCTCAGTATGACTGTCCGTGAGTCAGCGGTAGTAATTTATGACACACCAATCACCTGACGTCAACTGAGACGAGGAATCATGTCAGCAAGGCTATCGAGAACATCTGCTGGTATCACCACATATGACAATAACATAATGACTGTTGTTATTGGACAGTGAGATACAGGTATCGTGCCATAAAAACACAGCTGAGTGCTCTCTGGTATCATTAGTGGTAGTTGTTACAGAGAGCATCACTATATTGATTTATATTTGATCAAACCTTTAACCCTAACTAGTAAACCGTGTTTGTCACTTTTATGTTTTTTGTCAGAAATTGTAAACAAATCTAGTTGTTTTTTGTTCTCTTTACTTGTAATGGGTTTCCCAAAAAATGCACAATTAGTTAAAAAATGTCAAAGAATAAAAAACAAACAATCAAAACTAGTTAAAAAAGATGAAATATTGTATTTGTTTACCTGCGTTTCATGTGACCATTAGCTGGCATCATAGACACATGGACATGTGGATGTCTTGTTAAATTATTGAGATATAAAGTGAAAATATTTTTTTAATGTAAAGCATGGTTTCCTAAGCTGGTTTAGGGGTTTGTGAGGGAACAGCAGGAAGTATCATTAGAATTATTAAATTGTAAATGAATATTAATATTCAAAATCAAATTAAAACACTTCCTAAAAGACATCAGGTATTTAATTTGTTCATCTGCATTTCATGTTACCATTATTCAGCAATATTTATAAATATTTTTTCTATTTAGATAAATCATTAACATGTAAAATCAAAATTCATAAATACTTTTTATATAAAACACGAACTAAAGATATTTTCTTAAAAAAGTTAATCTACATTTCATATGATTCATATTAACCACATCATAGAACTGTGAAAGTGTTATTACATTTTTGAAATATTAACTTAAAAGTTGTTCGGCCGACAATAAAGCTTTGGAAGTAAATATTTTTTTACACGCCTGCACTTATGTGTATCCTAGTAGTGGCATATACAGGACGGAGGAACAGACGTTTATTTCATTTTTCCCCGGCCTGATGACGTCCGGTGTTGTTTTATTTTGTACGAGTTTGTTGTCATATCCCACATTTTCAGCAATCACTCTCACCGGACTCGTAGCAACAGAGTGAACACAGCACTCTCAGTTCACCTGTCTCTTGTTTTTAGAGGTTAAGTGCACTAGAGCCGTCAGTAAATGGTGTAAAGTGTGGTCAGAATATGTGCCGCTGTGTCGCTGCATTAGACTGATGCAATTATTCCGACTGCAAGCACAGTTCAGAGTGCGTGCTGGATGGAGAAAAGCATGTTTATACAGAGCCAACGGGGTGAAAAGGGAAGATTTCGCCATTGTCCTGCAATATCACCAAGACCCATGTGTCTAATAGTCTCAGGCAAAGGAGTTTAATGCACATTTCAGTTCATTTATGCTGTTTATATTTACTAAGTGAACATGTCATCTAATGTTGATTGTGTTTCTCCTCAGTGGAAAGATTGTGTCTCCAAAGTGGAAGTCTTTCAAAGGCTTGAGGCTGTTGTGGAGGGATAAAATCCGGCTGAATAATGGCATTTGGAGGGCCTGGTTCATTCAGTGTGAGTCTCCTGATCTCATCTCTAGTCTGTTACACACAGCTTATTGCATTTCTCATGTAAAAGTGTTTCTCAGATCTGTTGTTTTAGTAAAATATTGCTCATTAATGACAAGTGTGTGTTCACTATATAGCTGCATGATTATTTATATTATGGCAAAATGTAAACTGTACAGCTCAGTGCATACAGCTGGATATATATTGCATCCAACTTTATTCACATGCATGCATATACAGTACACTCACCTAAAGCAATATATACTATGTAGCAAATCTCAACTGACAAAATGCAACTGTATTATTGCACAGCTCTTCATATAAAGTTGGATTGATAAGCAAGTACAACTTTATCTGCATTTATACCATGGTCTTATTGAATACTCTTTTCTGATTGGCTGGAAGGTGTATATTAAAACTGTTTAATTAAAGCACACACATCGCTCGCAGAGAGATCACACTGCACACAGAGAAACATTCAGGAGCACAGAAACTTCTTGTCGACGCTGCCCTGTGACTTTTATTATTTAAATAGTTTTGATATTTAATTGCTATGTTATATTTCTTAGCAACAACCAAGTAAAATCACTATTTTTGAAGTAACTAAACTCAATGTTTATTGAGAGAGACACACAGACGCAGGTAATTCACACATGCAACTGTCATCTCTCTCTCTTGATCGATAATTAATTCAAGGAAGTGTTATACTTCATTAAAGGCATCATATGACGTTGCTAAAAATAACAATATTTTGTGTACTTGGTGTAATGCAATGTGTTTACACGGTTTAAGGTTAAAAAAACACATTATATTCCACATACTGTACATTATTGTTGCTCTTCTCTGCCTCGCCTTTCTGAAACACGGCAATTTCTACAAACCTCATCGTTCTGAGAAGCGAGGTGTGCTCTGATTGGCCAGCTATCAGTGCGTTGTGATTGGCCGAATACCTCAAGCGTGAGATGCAAACGTTACGCCCTTAACCATAATTTGGAAACAGACAGCGTCGCCAAGACATGGCAGCGGCGGCGGCAGCAATACTACAGCAAGAATAAAAGTTACTCCTTCTTTCTTTTGTGTAGACATTTGGCCGGTGTTATGCAAATCTTCCCACACAGTGATGTAGATTTGTGGGGGCGTGTTTGAATGAGGCGTTTTAGGAAGCCGTGGATGAGTCTTAAAGGATTAGTTCACCTACAAATGAAAATGTCCTTATAATTTACTCACCCCCATGTCATCCAAGACGTTTATGTATTTCTTTCTTCAGTCGAAAATAAATGAAGGTTTTTGATCAAAACATTCCAGGATTTTTATCCATATAGTTAGATCCAAACGGTTGAAGGTCAAAAGTACAGTTTCAGTGCAGCTTCAAAGGGCTATAAACGATACCAGACGATGAATAAGGGTCGTATCAAGTGAAACAATCAGTCATTTAAAAAAAGAACAAGCATGTATATGCTTTATAAACACAAATGCTCGCCTTGCTCTGTTCTGCGATGCGCGCTTCACGTAATGACGTTGAAAAGCTCACTCCAAAAAGGGAGTTACAACTCAACGAGTTTACAAGGTAACACAACGCTGTCGGACGATTTTGAACTTGGAGGAGAAGATGAGATGGATCCTAAGTTACGTTTGACTTAGTATTTGCAGGTTCAACTTGTAAACACTGACTTCCGCCTACGTCAAGCGTGACCTTTTCATCGTCATTTCGTATTACGTGAAGCGTGCATCGCAGAACAGGCGAGCATTTGTGTTTATAAAGCAGATACTTTTTTATTTTTTTAAATGACCGATCGTTTCGCTAGATAAGATCTGTATTCATCGTCTGGTATCGTTTATAGCCCTTTGAAGCTGCCCTGAAGCTCATTTTGACCTTCAACCGTTTGGAGTCCAATGAAACTAACTGTATGGATAAAAATCCTGGAATGTTTTCATCAAAAACCTTAATTTATTTTCGACTGAAGAAAGAAATACATAAACGTCTTGGATGACATGGGGGTGAGTAAGTTATCAGGAATTTTTAATTTGAAAGTGAACTAATCCTTTAACTTTGAAAACATGAAATTGCATCATATGACCCTTATGATCTTATATGATCTTACCGCACTTCTTCACCTCTGTGTCTGATTTGAAGCGGGTAGAATGCTAGAGCTAATGAGCAAACATCATTAACAGCTTTAACTTGTCACTGCTTGTAAATGACCATGGTATATAAGCCGGATAATGCACGGCTACTTTGCCATCATGTCATGCATAAAAATAATTGAATGCACTGCAAGCCGTGCATTATCCCTTAAGCCTGGTACACACCAAGCCGATGCCGATGAACTAGTGGTGACGAAAAGCAGACTGCGGGGTCGGCTCACGTCGGCAGCGTCTGGGTCCAAAGTTGCCCTGACACACCAAGCCGATGCTCGACACCCGACGGCCAAGTAGCACGTCTGTTCTGCACCTTTCTCGTGCACTGGTTCGTCAGACTGACCGACGAGCTCTGATGACTGATTCAACATGTCGAATTAGCTGAACAAGCCGACGAGGACCGACTTCAGCCGACGTGGTGTGTACCGGGCTTAACATATACTCACATAGGGTGATTTATTCTATATAGCAAATCTCAACTACTTGATTGCTTGTATCCTTGCAAAATGTAAACTATAGCTCTAATCTGCGAGATAACATCATTTATGTAAAGCTAATTCAAAACAATGTCTATTGTGAAAAAATACATTTCTTTTGACATATCATTTTGGACAACTTGGTCTGTGTTGGTCCCACCCCTGTGATGGTATCTTGATACTTGCTGGTCTTTCCTACCACCGGACTAGTAATCACAAAAATGAAATGTGATGTTATATGACTTTAGATGTGGAGAAAAGGAAGAACCCCGTGTGTGGGTTTGTCACGCCGCTGGAGGGCTCGGAGGCGGATGCGCACGGCAAACCTGAGGTGAGTCCGATCTCAAAGACAGACCTGAATTAATCATACAGTTTGAATCAATAAATTCACTTCAGTTTAAAAGAGAAAAGTCTGATGTTTGGTGGATGCCTTGTGTGTTTATTTCTGGTGTTTACAGGCGATTATTTTGGAGGGAAGCTACTGGAAGAGACGGATAGAGGTGGTGATTAAGGAATATCACAAATGGAGGATTTACTACAAGAAAAGAGTGAGTAACTGACCAAATATAATGGGACATAATTGCGTATTATATGCCCAGAACACATTTTGGACATTCACAGATACACTACCATTCAAAAGTTTGGGGATTTTAAGATTTTTGTAATGTTTTTGAAAGAAGTCTGCTCACCAAGGCTCCATTTATTTGATTAAAATACAATAAAAACAGCAATATTGTGAAATATTATTACAATTTCAAAACACTGTTTTCTGTTGTGATATACAGTAAAATGTAATTTATATCTGTGATCGAAGCTGAATTTTCAGGATCATTACTATAGGTCTTCAGTGTCAAGAAATCATTCTAATATACAGATTTGCTGCTCAATTTTATTATTATATTATCATTTTGTTATATTATTTATAAAAACAAATGTCTCATAATAAACAGTAATGCAAAAGTCGACGAATACAGATTTTTAATTTGCAGTTCAAATGTCTAGAAAGTGATAAATGATCAATATAATCCCAATATAAATAGTACAGCACATGAGAAACATAAAAATGCACATTAGTCATGTACTTATTATTCACTAAAGTATTTGACAACAGACAGTGCTTCATCAAAGCTCTCAGTAGATTTGGGACAAACGTTTCTGTTAACTGGCCAAGTGAATTGCAAAATATGGTTTGATTTATCATTCTGGATGATATCTTGATTTATCACCACAATAATCCCACCATAAAATGTGGATTCAAAGGACATCAAATCAATGTCATGATTATAGACCTCGTTTGGCACAACATGAAACGCTTTAAATGATTTCTGAACTGCTCCCATTACTTCCTGATAGAACCAAGATCTTTAGTTTATAATATGAAAATGAGTGCGATTGTGTTCCTGAAAACATCATACCTGAGCTAGTCAAATATGACACTACATTTCCCCTTTCCATTGAGAGACTGTTACAAAACTTCAGGAGCACAGTCAAATCTCTGACCCCAGTCAACCTCACGAAGTGAACAAAACCGTATCCTCAAGAACTGAACCGTTGTTAAGATAAGAGAAGAGTTTCCAGCATTTTAAGATCAGTTCGTGCTTGTTTTGTAGGGCACTGCTATATCTGATGTGTTCTGTTGAATTGTTTTAGCTTCAGAAGAACAAAGACCTGCTGTCCATGCTACAGAAGGTAAGATCCCAGAGAAATGGACCCTCTTAATGCAGTCAATGACAGTAAGTAGTCTGGTTGTGCTAAAGGTACACATTTCACCTTTAAAGAGATATTTATTTATTTATTTCTGTCATCATTTAATCCCTCTATGACCTTCTTTTTACTGTGACGCACAAAAATATATATTCTGAAGAATGTTGAGATCCAAAGTGAAATATCTCTTTAAGAAAAGTAAGTCAAACTAATGTGATTAAACCAAGTGCCAAATATTGTTTTAATGTTATGAACAGGGTTCTTATGGTCGTGGAAAACCAGGATATACCAGGGGATATGTTTTCTAAGTCATGGAGTTTCTAGAGTGAACTTGTTTCTTTCTGATGAAATATTTCATCAGATATGGATTTTGGGGATTTCTGCCCACTAGTAATCATGGATTTTCATTAGAAACATTATATTTAGAAGTATTATATATTTTTAATGAATTAATAAGGCCTTGTAATGTCCCTTATAATGCATTGTAGGATCTCATCAATAATTGTATCCACAGTTATAATACTTATCTATTTATTCTTGCACCTTTAGAAAGTATAATGCATTAAAACATACGCAAAGCAAAAAAAAAGCTTTGGTTACAATTATTAATGAAAATATATATTGCATTATGAATCCTTTATAATGCATTGTACATAAATGTTACCAGGACATTTGTTGACTAATAAATTATTTAAAATTAAATGTATTAACTTAAAAATATTGGTATCTGGCGTACAAAAAGAGGCTGGTCCATAAATCTCTAGAAAATCATTTTTCAGAATAATCCTTATTCAGTAATCAAGAGCGTTATGTGGATCTGTAAGGATTTGAGCGACCTAGATATAGTTTTGGCTCAGAAAGTGTGGGAATCCTGTAAAAAGACATGTGAGGGATACTTCTGCCTGTTTTGGCAGGTTTGAAAGTTAATATGATATATATCTGGATACTGTATATATGCTGTATCACACAGATTTCCTCAGTTATTCAGACGGTGAAGGTCTCATATCGATGGGCCGTAACGCAGCTGTGATGATGGCCTGGTGTAAATCATTGATGAGTTAGCGTAGATTGCAGCATTTACTTTACTAGGTTAGCGGTTCAGGTCATGTTTGCACAGCTCAAGTGTATTTCTATTAATAGTCGCCTCTGAGATTTGGCTTTCCTCAGCTGGTTGAAAAATTAAAAAGATCCACCGTGTATGAAAAACGTGAGTAGACATAAACAAGCAAATTCATTTGCGTCATACGGATGTGAAAATGAGTCATTTGATTGCCTTCCGTGACTAAAGTGCTAATCTTCCCTTCTGTTCGGTGAGGCGGTGAGAGAAACACATTCAGGCTTTAACAGCGTTTAATCAAATCTGACCCACATACTGCAAGATGTGCATCTGCAGCACGTCTTTTAAATGCACTTTATTCATGTGCTGCTTTGTGGATGTGAATTAGTTTGAAAGAAAAGTTCTGATGCTTTCGGATAATACTGTACCATGGTACTTGGTATTCAGTGACTACCATGTGTGACCCTGTCTGTGAAATCCAGGCTAAAGTTTTCAAATCTAATTATGAGAAAACAAGCGTCAAAGTTTGATTCCTACCATTAATTTCACTATAATTACAAACTTTGACATGACCTAACTAAGTCAATATTAAAGATATGAAGGTTACGTTTTCACAGAATGTTCTTTACCTTATGAAGATGATTTTTTTGTAGAAAACAGCAAATCACAAAAAATGACTTTAGCTGGGTTTTCACAGAGAGGGTCACATATTTATTCACTGTACTATGGTATTTTCAACATACACCACCATTCAAAAGTTTGGGGTCAGACAGTTTTTTCTAAAATAAATTAATAGTTTTATTAGGATGCATTAAATTGATCAAAAGTAAAAAATTGATAAATAAATTCAATTTCAAAGAAATGCTGTTGTTTGAACTTTCTTTGAATAATCCTTAAAAATCAAATGTATCACAGTCTGCACAAACACATGCAGCACAACTGTTTTCAACTTTGATACAGTGCATGCATGCTTATTTTATTTATTATACAATATAGTAACATATGGCAGCCCAATAAAATAATTAGTCACAAACGAGATATTAAAAATTATAGTTGATTTGGGAGTTGGGAGCAAAAACATGTCAGACGCAATGGATACAGCATCTGTATTAATGATATATTTGTTCAAATTATTGTTATATTTTTTAAACAACTAAACTAAATTGCGAAAATATGAAGCAGCATGACTGTTTTCAACACTGATGATAATTAGAAATGTTTCTTGAGCAGCAAATCAGCATATTAGTATGATTTCTGAAGGATCATGTGACTGGAGTAATGATGCTGAAAATTCTGCTTGGCATCACAAAAATAAATTACATTTTGCAATATATTCAAATAGAAAACAGCTATTTTAAATTGTAATAACATTTTATAATTTTACAGTTTGTACGGTCAAATAAATGCAGCCTTGTTGAGCAAAAGAGACTTCTCTCTAAAACATTAAAACATCTTACTGACCCTAAACTTCTGAATGGTAGTGTACTTCAAAGACCAGCTTTAACCAGCCTAAGACCAAGCTCTGTTTAGATGTTTAGGAGACCAAGCTTCTGTTTAGATGTTTAGGAGACCAAGCTTCTGTTTAGATGTTTAGGAGACCAAGCGTCTGTTTAGATGTTTAGGAGACCAAGCGTCTGTTTAGATGTTTAGGAGACCAAGCTTCTGTTTAGATGTTTAGGAGACCAAGCGTCTGTTTAGATGTTTAGGAGACCAAGCTTCTGTTTAGATGTTTAGGAGACCAATAGATGTTTAGGAGACCAAGCGTCTGTTTAGATGTTTAGGAGACCAAGCTTCTGTTTAGATGTTTAGGAGACCAAGCGTCTGTTTAGATGTTTAGGAGACCAAGCGTCTGTTTAGATGTTTAGGAGACCAAGCTTCTGTTTAGATGTTTAGGAGACCAAGCTTCTGTTTAGATGTTTAGGAGACCAAGCTTCTGTTTAGATGTTTAGGAGACCAAGCGTCTGTTTAGATGTTTAGGAGACCAAGCTTCTGTTTAGATGTTTAGGAGACCAAGCTTCTGTTTAGATGTTTAGGAGACCTGTTTAGATGTTTAAGCGTCTGTTTAGATGTTTAGGAGACCAAGCTTCTGTTTAGATGTTTAGGAGACCAAGCTTCTGTTTAGATGTTTAGGAGACCAAGCTTCTGTTTAGATGTTTAGGAGACCAATGTTTAGGAGACCAAGCGTCTGTTTAGATGTTTAGGAGACCAAGCGTCTGTTTAGATGTTTAGGAGACCAAGCGTCTGTTTAGATGTTTAGGAGACCAAGCGTCTGTTTAGATGTTTAGGAGACCAAGCGTGTTTATGTTTAGGAGACCAAGCGTCTGTTTAGATGTTTAGGAGACCAAGCGTCTGTTTAGATGTTTAGGAGACCAAGCGTCTGTTTAGATGTTTAGGAGACCAAGCGTCTGTTTAGATGTTTAGGAGACCAAGCGTCTGTTTAGATGTTTAGGAGACCAAGCTTCTGTTTAGATGTTTAGGAGACCAAGCGTCTGTTTAGATGTTTAGGAGACCAAGCGTCTGTTTAGATGTTTAGGAGACCAAGCGTCTGTTTAGATGTTTAGGAGACCAAGCGTCTGTTTAGATGTTTAGGAGACCAAGCGTCTGTTTAGATGTTTAGGAGACCAAGCTTCTGTTTAGATGTTTAGGAGACCAAGCTGTTTAGATGTTTAGGAGACCAAGCGTCTGTTTAGATGTTTAGGAGAGTTTAGATGTTTAGGAGACCAAGCGTCTGTTTAGATGTTTAGGAGACCAAGCGTCTGTTTAGATGTTTAGGAGACCAAGCGTCTGTTTAGATGTTTAGGAGACCAAGCGTCTGTTTAGATGTTTAGGAGACCAAGCGTCTGTTTAGATGTTTAGGAGACCAAGCCTGTTTAGATGTTTAGGAGACCAAGTCTGTTTAGATGTTTAGGAGACCAAGCTTCTGTTTAGATGTTTAGGAGACCAAGCTTCTGTTTAGATGTTTAGGAGACCAAGCTTCTGTTTAGATGTTTAGGAGACCAAGCTTCTGTTTAGATGTTTAGGAGACCAAGCTTCTGTTTAGATGTTTAGATGATGTTTAGGAGACCAAGTTTAGATGTTTAGGAGACCAAGTCTGTTTAGATGTTTAGGAGACCAAGCTTCTGTTTAGATGTTTAGGAGACCAAGCTGTTTAGATGTTTTCTGTTTAGATGTTTAGGAGACCCTGTTTAGATGTTTAGGAGACCAAGCGTCTTCTGTTTAGATGTTTAGGAGACCAAGCTGTTTAGATGTTTAGGAGACCAAGCGTCTGTTTAGATGTTTAGGAGACCAAGCGTCTGTTTAGATGTTTAGGAGACCAAGCTTCTGTTTAGATGTTTAGGAGACCAAGCGTCTGTTTAGATGTTTAGGAGACCAAGCTAGGAGACCAAGCGTCTGTTTAGATGTTTAGGAGACCAAGCTTCTGTTTAGATGTTTAGGAGACCAAGCGTCTGTTTAGATGTTTAGGAGACCAAGCGTCTGTTTAGATGTTTAGGAGACCAAGCTGTTTAGATGTTTAGGAGACCAAGCGTCTGTTTAGATGTTTAGGAGACCAAGCGTCTGTTTAGATGTTTAGGAGACCAAGCGTCTGTTTAGATGTTTAGGAGACCAAGCTTCTGTTTAGATGTTTAGGAGACCAAGCGTCTGTTTAGATGTTTAGGAGACCTGTTTAGATGTTTAAGCTTCTGTTTAGATGTTTAGGAGACCAACCTGTTTAGATGTTTAAGCTTCTGTTTAGATGTTTAGGAGAGCTTCTGTTTAGATGTTTAGGAGACCAAGCTTCTGTTTAGATGTTTAGGAGACCAAGCTTCTGTTTAGATGTTTAGGAGACCAAGCGTCTGTTTAGATGTTTAGGAGACCAAGCTTCTGTTTAGATGTTTAGGAGACCAAGCGTCTGTTTAGATGTTTAGGAGACCAAGCGTCTGTTTAGATGTTTAGGAGACCAAGCGTCTGTTTAGATGTTTAGGAGACCAAGCTTCTGTTTAGATGTTTAGGAGACCAAGCTTCTGTTTAGATGTTTAGGAGACCAAGCTTCTGTTTAGATGTTTAGGAGACCAAGCGTCTGTTTAGATGTTTAGGAGACCAAGCGTCTGTTTAGATGTTTAGGAGACCAAGCTTCTGTTTAGATGTTTAGGAGACCAAGCTTCTGTTTAGATGTTTAGACCAATGTTTAGATGTTTAGCTTCTGTTTAGATGTTTAGGAGACCAAGCTTCTGTTTAGATGTTTTCTGTTTAGATGTTTAGGAGACCAAGCGTCTGTTTAGATGTTTAGGAGACCAAGCGTCTGTTTAGATGTTTAGGAGACCAAGCGTCTGTTTAGATGTTTAGGAGACCAAGCGTCTGTTTAGATGTTTAGGAGACCAAGCTTCTGTTTAGATGTTTAGGAGACCAAGCTTCTGTTTAGATGTTTAGGAGACCAAGCTTCTGTTTAGATGTTTAGGAGACCAAGCTTCTGTTTAGATGTTTTCTGTTTAGATGTTTAGGAGAGCTTCTGTTTAGATGTTTAGGAGACCAAGCTTCTGTTTAGATGTTTAGGAGACCAAGCTTCTGTTTAGATGTTTAGGAGACCAAGCTTCTGTTTAGATGTTTAGGAGACCAAGCTTCTGTTTAGATGTTTAGGAGACCAAGCTTCTGTTTAGATGTTTAGGAGACCAAGCTTCTGTTTAGATGTTTAGGAGACCAAGCTTCTGTTTAGATGTTTAGGAGACCAAGCGCTGTTTAGATGTTTCTGTTTAGATGTTTAGGAGACCAACGCTGTTTAGATGTTTAGGAGACCAAGCTTCTGTTTAGATGTTTCTGTTTAGATGTTTAGGAGACCAAGCTTCTGTTTAGATGTTTAGGAGACCAAGCTTCTGTTTAGATGTTTAGGAGACCAAGCTTCTGTTTAGATGTTTAGGAGACCAAGCTTCTGTTTAGATGTTTAGATAGATGTTTAGGAGACCAAGCTGTTTAGATGTTTTCTGTTTAGATGTTTAGGAGAGCTTCTGTTTAGATGTTTAGGAGACCACGCTTCTGTTTAGATGTTTAGGAGATCACGCTTCTGTTTAGATGTTTAGGAGACCAAGCTTCTGTTTAGATGTTTAGGAGACCAAGCTTCTGTTTAGATGTTTAGGAGACCAAGCGTCTGTTTAGATGTTTAGGAGACCAAGCGTCTGTTTAGATGTTTAGGAGACCAAGCTTATGTTTAGATGTTTAGGTTTTAGACACTTGCGGTAGTGATTTGACCAGTTGTGCTCCAGACAGGTGTGCTGTTACTTTACTAAGTGATCAGATGCACCCTTTTCACCTGTTGGATCACAAGACAGGTGAAGAAATCCCACAGATGCACTTTGAAGCCGGGGCCCGAGTCATATCTACAGACAGCTGAGCTGCAGTGTGTTAGTGTGCCAGCAGGAGGCAGTGAGTTTGCACACGTGAGTGTGACAGCGGGAACTGGGTCAGGAACAAAAGAGATGATACAGAGAAACCTGGAAAAAAGACTGAGAAATGAAAACATAATGGGATCGGGCAGGGGGTTCCTGTCTTTTACATATTTGTGTTAAACTGCTGTCGTTAAGACCTCCCACGTAAGCACCGAGGCCCACGTACACGCATTATTTCTGCTCACAAACGTACTCTAGCACCAATACTATAATCTGCCACCTTTGTGCGTAAGAAAAAAGAAAGTGGAAAACAGAACGTAGGTAGTTTTCAGGAAATACGTAATCATTGGCGCTACTGTCTTGATTGGGTATTCCTATAAATATGCAGCCCGTGCCGAGCATCAGTCCTCGCAGAGTAGGAAAATCAGCAAGACAGCAGCTCTCCAGGTAAAACAGATGCACTTGGGATGTTTCCAGTAAAAGCCGTGAGTAGAAGGTCAGTGTGTGTGTGTGTGTGTGTGCTGTGTGTGTGTGTGTGTGTGTGTGTGTGTGTGTGTGTGTGTGTGTGTGTGTGTGTGTGTGTGTGTGTGTGTGTGTGTGTGTGTGTGTGTGTGTGTGTGTGTGTGTGTGTGTGTGTGTGTGTGTGTGTGTGTGTGTGTGTGTGTGTGTGAGTGTGTGTGTGTGTGTGTGTGTGTGTGTGTGTGTGTGTGTGTGTGTGTGTGTGTGTGTGTGTGTGTGTGTGTGTGTGTGTGTGTGTGTGTGTGTGTGTGTGTGTGTGTAACTGTCAGTCAACATGAAATCAAAATCAACTACTTGCTTTTTAATACACGTTTCTGGTTTTATTGTTGAACGATTCATCAGTGCTTGACCTTCCGAAGGAAAGAAACCTTCATCAAAATGTAAAACCGCTTCTCAGAAGAGAACAGATGTAGGGCAGGACATGATCGTGTGCTTTGGAAATGGACTGGATCATTGGATCGTGGTCATTTGCTAACTGCTCATATCATGAGCGACAGGTTACTGGAGGCCAGCGTTATTTATACTGTTATAATCTCTTTTTCATATTTTGATTTATTTTAGGAAAAGTTTTACTAATTCTTTACTAGGTTAATTATTTAATATTTTTTATGTCTATATTGTCTAAAAGTCTGTTTTTAATTAAGTTTTATTTTTTAGTTTAAAGTAAAGTAAAAACTAAACTGAAATGAGAAATGTTGCCTTGACAGCTAGATGAATTCAAATTAGTTCACTTTAAAAACAAATTGATAGTGTTTATTTTATTTGAAGTAATGAAAATATTTAGTTATAGTTTCAGTTTTAATAAGCAAGCATTACTCTGCTGGAGGGGATGGATTGTTTTTGGTAAAAGATTTTGAGGACACACAACATAAAAAAATGAATAAACTGAATGAAAAAATTGTTAATTTCATTTTCATGGTGACAAATGAGATTTTATGGTTTTATCTGAACACATATATTTGTGGCTGCCTTGTACCATTTTAATTTACTTTTATATTATTTTATGCTGTTTTATTGTGCATTTCTTTTTTATTATTATTATGAATTTGTTTATTATTATACTGTTTTTTTCTGACTATTGTTTTGCTTGACTGTGACGGCATGTTTGTTTTGTTACGATCCCCTTGTAAAAAATGTTTTTTTAACTAGCTAAAAGCTGTTTAGTTAATTAACTCCCAATGGATTAGATCAAGTCCTGCCCTACCTTCTTTTCTGTTTACACGTATATTCTCTCTATCTTGTTTTCCTTCTCGTTTCTCACTCTGTGTGTAAACAGAAATCTATTTATGTTCTCAACAGGATTTTCATGACATTTCCTCAAGGCTGCAGACAGAACATGGCTTGTTTTTACTTGACTTTGTTTGGTGCATGAATAAGCCTTTGCAGCATCTACCGATTTTAAAATATAAATGCAATTGACATTGTAGGAAACGGTCTGAGCTACAGTTCGATGTTACATACATAGCTTGTGGTTGTAAACATGGTCTGCTTGTGGTCATATGTAGATGTAGGAACCTTTTATAAGGGGTGTTTATTAATGAACGCATATATTACTATTTAGTGTTAGTGATGTGATCAAACCTCTTACATTAAGTATTTGTGTATGAGCGAACGATTCCTTTAATCGTGTCTTTTTGCCGTTCTCCACAGTGTCCTATCAGCAGGACGGAGCTGGAGAAATGGACCAGTCAGATGTATCCAGAGCCTGAGGCGGCATCAGAGGAAGTGCACATGTTTGACTTGGATTGCTTCCTGTCAGACATCTCAGACACGCTGTTCACCATGACCCAGAAACCCAGTCCCTGGAGCGGAGACCGCCAAAACAGTGAGTCCATAGAGGGACAGATCATCCAAAAATCATTTACTCTCTTCATGTCATTCCAAGCTTGTGTTGACCTTTCAAGATGCGGTGTACCAGGTTTAACATCATTGATGCCAAGAGTTAGTGGTGCATGGCTTGTAATTAGTCACATTGTGCTAATTGTGAAATATGCACAGGCACACGTTTTATGGACTGATTTTCAGGATTTGTGTGGGTCTTATAAATTGGAGCATCAAGTATTGCATTCATAAAGTCATGCCATTAAATGTTGCATGCACTGTAGAAAAAAATAATATCTTCCTCTGTAGTCTTCCAATACAAATGTTTAAACATTCTTAAATCAAGAAACATTTATTGAGGTGCAAAATTAATTAATGCTAAAAACACAAAACAATCTGTCAAAACTTTTTCTTTTAAATGAGGTTTTCTGAGCCCGTTGGCATGATATCTGTTGGTTTTAATTATAAACTCTCTTGATTTGGGTCAGTTTGTGAGAAAATAAGACTTCTTGAGCTATTTTGTGTTTCAGTGAATTTTCTAACGCATTTTCTGTGTCCTAGACATTTACATTTAGATAACTTAATTTTCATTAACTTTTCTAGCTGCTCTTAAAAAGTCTTAATAAGTCTTAAATTTACCTTCATAAAACATGACCTGTTTGAGCCTTACAGCACATTATCTGCATTCTCATATGAAAAACATATAATCATATAATAAATACAATCTAATTTTATTTCCCACAAAAAAGGTAAGCTTTAAAATGACATATAATTAAATTATGACAGAACTTATTATTATTGGATGATCTGTTCTTTTAAGCTCTAATGCAAGATCAGCTTTGTGAGTCTCAGTAACTTTAACATTTCAAATACTTCTCTGGTCACTATATATTGATCTTGAAAAGCTATTTGGCTGATTTAACAAGATTACAATATAATATGCATATTTTATTTTTGCATTTAATGCCCACCTTGCCTTAAAGTATTTTGACTCAGGATTTCATAAATGAGAGATGATTTTAGAGATGGAAAATGTAGTCACATGAGTTCATAAAATGTATTCAGCAAGGAAACCACACCCTAAAACAAGGAACTTTAAAAGAATAAATGCTCCACACAGAGCAGTGCTTACCGTGTATTTCACTCCTGTGGTCTCAGCGTACAGCAGTAATGCAGACATGATCCAGCCCGGACTGACTCCGTTACAGCCCAGCTTGGATGACCTGATGGACATCCCGGGTGAGTTAATCAACTCTTCATATCACTCTTTATTATACTCACATTGCTCAGCTTTATAACTCTGTGCGCCGCTCTGCATTCTGGTCCTGGTGCCGCAGATGCACTTGATTATAAAGAGGAGTGGTATGATTATGAGGCATACATTTACACCTTCCTATTATAGTTGGAATGCTAATATGAAATGTAATTAAATTAAATATAGTCATTAATGTAACGGAACGATATACAAAAGAAAAATCATTTTTCAATACTAATATGTTGATTTTATATTTATGAACAATGTTTTATCAGCAGTTTGAATGTTAATACATTTAAATATAATCATTATAAGTATTATACATTTTTTTTATTAATTTTGCATTTATAATATATTGATCAATATTTTTGAAAACAAAAATTAATCTAGTTTGAATTTTAATAATAAATATAATTGAAATAGAATTCAAATTAAATCTAGTCATGTATATAATTAATATAAATTTTTTAAAATTTTTTCAATCAATATATTGATTTAATATTTATGAAAAAAATGTATCTGTGGTTTGAATGTTAATAAAAATATAATGTAAATATAATTTAAATATAGTCATTATATATATTCTATTCACACACACACACACACACACACACACACACACACACACACACACACACACACACACACACACACACACACACACACACACACACACACACACACACACACACACACACACACACACACACACACACACACACACACACACACACACACACACACACACACACACATGTATATTCTGAAAAATGTTTTAGCTGTCTTTATTAAGAATCTTAATAAATATAATTTGAAATAAAAATGTATGTAAAATTAAGTATAGTCATTAATATAAATATTCTTGTTTCAATATTTCAGTATCAATATATGAATTGATATTTGCGAACAATACATTTTATCTGTAGTTTGACATTTTAAGAAATATAATTTAAATTGAATATAGCAATTAAATAATTATTATTTGTTAAATTTATTTTCAATATTAATTTATTGAAGGATATTTATTAACATACTGTGTATATAATTAATTATTAAGAATTAATATTATTTGGAAATTCAAAAAAACATGAACAACCCTAAGAACGGTAAAAATAAATAGGTGATGAATTTATGAATAGATACTTAGTTGATGATAAGTATAGGATAGTTTTGAGGAGCTATAGAGAAGTTCATCTGTGCACGCTTTAGTGAAGCCGGCCCAACAATCTGTCTGTGCTTTAATTTTGGGGTGTCTAGAGGGCAATGAACGAGTTTAACCCCCTATCTGGGATTTCCTCTAAGGGCATTTCCTCATCTGCGCCAGGGCCGTTTAGAGAGTAAAGAGTCGATGACTGAAGAGTGGAAGTCAGACAGGATGTGATCAGCCCTGAAGAGTGACTCATTTACTGCACCGTTCACTCATTCAGTTCCCTCCATTTGTGTACTGATTTATCTTCTGTCAGCAGTGGCGTGCACAAGGGGGGGGCGGGGGGGCTCAAGCCCCTGCCCCTTTGAGGTCCGACGCTAAAGTGCCCTTGCGGTCCGGTCTGTGCGATATTAACGATACTAATATGCAGAGTATGCTGTTTGCGTAGGGCACCATCGCAGTTGCTGAAAAAAAAAAAAAAAAAAACGTGACGCGTCATTCCCGCGACCGCGCCCACACGCTCACGCCTCATGTTAGCGGCTGAACGCAGATGATCATAATTGATGGACAACTATGAAAAGACCCCCCCCCGTCCACGATTGTGCCCTCCTAGCGCCATTTCGCCCCTGCCCCCCTGGTGGCCTGTGCACGCCACTGCCTGTCAGTGTCAAGAATACGCATTTACGTTCAAAACATGTATCAGAAGAAAATAAGAGTATCTGCATTCTGGTTTCAGAACATCTTTTGCACACAGATGATTAAAGCGTCCTCCTGTTGCTCACAATCTACTCCATGCCTTCTGTCGTCTGATGATAGTTTAGACCGTTTTATCCTCTCAGAGCTCTTTTAGTGTATGTAAACACACGTCCAGCTTCAGCTGCTGCTTCAGTGTCTTTCTGTTGTCAAATCTCGACTGATTTTGATCAAGTAAGCGTCAGAATATCTGTAGTCATATTTCCAGATGAACACTTACTGGACTGAATCATCTCAGCTTTACTTGATTCTTCTTCAATCATCAATCAATGTCTCAAATCTGATCTTTTGAGGAGCGTTTGTTTCCAGAAGCTTTACTTTCACTGTTCCTCAGCGAGCCTCCAAAACATCTCATTTATTTCTTCATCTCTCAATCAGCATCGGATTGCATTGCATTATATGTTTGGCTCATTTAAATCTCATCTTACTAAGACATATTACTGGAGATATAGAGTGACCATTAATATTTTTTAGTGCTGTCAAACAATTAATCGCATCCAAAATAAGTGTTTGTTTACATAATATATGCATGTGTACTGTGTATATTTATTATCTATATACACACACATACGGTATATATTTTGAAAATATTTATATGTATTTACATGTTTATATTATATATAAATATATTTGAAATATAAACATTTTCCTTAAATATATACTTGCATGAGTGTGTATTTATATATACATAATAAATATACACAGTACACATGCATATATTATGTAAACAATTTTTTTTTTGTGGAAGTGATTGATCACGAATAATCATTTGACAGCACTAATATTTATATAATTTATTGTAAGTATATTCTATAATGTTATAAAGATCTCATTGATTTATCTTATAAGTGTTGTAATTTCATCACTTTTTGTTCATATAAATATCAGCATCTGCACCAAATTGCATAATTTTGCTCAGTTTGGGCATCTGAATAAACCTGAGCTGTTTTTCTCCATGTTCTCACTGTATAATATATGACTCTGGAGCACAAAAGCAGTCTTGAGTCGCTGGGGTATATTTGTAGCAATAGCCAAAAATACATAGTATGAGTCAAAATTATCAATTTTTCTTTTATGCCAAAAATCATTAGGATATTAAGTAAAGATCATGCTCCATGAAGTTATTTAGTACATTGCTTACCATAAATATATCAAAACTTCATTTTTGATTAATAATATGCATTGCTATGAACTTCATTTGGATTTTTTGCATCCTCAGATTCCAGATTGTCAAATAGTTGTGTCTCAGCCAAATATTGTGTTCCATACATCATTGGAAAGCTTATTTATTCAGCTTTCAGATGATGTATAAATCTCAATTTTGAAAAATTTACACTTAAGACTGGTTTTGTGGTCCATATTATATGAGCCTTAAAAAGCCTGATGTATCAAATATGATGCTCAGCTATAATAATCAAAAATATGATCAGGGCCTCGCTAATGTACTCGAGTGCACCAGCATATGACTGTCATGTTCCTGGCCGTGTTTGCTGTCCCGTGTTCAGCTGGCAGGACTCGTCACGAGGCTCTGGACTCATTCATTGTGGCAATGCCAGCTTTCTCACAGATATCAACACAGACCACATGAGCTTCCACACCTGATCTGTAAATGTTCTTAGCTTCATATATTCTGCTCAGTAGCATCACAGTGGTAAATGTTCTTATGATAATGCAAATTCACTCTACTGAAGCGTGCATGTGACTGTGGGAAACATTAAGGTCTGGTATTGCATGGCCACATGAAGCACGTGTCATCTGAGGTGGAAAATACCTTTCCCAGAAGGCAGTCTGATTGGTTGCATGTGGGTTTGGCAGCTCTAGAGGAATAGTTTAGATACTGTCAGAGACTAAACCATGCTGCATGGGCGCTTGCTTGTAGTGGAGACGTTAGATTCGTCGAGTCATGTTCGTATGGCAGCCATTAGAAGTCATTTTTAAGCAGTTTTCAGGATACGTCTGAGTCACTACTTGCTCTTTGCTTTCTAGACATTTTCATGAGTTTCCGCGGGCCGCAGACGGAGCACGTGGGTTATTCAGACTGCAGTTTCTTTGAGAGCTCGTCGTTTCCTTCAGCCGTCACCAGTCAGATGATACACTCAGGATCTCTGCTGACACAGGTACAGCACTCATTCATGGTTTTAAAAGTGTGTAATTGTAGTGCCACTAGTGTCACCAAACAAAACTGACAAACATGACCGTTTCCTCAAACACTTCATATTCCAGAGTTTCATTTTTAGCAGAATCACCCTGCAAATTAGTGGATTTAATCTGAACATTAACTAATACTTTATTAGTTGAATGTTAATGTTTATTGTTATATTAAAATGTATTTATTATTTTATTATTTATATTCATATATATGTATATACAATTTTACAAATGTATTTTATTTCCAAATGTAGAAATGTGTGTCATGCTTTTAGCCATGATTATGCTATTCTATTCTATTATTATTTGCATAGTTATTATAAGCATAATACACATTTCAACATATTGATATTATATAATTATAATTATTTGCATGGTTATTATAAGCATAATACACATTTCAACATAAAAATAATTGTATTATATTGATATTATATAATTACGTTCTAATTATTTGCATGGTTATTATAAGCATAATACACATTTCAACATAAAATAATTGTATTATATTGATATTATATAATTACGTTCTAATTATTTGCATGGTTATTATAAGCACAGCACACATTCCAACAGTATAATGCATGAAATAAATAAAAATAATTATCATATAATTATTGGTTGCATAATTCTAGGCATTGTACAACTTCAACATAAAATGTTTCACATAAAATAAATAAATAATATTATATTATATTACATTAAAGTTAATAGTATGGTTATGAGCATGGTTCATATTTCAACATCAAAATGTTTAAAATAAATATATAAAAATCAAACTAATTTAAAATTAAATTAATTATATTAATTATATTTAATATATAATAAAATCATTTGTTTTATTTAAAATGTGTGCCGTGTTTTGGAATATTTACCTCACATAAATTTAATGCATTTTTTCCCCAAAAAACTCAAATAATTTCTTTTTCTATTTTCATTTTTAGCCTCCTCTCTCCGCTGAAAGTTTATCCCAGCTGTCCTCATCTCTAAACCTACCTGGACCCAGTTATCCTCGCCAGACCATCGACCCCGACTTGACCTTCAACCCCAGTGGTGAAACCTCAGAGCCCAAGTTCAAAGGTCACTCAGAATACATCAGTGACTTCCATCACTCTCTGAACCTCTCGTCTGGCCTGGTCCCGTACGGTCCGCAGACGTCCTTCAGCGGTGACGCCACTGAGATGCCCGGTGTCATGGCACAGGAAAGCCCTTACCCATCAGCCTGCCTCCAACACAGATATTCATCCGGCCAATCACGGACCTGCGCGGCTGCCACGTCCACGGTCATCACACACACCGGCTCTGCCACGAGCGTCCTGCCGCTGGACGCCCCGCACGGATACGCCAGCATGGCCGGGATGTTTTCTCCTGCCACCTGCATGTCTTTGAGCTACCAGCCCATGACGCTGACCCCGTCTCTGCCTTCGCCCGGCGCCTCTCACTGCTTCTCTGTGCCGCAGCAGGTGGGCGTGGCCACTGGCGGGGGGAAGCATAAACAACAGACAGGAGGAGCCCAATTGGTTCCCAGGGTGATGACTTCAACTTCAACCCCGCCCCCTCAGACGAGCTGCCTGGCCAATCTGCTCTCCTCCAGATCTCAAGAGCGTATGTAGATGTTAGTTTAGGGGTCCCCAGACTCGGTCCTGGAGGGCCGGTGTCCTGCAGAGTTTAGCTCCAACTTACCTCAACTCACTTGCCTTGAAGTATACCTAGCAAGACCTTGATTAGCCAGTTCAGGTGTGTTTGATTAGGGTTGGAGCTAAACTCTGCGGGACACCGGCCCGTCAGGACCGAGTCTGGTGACCCCTGTGTTAGATCTTTTATCATTTTCCCTGCTTAGCTTCTTCAGTTTTTGCCAGTGAGCATCTGGACCGCTAAAGCAATGTCCTGGGTTCAAAACTAATTTGAGCAAACTAGAACTGAAACTATATAAAAAAAGAATTAATTGAATTAAATCTGATATTAAATAAAATATAGATATTAAATAATAAAACATTTTTTTAAATAATAAATACAAGTAAATTAAAGTAAAAAAAAAAATATATATATATATATATATAATCAAAAAGACAAAATCGCTTAGCAAAATTACTAAAAATTAAACACATTAAAATGAAAACTTAAAATCTAAAAATAAAACCAATTCTAATTTTATAAATATTAATTGTGTATATTATTGTTTATTATTCTATATAAATAATAGTAAAATAGCACTGATATTAACATATCATTATCATGTATTAATGTAAATAATTGTTTTGTGTTCAGTGAATTAAAGCTGAAATAAAATATAAATATTAAATGAAAAGTAACAAATAAATAAATAAAAAAGGTTGCCTTGGCAACTAACTGAAATAAAAACAAGTTTAAAGCTGCAGTCCAAACTTTTTATGTGTTTAAACTGTATAAAATATATATAATAAGCGAGTACATCATGAATCTGTGTTTTTGGCTTGTCCTGAATCACTACGGTACACGTATAATACGTGTTTATATTCAGACTATTTTAGACTGGTTCTGATAGGAACCGCTGCGGAGAAGCCCAGAACCTGTGAGACTCGTCAGAGACATAAACAGAGAGAAGGAGCTATACAAATATATATATAAAAAAGACAAAAGCACATAATAAATTCTAAAATTAAAATGAAATCTGAAAATATAAAAATAAAACCTTATTCTAATTACTAATAAAAACTATAATTATACATATAATGTGTATATACACACATACATACATTCATATGCAAATAATAGTAAAATAACACTGATGTTAGCATGTATTATTTGTTTGTTTTTATAAACTTTTTCTAAATAATCTGTGATTATTTAACAGCATTCCTTAACAGTTTTAAACACTTTCTAGGAAAACCGTCATTGAGTTTTGACGCTCCTTCAGCAGGGTTAAAAGGCCACAGACCAACGTCACCCATCTCTCCGGTAAGCTCTCCTCATAGCAAAATATCATATCTGCAGCACACACTGTTAAACAAGTGACAATTATATAAGCACACTGACCGAGAGTAACGATGCTGAAAATACAGCTGTGCCATCAAAGAAATAAATGACATTTTAAAATAGAAAACAACTATTTTAGACTGTAATAATCTTTCACAGTTACTGTATTTTTGATCAAATAAATGCAGCTTTGGTGAGCAGAACTTCATTCAAAAAAATCTTAAAGGGGTCATTTTTTTTAAAGATCATGATTTTGTGTATTTGGTGTAACAGAATATGTAGACATGCTTTAATGTTCAAAAAACACATTATTTTTCAAATACTGTACATTATTGCAGGTCCTCTATGCCCCGCCTCTCTCAAACGCTTCGTTTTCTACAAAGCCCCTCCTTCCAACAAGTGCAGTCTGCTCTGATTGGCCAACTGACCCAGTGCATTGTGATTGGCCGAACACCACAAGCACGAGTCGAAAATGTAACGCCCCTCACCATAATCGCGAGCTTCAGCTTTCAAAATGAAAGTAAAGACAGTTAATAATGTCCTTACCATCAGTTCAAGCCGAGAGGGGAACAGAGTCGCATGACAGACACAGTGATGATGCTCGTATGTGTTTGCAAACAAACCATGGTTGTGTGACCTTGTTTCCCTCTCTCACACACACACACACACACACACACACACACACACACACACACACACACACACACACACACACGATGCTGCAGCTGTGACTTTCTCTCTCTCTCTCTCTCTCTCTCTCTCTCTCTCTCTCTCTCTCAGTCACACACAAAAACACACACACGTGCGCAACACACATCTGCACACACACACACACACAACGCTCAAAACTCTGCATTTAAACAGTCAATAGCAAATACTTACGCTTATAACAAAACATACAATTGCTGATTCAGAAGCACAGATTGTCAGAGCAAAGTCAGAATTACCTCCTCTCCTAGGTTCACGAAACGGTCGTCCATAAAATGCATTGCTGTTCTGTTGTAAGTAATCTTAATGATTCCTAAATGCATCTACTGTCCGAAGGCCAAATAAAGTGCTTTGGTGTTCACACAGAAACACACAGCGTCTCCCGGTCACGACTGCATCAACACTACTGCGCTTACTGAAACCATGGCTTCTTTCATTGCGTGAACATTTGGGCGGCATTACACAAATATTTCCACATCGTGATGTAGACATGTGGGGGTGTGTTTGAACTAGAGGTTTTAGAGGGGCATGGCAGAGTCTTAACTTTGATAAAGAATATCTCTTTGGTTTTGAGACTTTAGTCTTTGTAACTTCAGGGATCTTATCTATGCACAATCAGCTTGTAACGCTCCAAAGAGAAAGAAACACTTGAAATCGCATCATATGACCCCTTTAACTTACTCTCCATGACAGCCAAAGAGCAGCAGTCGAGGAGGATTGCAGATTTCCCACAATCCCCCCTGGGCCTCCACTGCAATCCCACCACTGTCACCGTTACACTGTCAGGCGCCCGTGTCAACCCACGGCCACAGTGGCACCATTTCATCCCTGCTCACGCAACAAACGCCGCTTCTCATCCCCAAAACAGAAAAACTCTCCCCGGTACAAATGTACACAAGTGACAGGACCAGTTTAACAGGTGTGTTGATCTGTGTGGTTTTATAGCAATAGTTTACCCAAACATGATAGTTTGCTAAAGATTTACTCACTCTCAAGCCATCTAAGATGTAGATGAGTTTGTTTCTTCATCAGATTTGGAGAAATTTAACATTACATCACTTGCTCAGCAATGAATCCTCTGAGGTGAATGGGTGCCGTCAGACTGAGAGTCCAAACAGCTGATAAAAACATCACAATAATCCACACCACTCCAGTCCATTGCTTAACATCTTGTAAAGCCAGAAGATGCATGCTTGTAAAAACAAAAAATCCTTCATTAAGGTGTTTTTAACTTTAACTTTTGCTTCCAGTATACAAGTCCATAATCCATAATACTGCTTTCTCCAGTGAAAAACACTGTCTGGTCCGAATCAAGAGAGGAATCTGCACAAATCAAGCACTGTTTACAATCCAGAACAGCTCAAAACAAATATGTGGCTGGATTTTGATGTGAGAGACTAGTGTTATTATGGATTATGGACTCATATTTTGTCTAGAAGCAACGGTTTGAAGTTAAAAATGCTTTATTGATGGATTTGTTTCTTACAAACATGCAGCTTTTGGCTTCATAAGATGTTAACTGATGGACTGGAGTGCTGTGGATAATGTTTTTATCAGCTGTTTAGACTCTCATTCTGACGGCACCCATTCACTGCAGAGCATCCATTGCTGAGCAGGTGATGTAATGCTACATTTCTCCAAATCTGATGAAGAAAGAAACTCATCTACAGCTTGGATGAAGTACATTGTTAGCAAATTATAGTTACAGTATATTTACATTTACAACTATATCATGTCACACATAATAACTCAAGCACTGTGTTTTATTCCAATAGTAATGAAATGTTTTTTAGTCAGTTTTTCAGGAAACACGATGGGACAGACGTCACCTACGAATCCAGCAGAGAAAAGCCCAGAGGCGTTACCTGGACAAGCCAAGATGGATTCCACAAGAGTAAAAACACAAATCCACACATGATTATTTCATAACCGCTCAGTGTGTGTGTTGTGTTTCTCATATTGTCTTGTCTTACAGACAGACACACGACGGATCACACACATTTCAGCCGAGCAGAAGAGACGGTTCAACATCAAGCTTGGCTTTGACACGTTACACAGTCTGGTGACGACTCTCAGCTCACAGCCGAGTATAAAGGTAACACTCGTTTCAGAAACAGAAGTGTGCTTCAAATCTCAAAAGGATGTTTTTTTTTAACTGCACCTGTAGTAGATAATATTAATTAAATAAAAGGCCAATTAAGTGTGTCAAGAAATGTAGTCATGAAAGTGTCTCTCTTCAAGTACATTTTAAATAGTGCTATCAAACGATTAATCGCATCCAAAATAAAAGTCTTTGTTTACATAATATATGTGTGTGTATGTGTATGTGTATAAATACACACACATACAGTATATATTTTGAAAATATTTACATGTATTTGCATGTATATATTTATATTCATATAAATTATATCATATATATATATAAATAATTTTATACATAAACGTAACATTTCAAAAAATAATATTTATACATGCATGTGTGGATGTGATTAATCACGATTAATCGTTTGACAGCACTAATTTTCAATAATTGTTTTAATCATCTTTTGTCATGCTTGTGTTGATTAACATAGTAAAGCACTTGATTATAATTTCACCTGTAGTGTACTCTTGGGTATTACTTTTATAGTTAATATGGTTGAAGTACTAAAATTAAAAAAATAAATTAAAACTTAATAGAAATATAAAAAAAAACTAATAAAATGACCACAAAATACTAACTTAAACTTAAAAATGAAAAAATGAATGCTCATTTAAAATATTAATAAATACTGTAATGACGCGTTTCAATAGAAATGACATTAAAGTGTATTTTAGTTTACCATAAATGCTTGTCAGTACATTTGTCAGTACACCTTTACCATATTTCAAAGACAGTAGTAGTAATTATAAAATTACATATGAAGATGTAAAGCACTCTTAAGTTCAAATAATTGCGTTTAATATCAATTTAAACTATCATACATTTTCATTTAAGTGTAAATAACATGCACGAGTCCTTCTGTGGATTTTAGCTTCTAAGATGAAAATGTCTGGGAGATTTCTCATCTGATTTCATATCTTCACTCGTGCTTCCTCCACCTCTGTACACTCATTCCCGCTGGTCTCAGATCAGTAAGGCCACGACGCTGCAGAAGACGGCGGAGTACATCAGTAAGATGCAGCAGGAGAGAGCTCAGCTCCACGAGGAGGCCCAGAGACTCCGAGACGAGATCCTCATGCTCAACTCTGCCATCAAGTGAGTGTGTTTGAGCGGTTGTACAATGTTCTGAGAGACGTCATCTACATGAGTGTGATTGTGTTTGTAGTGTGTGTCAGCAGCAGCTTCCGGCTACAGGCGTCCCAATAACACGACAGCGCTTCGACCACATGAGGGAGAAGTTCAGAGAGTATGTGAGAGCTCAGACGCTGCAGAACTGGAAGTTCTGGATCGTATCCTACGAAGCTGAATCAAAATCTCTGACTGACAGAGAAAGTCTTGTTGGTTAAGCGACCCGGGTGAACTAGATACAAGAAATGAACTAACAGATACTTCCTACAGTTGATTAAAAACGTTTTGAAATGTTAAAGTGCCCCTATTATGGGTAATGAAAGGTTCATAATATGGTTTTGGGAGTCCCCAACAACAGGTTGACTTGCATGCAAGGTCAAAAAACACTTTCATTGTCTTATATGCATTTATTTTATATTTCTCAACGACTCCCAAACGATTCTCTCGAAGATGAATTTCCTCCTCTGCGTGACACTAATCTGCGCTGATTGGTCGATCGGTCTCATTTTCATCTGTAAAGTCTGATAAAGCAGTGTTTGTGCTGCTTTGTGTACAGCGTTATCGGGAAACAGATATGTTACCGCTCCAAAAGCAGCACCTAGTGGCAGAGAATGAATTAGCGTTTTTCATTCAGACCTACACAAAAACACCCACACGTGGGGGGGGGGGGGCAATATGCTAATGTTTCATGTTGACGTCATTAAAAACGACTCGTTTCAATGATTCAGAGTCGACTCTTTCTTTTGAGAGACAGTAACTTTATACACGGAGCACTTTCAGATTTATAACTCTGCAGGATGTTTTCATTCACTTAGACACCGCATGAAACATCATCTTCAGAAATACATAACAGGGGCACTTTAAGTTTAATTATTCAAATGATTCAATTCAAGATTATTTGTATAGCGCTTTTCACGATACAATCGTTGCAAAGCAGCTTTAAAGGAAATTAAGTTCCTACAATAGATTTATATAATGCAGAAACTTAACTTATGGCAAAATCTGGTTAATTCTGTATATTCTCCGAGGGGTCGTCATCATCTCTTCTCAGGTGTTCGGTCATCTCAGATCATTTAAGGGTTGATCCAGACTGAAGCTTGTGTAATTATGGGATGTTAATCCCGTGGCAGAAACAGAGAAACAATAAAGACAATTAGCGTAGCAGTTGTTCCATCCAGGAATAACCCTGGATGAAATTATCAGTATAACCCAAGCTAAAGCATAATAATGTGCATTTGATCAGATATACTGGTAGTACAAGATTGTGA
The DNA here is from genome assembly GCA_027422405.1 of Ptychobarbus kaznakovi. Taxonomy (NCBI): domain Eukaryota; kingdom Metazoa; phylum Chordata; class Actinopteri; order Cypriniformes; family Cyprinidae; genus Ptychobarbus; species Ptychobarbus kaznakovi. The sequence goes on from CM049797.1 coordinate 9,455,497, forward strand.
GATGCATTATATGAATGCTTGGCTAAAGAGATGTGTCTTTAATCTAGATTTAAACAGAGAGAGTGTGTCTGAACCCCGAACGTTATCAGGAAGACTATTCCAGAGTTTAGGAGCCAAATATGAAAAAGCTCTACCTCCTTTAGTGGATGCATTATTGAATTAAATATGCACTAATTTGCATATATTTCCAGAAGAGAAATCTGAATTCAAAGAGTTTTACGGAAGAGATTTTGGATATTTTTTAACTCTCTATAAATACTGTCAATAGCCAGAAGAAATACATTTTCACGTTTTTAGGGGGAAAAAAATATCGGAAATATGTGTTAATTATTTATCTATAACAAATACCTCTGTGAAGTTTGGTGTAGAACTAAAGTGTTGGATGCAAATAGATGACGTGTAATAAAGTTAACACTTAAATGTGTATTTTGGATGTTTTCTTTCTACTAGTCTGAAAGAAGATATGTAATGGAAGTACAGTGAAATAGCTTCAGAATCAATCAGTCCATGAACATGTTTTTCTGGATATCAGCATCCAAAACATCTGTGGTTTAAATCTGTTAAGATGCAAGTCCTCCACGTCTTGATATTTTCCTGAACTGCAGCCGTTGTCTTAGTTCAGCATCATCATCGAGCCGCTGTTCGAGTCGTTTAACGGGATGGTGTCCACAGCCAGTGTTGATGATCTGTGTCGCAGCACTCTGTCCTGGCTGGACCAGCACTGCTCTCTGCCCGCGCTCAGACCCAGTGAGTGACCAGCCCGTCTCTAGAAAACACTTTCACACTTCCTTCCCTCAGACCTCACTTTTAGAACCACCTTTCATATTTGTCACTCCCTGCCTTCTTGTTTTGTGTGTGTGTGTGTTAGTATAGTTTTATTTTATAGCCTTTTACAAAAGCAGTAAGCCTTGAAAGGACAGTTTTACCATGATTTTACCACAGTTAAGGGTTGTTTTTAAAGGGGTCATATGATGCGATTTCAAGTGTTTCTTTCTCTTTGGAGCGTTACAAGCTGATTGTTCATAGATAAGATCCCTGAAGTTACAAAGACTAAAGTCTCAAAACCAAAGAGATATTCTTTATCAAAGTTAAGACTCGTCCACGACCTCCTAAAACGGCTCATTTAAACACACCCCACATGTCTACGTCACGGTGTGGGAAGATTTGCAAAACAACTAGAAATCAGAGGTTAAGTTGTATTTACAACACTGTTCCAGAACAGTTCAACCCAAATATTAGAGTGTGTGCAGCGCATTATACGAAGGACTGTGTCCTGAACCTGAGAGAGAGTAACGTACAACGCTTCTGTGCTCAAAGACTGTTTCTATAAAGTGAAGAACAGTCTGACGCTTCTGACTCACAGCCTGTAAGTATGATTTCATATTTAAAGAATTAGCCACTGATGATTCAAACACGAGTTTTGAGTAGTGTAGAGTAGTGTTTGTTGTTTCTCCGATCACAAATGCAGACATGGTAATGTTTACGCGCGATGTAACGCGACTCGTAAAAATACAGTATAAGTCATTATAATCAGTAGTTATGTCCCCACTGGATGCAACAAATGCCTCGTTTATAATGGGTTTTATTGTTTTAGTCTCGTCGCGCCGGGACACAGCATCACAATACGGTGAGGGGTGTAACATAACACGCTTGAGGTATTCGGCCAATCACAACGCACCGGATAGCTGGCCAATCAGAGCACGCCTCGCTTCTCAGAACGATGAGCTTTGTAAAAATCGACGTGTTTCAGAAAGATACAAGACAAAGGGAAACAAAGGCATAGAGGAAACACAATAATGTACAGTATGTGGAAAATAATGTGTTTTTAACCTTGAACCGCATAAACACATTGCATTACACCAAATACACAAATAATGTTCTTTTTAGCAACGTCATATGACCCCTTTAAGCATGATACAAAACAGAATCATGATCAACTTACTATATTATTGCATTAATTATACCTTAATATTATATAAATAAATAGAATATAACATTTATAATATAAAATTATCATATATTTTTAAAATAAATTTGGTAAAGTTTTGATAAGATGTTGAAAGAAGTCTCTTTTGCTCATTGAGGCTGCATTTATTTGATCAAAACTACAGTGTAATAATTCTAGGTAATATTCTGAAACATTATTGCAATGTGAATATATTGTAAAAACTTGTCTTCAGTGTCACATGATCCTTCAGAAATCATTTCAATGTGCTGATTTGCTGCTCAAGAAACATTTCTGATTATCAAAAGAACAGAATTAATTTGAAATGGAAATCTTTTGTAACATTATAAATGTCTTTACGGTTACTTTTGATCAATTTAATGTATCCTTGAATAAAAATACTAATACTAATTTATTTGAAAGGTTTTTGATTATTTAGAATAAATAATTATCCCATTAGGTAAAATGAGTTGCCAAGGAACTTGTTTATCTGCATGTTACAACAGCAGAACCTGCTTATCCGATCATAAATCGAGTCGGATCTGTCCGGTAATATCAGTTTGATTGTAATACTTCTACCTTGTCTTGTCTCTGTGTTTCTCTCCAGCTGTTTTGAGTTCCCTCCGTCTGCTCAGCACCTCCACATCAATCCTCTCAGACCCCAGTCTGGTTCCTGAACAGGCCGTCCAGGCCGTCACTCACGGACATTCATCCCACAGCTACAGCCAATGACAGCACACGCTCTCAAAACCACATCCAATCAGAACATTCATCCCACAGCTACAGCCAATGACAGCACACACGCTCTCAAAACCACAGCCAATCAGAACATTCATCCCACAGCTACAGCCAATGACAGCACACGCTCTCAAAACCACATCCAATCAGAACATTCATCCCACAGCTACAGCCAATGACAGCACACGCTCTCAAAACCACATCCAATCAGAACATTCATCCCACAGCTACAGCCAATGACAGCACACGCTCTCAAAACCACATCCAATCAGAACATTCATCCCACAGCTACAGCCAATGACAGCACACGCTCTCAAAACCACATCCAATCAGAACATTCATCCCACAGCTACAGCCAATGACAGCACACGCTCTCAAAACCACAGCCAATCAGAACATTCATCCCACAGCTACAGCCAATGACAGCACACGCTCTCAAAACCACATCCAATCATAAACATTCATCCCACAGCTACAGCCAATGACAGCACACGCTCTCAAAACCACATCCAATCAGTCCCACAGCTACAGCAATGACAGCACACGCTCTCAAAACCACCCAATCAGCTACAGCCAGCCAATGACAGCACACGCTCTCAAAAACATCCAATCAGAACATCCAATCAGCACACGCTCTCAAAACCACAGCCAATCATCCCACAGCTACAGCCAATGACAGCACACGCTCTCAAAACCACATCCAATCAGAACATTCATCCCACAGCTACAGCCAATGACAGCACACGCTCTCAAAACACATCCAATCAGAACACTCATCCACAGCTACAGCCAATGACAGCACACGACTACATCCAATCAGAACCTCATCCCACAGCTACAGCCAATGACAGCACACGCTCTCAAAACCACATCCAATCAGAACATTCATCCCACAGCTACAGCCAATGACAGCACACGCTCTCAAAACCACATCCAATCAGAACATTCATCCCACAGCTACAGCCAATGACAGCACACGCTCTCAAAACCACATCCAATCAGAACACTCGTCCCACAGCTACAGCCAATGACAGCACACGCTCTCAAAACCACATCCAATCAGAACATTCAGAACATTCATCCCACAGCTACAGCCAATGACAGCACACCGCTCTCAAAACCACATCCAATCAGAACACTCGTCCCACAGCTATGACAGCACAGCTCTCAAAACCACATCCAATCCAATGACAGCACACGCTCTCAAAACCACTCTCAAAACCACAGCCAATCGCTCTCAAAACCACATCCACGAACATTCATCCCACCCACATGCACATCCAATCAGAACACTCGTCCCACAGCAACAACCAATGACATTTTACTCTCTCACAAATACAGCCAATGATGCTCTTTCCCGCTAATGTGCAAGTGACTACAGCTTCGGTTTATTTGTTATTATTTATAATGATCAGAATTGATGCTGAGAAGAATTTGGAATTGATGTGAGCCCGATTAAAACTATGGGTTCAGTATATCAGATTCAATTCAGTTCATTGCAACCAATATAAAACATGAATTTTTCCCGTGCCGTTTAATGCCTTACTGATGAAGACACAGATGCATGTTACTTTGTAAGTCTCAGAAATATGAGTGAATGTGAATGTGATGCGGTGGGACATCATCTATAACGTGTTTACGTTTCCACATGTAATTTCAGCTTTGGACTGCTCTTTTCAACAGTTCCTCCAAGGAATAAATATAAAATTGGGCTATTTTTCTTAAGTGTGTTTTTCTCCGTGATGCATCACTCACACTCGTGTGGTAAGCTTTGGTGTCCCGTAACTTTCTGTAACGCATTTGAGGCACAAATCCCATTTTTTTGCCAGGCTATTGGGTAAACTATTATCTAGTAAATTATCTGTGAATTTTTCAAACCCAAAAAATGACAATTCGGACGCTTTCTACAGAATCAGGTGTAGACAAATAAATTATTTAATTTTAAATGATTAGAAAAACTGCATTCCTCAAGCATACAGTTCTGTTACGAAAGTGATTATAAGAAAAATACTAAATACATATATTTATGATTATAACATTTGCTAAATATTACTGCAATTTAAAATAACTGTTATGAAAATGGATTTATTTTAAAACGTAATTTATTTCTGATGTAAAACCTGAATTATCAGGTCAGAGTCTTCAGTGTCACATGATCCATCAGAACTCCTAATGTGCTGATTTTATGCCTTTTTTGTGTTTTTGTTTTTCTAGGTTAAATAATATTTCAATAAATGGATAAATAATAACATATTCTAATATGAATGTTATCAAAGAAACCTAAAAATGATAAATATTAAGCAGCAAACTTGTTTCACCATTGATAAAAGAACCATTTTATTTATTATAATTAATTTTTCAAAATGTTTATATAAGATACAGAAATGTTCTTGCGGTAAAACTGCATCACCAGGTGTCGCTAGTGAATTCACGCTTTTATAGACTACTTGTCTTTCCATCACATGTTATAAACACCTTTACATTTCTATTTTATGAATTATGGTAATAATTATGTCTGAATTTGTCTGTTTTAGTAATGTGATGAACAGTGTTGGGGGTAACGCATTACAAGTAACGCGAGTTACATAATATTACTTTTTTCAAGTAACTAGTAAAGTAACGCATTACTTTTCTAGAAAATATCGGAGTTACTTTTTTCCATTTATTGACTGACAGTGCGCCGTTTTGTGAACAACACTGTGATCTAATAGACTAAATATGAATGTGTAATTAATTTCCCACTGCAATAAACAGATTCTAGTATTCATCAAAATAGACAGTGAAATACAAACTGAAATATGACGAATGCAATAATTAAATATGTTAAACACAAATATATCTAATCTCATTTTATTAACCAATGTGTTTGCTTATCTTTGATTCATCAACCATACTAATTAAGAGAAATTACATTAGATAAACTCAATTGTTTTTATTGCAAAGTGTTGAACTTCTCCTGTGTTCCTCTGTACAGATTTACTCGTCCTTCAGTCAGTATTCATCACTGTGGGGAAATTTTTGAATTAAAACACTGTGGTGTCTCATCAAACAGAGATGAGACAAACTCAGAGCGATAGCCGCCTGGCCGGGTGGTGAGTGCAAATCTCTCCTGAATGTGGAGAAGCGAAGGAGATTGTCGTTGATCAGGAGAGTGCACTCTCTATGCTCCTCTGAATATGGTGTTGGAGAAGTGACAACAGTTCCTGGGTGTAAATCACAGAGGACCTCTCCTGGACCAACAACATGCAGCACTAGCGAAGAAAGCACAAAGCGTCTCACTTCCTCCGCAAACTCAGAAGAGCCAGAGCCCCGGCCCCATTTACCTTCTACAGAGGCACCATCGAGAGCATCCTGACTAGCGCATCATGTGTTTGGCGCTGCAACGCGCTGAGTCCCTCAACGATTGAGAGATGAGAAGATCGTTGGTGTCTCTCTCCCCTCCCTCAGACATTACACAGCACCCGTCTCACCCGAAAAGCCCTCTACTAGGTGATACCCACCCGACACAAGCTTCTTCAGTCTGCAATCAGGGAGGAGACTGAGACTCCATCAAGCCAGGACAAACAGACTGAAAGACAGCTTCATCCACCAGGCTGTCAGGAAGCTGAACTCCCTCCGTCCTTGCCCCCCCTCCCTCCCCTCTCTACCCCACGAAACAATTGACCCCCACCCCACCACCACCACCCCACCCGAACACACACACACACACACACCACACACACCGCACTCACACTGAGACAAGCACCGTCACTTCGTTGACCTCATTCAACTACCTCTTCTGACAGTTGAATAAAAAAAAGACTGCTCCTTGTCACTTTAAATGTCTTTATAACTCTGCACTACACCATTTATTTTCTGACTGTTTGTTTGTGTTTATTTCCACTGATTTGCACTTGCCATGTCCTTATGCCACTTTATCCATTTTTTTAATATTATTATTTGTATTTTTTATTTAATGTTTTATTTTTTTCCTAATTCTTATTTGTATATTTGTAATAGTTCATTTTTGTGTATGTTTGTGTGTATATATATGTATATATACATATATACTATATGGTAGATGTGTATATATATATATATATATTATGAGATTTTACTTACTGTATTTTTGTGTTCTAATGAGTGTTTTTTACTGTATGCACCAGGGAGTAAGAGAGTCCAATTTCAGTCTGTATGTATGAGGTACATTGGCAGAATGACAATAAAGCACTTTGACTTTGACTTTGACTTTTTGGTGTGAAAGGCTTTTACATTTGCTATAAATATAACTTCTTGTATTAAAAACAAACAACCAAGCCCTGCTCATATTTAAAAAGTAACTAAGTAACGTAATTAGTTACTTTATTAGGGAGTAACGCAATATTGTAATGCATTACTTTTAAAAGTAACATTCCCCAACACTGGTGATGAATTGTTTTGATGTGAGTCAGTATCGCGGCTGCTCCTCCTGAGCGCTGGAGGGCGCTGCGTCTGATGCGGCTCGGCTGATCGACTCGGCTCGGCTCGTTCCGTTCTGCCGCCGCTGCGCTGTCCAGCACTGAGAGAGTTCAGCACCGCGAGCGGAGGACAGCTCCCGACCCTCCGAGAAAAACACCGCAGACCGCCGCAGAAGCGCTTCAGCCAGCGTCGTCTACATCCACACGACCCACCGGTAAGAGTATTCACCGCTTCCCATCGAACACACGCGATAACAGCGCTGGAATAACTCGAGGATGTGCGAGCGTCAAACACAACAGCAGCGGCGCCACAAGCTCTTAATGTGATTAAACGCGATTATTCTCCACACGCGCCTTCTTTTGTTCTGTACTCTGTGTTTATGTGCCTGTGTTATTATAATACACAGATGACGTTTGATTTGAATATCCGTGTTTATTGCACTCTCATCTTGGCCGTCTGTCAAATCGCAGTTTTCGATAATAATAAGACATGTAGGAATTAACTGTGAGCTTTATAGCTGACTCTCAGAATACATGTATAACTGTATGCATTTATTTGTATTTATTGATTTAAATAACATAACTGCTCGGGATTTTGATCAAATAACGGTCCCGTGACGGTAATCATTATTAGAAATCTGATCCGAGCCATAGTGAAGCAGCATAAGAAATTATGACGGAAATGTTTAATTTATGTTTATGCCAAAAGGGTGAATCTCATAAAATACATCATGAACGTGCACAGATCATATTTATAGGAGGGTAACAAATCTAGGTTATAGAAACGTAATCATAACGTTATTTAAAGGTTGCCAAACTTGTGACGTTCTACTAAATTTATTTTCATCCCAAATATTACGTTATTTGATCGTTTATGTATCATATTCTGATAACGTTAAAATGTCTAAGGTTCTTGTCGTGATCAGAACGATATTTATATCTTAGAACGTTCGAGTACAAGTTACATCATAAGAACGTTCTAAAAACGTTCTCTCTCAACGTTATGAGATCACATTAATCAAGTTAACGTAAAAAGAGAACGTTCTGTCCTAACATTATTGTATCTTTAAAACGCGCGAGAGAGGTTTGAGAACGCTCCGTTAGCTGGCTGATGCATGTTTAGTAAGTTTGCAGTATGCATGCTTGTTCGAGTATAAGTTTGTACAAAATTAATAGTATGTGTATCCTTCTAAATGCATAATTACCTTGCACAGCTTCTTATAGTTATGCATTATTGTTGTTATTGCTGTTGCTAAATGAATGCTGTGTAACAGACATGGTAAAGTGTCACTAAACCTTAGTTTTTGAATGTTAAAGCTATAGAGATAGATGCATTAACACCCGGTGAGGGGTGCTCCGCTCACCCTTACACAAAGCTCTCGGCGCACTCTTTATTCTGGGGTCACTGGCCGTGGTCGATCAGAAAGAGACAGATGCGTCACTTAATGGAGGGAGGTAGTTATCCACGGCTGGTTGTCAGTAATTTCCCAGGGTGCTGTTTTAGTCTGCACATCTCTAGTAATGTAGATTTATTTCAGCATGTAGGCTGGTTTGAAACCGTTTAGTAAATAGACGTATAAAGCTAAATACTTCTCACTAGATGTTTAGTTTGATTCTGAGCCGGGAGCACTCACATGCATGCTGCAGAGCTGGTGTTTCATGTGTTATAGCTCTTAAAGCACTGTATCTGGATCTAGTAAACACTGTTAAGATGTCAAACCTCTCTTAATGTGTGCAGGAATTGTGTTTTTAGGAATTAATGACCCACAGTGTGTGAGTGAAAATAGTCAACGGTATAAAACATTGCTGTTTAGCCTGAGAAATTCAAGAAATCCAAATATGAAGATCTTTAGAGATGTACGATGCTTGCTGGGTGGATTTTGGGCTGCAGCTGTGAGACAGAATATTAATTCAGATCGGTTTGGTGTGTGTGTGTGTGTGTGTGTGTGTGTGTGTGTGTGTGTGTGTGTGTGTGTGTGTGTGTGTGTGTGTGTGTGTGTGTGTGTGTGTGTGTGTGTGTGTGTGTGTGTGTGTGTGTGTGTGTGTGTGTGTGTGTGTGTGTGTGTAAACACGTAAGAGGCTCTCTTAATGCTTTCTTTCCTGTGAAAAACGCCTGTGTGTTAAGTGTTTGTCAGGTTTTTGTCAAGTGGTTGCGAGAGTATACTGGTTGGCAGGGTGTTGCTAGGGTCTTCTGGGTGGTTGCTAGATGGTTTCTTATTGGTCCAAGTAAAAAGTGCATCCTTCAGTGTGCGTCTGTGGGATTTCTTTCATTGACTTTATTTAATGGCACTCTCGGAAAAAGGTACAAAAGTTGTCACTGGGGCAGTAGCCTTTCAAAAGTTATAAATATGTATCTTTTAGATACTAATATGCACATTTTAGGTACAAATATGAACTTTTAAGGTAAAAGAATGCATCCTTTAGTTGTAAAAAACTTACAAAGAAGTGTCTTTTGAAAGGGTGCCATCCCAGTGACAGCTTTTGTACCTTTTTTGGAGTGCAGTCAAAAAGTCTAATCTCTTATTGAAGTAACAGCACCGCTCTCTTTGACACAATCTGATTAGACTTTGACAGATTACAGACGGTATTAACCGATGTTTAAGTTAATGATTTTAACAGATTTCAAACTTCTAGTAGCGATGATTTACTCTACAATTATTACAATCAATACACTGCCTTTAAATATATACTGGTCCATGTGCTGGTCATGAAAATCAAATGTTCTTTATAGTCTAAACATTAATCAGCTTGCGCTTCATAGAAATACTTGTAATTGAACCCAGAGCGGAGAGCTTTCTGATTGGCTGTGATTAACAAAAACATATTGAAATTAGAGATTGACCGATATATCGGTTTACCGATATTTTTCCCGATATTTAAGCATTTTACCATAATCTGATATCGGTTTTGAAAAAAAACGATAACCGATATTGCAAGCGATCGCAGTTTGAGTATAGTTCTGTGTAAATAGATAAACCGCGCTGTCAACAGTTTTCATAATCTAGAATGACAAAAACATTTTAATAATTCTGATATAGTTAAGAAATGCAATAAAATACGATGTTTTGTTTGTTATAGCTTATTTCAATATTCCAGAGAATATTATTCAGTGAATTATTCTTCACTCTTTAGTCTATAAAACAGCGTTTAAAACCTAAAACTGTAGTTTAAAATTAAGTTGATATGACTTTGTCCTTTATTTTCTCCATTTGAAAACATTAGACATTATTTTGCCTTATTGTTAATATCAGTGTTGCTGATGATGCTTTTTTATAAAATAATTTTTTTTGTTTTGTAATTTGAAGATAAAATAATATTTCAACAGTTTTTTGTTGTTTGTTAAGATGACTGAAAGCGAAGAATGGACTTCTCTGTTATTAATCTACTTTATAACAGTAAATAAATATCGGTTCTGCATATCGGTTATCGGGTACATAAACATACAAATAATCGGTATCGGTATCCGTTATAAAAAATCTATATCGGTCAATCACTAATTGAAATGCCTGAGTTTAGCACGATTGCATCACAGTGCATGTTGACCGCTGATCACAGATCACAAGTGCGCCGGTGGCATAAACTGTTTAGACTAGTCTGAAAAAGTTAGTCATCTAATTTAGTTCTTCAAGACTGGTCATAGCTTTTTAAATTCGGTCTTATTTGAATTGGAAAAGTGAGACTGATTAGCCCTTGGTAACTGCTGGTTGGTTAAACTAGTTCTTAAGATTGAGGTTAAGTTTGTGCAACTGGCTCCAGATGTGCTTGTCTGTTTCAGATCGAGGCTACACTTGTTTGTATCATCATCAAAACAAAGGACAGACTTGAAACAGTCTGTTTGTGCCCCCTAGGGACCACGTGATCTCGTTAATATTCATACGTCAACTATCAACATATTGACAGCTTCTGAAATACACACCATTTTATGCATACATAAAATAAAACTGATTTATGAATTGTGTTGATTGCAGCAAATGATTTGTGCACATTTGTTTGTCTCTAAAGCTTATTTGTAAACTAGACAGCGGTTATATGGAGAAGAGGCATATACTGTACTTTGATATTTTACTAATAAATACCGTAACTAAATCATTCTGCAGGCAAAAATTAAAAGTAACTGTTTATACGCTGTATTCATATTTTTTTCATTACATTGATTATATTGTCACAACATTGAAACAAGTTTAATTCAGAAATTGCTAGTACATCTCACAAGTAATTACATGGAAATGGTATGTAACACGTTTAATTTTTGAAGTAGAAAGAATGCAAAACATATTCCAATAATATTATTATATGTATTATTTGCAACTTCTATTTTTACGATGTAGATATTTCACCAATTCCAATCTTTTTCGAATGGGTTCTTAAAACTGCCAGTAAGATGAAGTACAGAAATGTGCACTTTTAATGTATGAATGCGCAGCGAGAACAAATGTTTAAATCCGGGTGTCCGGAAGACCACTCGCTTCTCTCTCACCCCATTTTCCTCTTTTCTCTCAGCCTCCATTTTATCAAAAGTGTCTCCTCCTGCCATCCTAATCCGTTCCCCTGAAGGGCACACAGATCCTCGGGGGGGCTGGTGTGTGTGTGTGTGTGTGTGCGTGGTGTGTGTGTGTGTGTGGTGTTTGTTGTGTGTGTGTGGTGAGTGTGTGTGTGTGTGTGTGTGTGTGTGATGTGTGTGTGTGTGTGTGTGTGTGTGTGTGTGTGTGTGTGTGTGTGTGTGTGTGTGTGTCTCTCTCTGTGTGTGTGTGTGTGTGTGTCTGACTCACTCTCTCTGTGTGTGTGTGTGTGTGTCTGTGTGTGTGTGTGTGTGTGTGTGTGTGTGTGTGTGTGTGTTGTGTGTGTGTGTGTGTGTGGTGTGTGTGTTGTGTGTGTGTGGTGTGTGGTGCTTGTTCGTGTGTGTGTGCTGTGTGTGTTTCTGTGTCTGTGTCGTGTGTGTCTGTGTGTGTGTTTGTGTGTGTGTGTGTGTGTGTGTGTGTGTGTGTGTGTGGGTGTGTGTGTGGTGTGGTGTGTGTGTGTGTGTGTGTGTGTGTGTGTGTGTTTGTGTGTGTGTGTGTGTGGTGTGTGTGTGTGTGTGTGTGTGTGTGTGTGGGTGTGTGTGCGTGATGTGCGTGTGTGTGTGTGTCTCTGTGTGTGTGTGTGTGCGTGTGTGCGTTGTGTGGTCTGTGGTGTCTGTTGTGTGTGGTTGGTGTGTGTGTCGTGTGTGTGCGTGTGCCTGTGTCTGTGTCTGTGTCTGTGTGTGTGTTCTGTGTGTGTGTGTGAGGTGTGTGTGTGTGCGTGCGTGTCGTGCGGCTGTGAGTGTGTGTGTGTGTGTGTGTGGTGTGCGCGTACGTGCGTGCGTGTGTGTGGTGGTGCGTTGTGTGGGTGTCGCGTGTGTGCGTGCATGCGTGTGTGTGTCTCTGTGTGTGTGGTGTCTCTCTCTCTGTGTGTGGTGTGTGTGTGTGTGTGTGTGTGTGTGTGTGTCTCTGTGTGTGTGTGGTTTCTCTCTCTGTGTGTGTGTGTGTGTGTGTGGTTGTGTGTGTGTGTGTGTGTGTGTGTGTGTGTGTGTGTGTGTGGTGTGTGTGTGTGTGTGTTTTCCAGCATATGTCTGTCCTCTATAACCGCACACTGGAGTGTGTTTAATGCTAAATGGAAATGTTGACTCTCAGCAGGCTTCTGTCTCTTTTTTCCAGTCTATTCGTGTCTATTTATTTTTAGAATTTCACAGCAGCGTCGCTCTTAGAATGGCAGAAAAATTAGCAGAAATGCACGTAGACCTTTTTACAGATTATTTCATAGACATAATTCATTTAAAAAGGCTAAATACATAGGTGTGCAAACTGTGCATGCTTCCTCTTGTTTAAAAGAGTTGATGGCGCTAACTTAAAGGAACAGTTCACCCCAAAATGTAAAATTAGCTGAAAATGTACT
>CM049797.1:9468625-9471125 GCA_027422405.1 Ptychobarbus kaznakovi
ACGAGAGAGAGAAAGAGAGAGAGGAGATAGAGAGAGAGAGGGAGAGATAAGAGAGAGTGAGAGAGAGAGAGAGGGAGAGAGAGAGAGCGAGAGAGAGAGTGAGAGAGACGAGAGAGTGAAAGCGAGAGAGTGTGAGCGAGAGAGAGAGAGAGAGAGAGAGAGAGAGAGAGAGTGTGAGAGAGAGAGAGAGAGAGAGATGCTGTTTTCCGCATCACGGATGCTGAGGGTCAGAGCGGATAGAGCCAGAAATAAGCTGTCAACAGCTTTCACCTGTCCAATGATTGATCTCTCTATCAGTTTCTCTCTCTCTGCTCATTTCACATGACAATGCTCATCCTGAACATCCTCTTTTATTATCACTGTCCTTTTCTCTTCATATGCGGACTGAATATTTCTACATGCACTTCATGCTAATGACAAGCAGCTGGGATGGAACATGTGCTCAGATAATGTTGGATTATGTAATAATCATACATTTAAAGAGATTTGTGTCTTTCTAAACCAGGTTTCTCAAACTGGTAGAACCTTTTGAGGAACCTTTAGGTACTTTTATAAATTGATTTTGTGTTTGTTTATCTGCTTCTGTTTTCCGTTCATTAACTTCTCTGTCAGCAGAATTTTACATTAGGAAAGAAAGTAACATCTAATGGATAATCCATCCCATCTTCAGCCCGCTGTAATTAAATGCACATATTTCATGTCTTTGCATGTCTGATCTGGTCCAAGTAAGTAACTGGTAGCATGCATTCAATTGATAACAATACAGTAAAAACTGTAATATTGTGAAATGTTATTGCAATTTAAAACACCCGTTTTCTATATGATTATATTATCAAATGTAATTTATTTCTGTGATGCGCAGCTGTATTTTCAGCATCATTACTCCAGTCTTCAGTGTCACATGATCTTCAGAAATAATTACAAAATGCTGATTTACTGCTTTCATATTTCAATTAATTTAATATTTGTGTGAAACTGTAATGCATTTTATTTTTCAGGATTCTTTGATTAACAGAAACTTCAAAAGAACAGCATTTATTTGATATAGAATTAATAAAATAAATATAGAAATTAAAATATATAATCAAGATAATGTTTACATTTCAGTTTCAGTGTTTATTTTTTATTAATTTTAATTATTTTTCCATTTGTGATAAAAATTGATCCACTTTAGTACCTCAGTTTCAAAACTTTACCTTTTGTTTGCATGAAAATTATTTTATTTATAAAGAATAAAATAAATTCAATATTTATTCAAAATATAATTGATTTATAATTTTTCATTTTAAATTAATATTTCTTCAAATATAACAGTACACAGATCTATTTTACTAGATGCATTGTATAAAAATGCACACAAAGTGCTCACTTGTGATCAATTTAATGCAGGCTTGCCAATGTAAAATATTAATTTCTTTCCAAAAATTGTCCTGTTGTGTGCCATTTGCATTCTAAATCCAGCTGGCTCAAAATAATGACAGTATAAAGCATGGCCTCTGGCTTGTTGTAGTTTTAAGAGGTTTAATCAGACATATTCCTGGAAAAATGCATTTCCTCGTGTGTGAGCTGTTGTGTTTGATCGTGTCAGATTGTTACGAGCTCGATATTTTTAGGGGATGTTTCGTAACATTTAAGTGAGACACAACTGACGCTGAAGCAAACCATGGAAGAAGACGTCCGGGAGGCAAGCAAGCATTGATATCACAAGTTTAATTTATTTAGAGAGGTACTAGTTACAATCATCGAGGAGATATATGTTCCCTACATAATCTATGAGAGAAAGGAGAAGAATGAGTGACACCAAAACAAAGAAATTATCAAAAGCAAAACAACCCTAATTATTAAACCCCAACCCAACTAATCTAACTAACAAACAAAAATGTAGAAATAAAGCCGCAAGCTTCGGCGTATCCGACGCCAACCTAAACTACTCTCATTAATAATAAAAATACACGGGTGGCTGTCACTCCTTACCTGTAACTAACTAGGAAAGGAAACTAAACTTAAATACAAAAGGCTTACCTAGCTCCCTTTCCCAAAGTTATGCTAACAGGTCTCAAGTGACAAAAGCCATACTGGTCTGATTTAGACAATCTGGGTTACACAGCATATTAAGATAATTAAGTATCCTACATTGACAGGTGTTCTTAATCTGTTGTTCAATGCGGCTAAACGAACCTCAAAGTCACAAATTAACTAGTCACAAAAAGAGATCAACTAAACAATTAACTCATTTAACAGCACAATGAATGTGGTTGACAAAAATGGACAGCCGCCCGCTGGCTGAACCGCAGGACGACTGACAACAGCCAAGGAGGTCCCGCCCCTTTTATAACGGGTAGGTCCAGCCTGATTGGTCGACTGGTGGAATGAGTCAGCCAATAGATGAAACCTAAGAATCAAGAAACAAAACTACAAAGAGAAAGTCAAGAACAGAAAATACAAGTGGCAAACAAATACAGACAAGGAACGTAACACAGATGCTCGGGTCGGGGCAGCG
>CM049797.1:9478625-9689383 GCA_027422405.1 Ptychobarbus kaznakovi
ACACTCTGAAGCAGCTAATGTCTTCTCCTGTCCATCGTTTCAGTCTACCAGCTCCTGCTCTACTCCTTCTTTCTTCCTTTCTCTTGTGTTTGTGTGAAGCAGAGTTAGTTCAGTTCTCCGATGGCTTCTGTGTTCTTCATCAACACACTTCTCTGATGCAGCAACAGAACAGTCTTTAGTCTGGGGTGTATAATGTGCTTAAAGGGATATTTCATCTAAAAATACATTTTTACCATCATGTACCTTCATGTAGGGCTGCATAATAAATATTATATTGCGATTTATGCTTCTATTGCTAAATAGTAGGTTACACATTGGTTATTTAACCTAAACATTTTTTTATTTATTTTATTTGTTTATGTTTTATATTTAACTTTTCATTCACGAGCATTCATGCAAACCTTTCCTTTAAATGTATAATTTTAGTACTCAGTGTTTTACCTAATCTGGCAACCATGCTGACTGTGACCAAGTCTTCAAGTAAACATACTGTTATAAATCTGAACATGAATCCGTGTGGTTGCTGAACAAATGCACTTATGCTGTTGTTTTGATAGGAAAAATTAATTTGGAATTATTGGAGTTGATGTTAGGAGGAATGTCGCTGATTTAGAGAAGCTTTTGATTGTATTATTTAAAAGTAAATGTTTATTTAAATATAATACGTCAGAAAACTACACGAGGTAAAATAAGTCATGCAAGATGACATTCTCTTGATTTGTGCTTGCATACAATAATTCTGATGAAATCTAAAAATGATAATAACTGTAAAATAATCATGCTTTCAGTTGAACTATTATATCGTCATGTCATTTTAAACCTGTATCCCAGTCAACAATGGCATTTTTATAGGTTATGTAAATGTACATTCTTAAAATAATGTTTATGGGACATTCTTATGACAGTATTAATATTTGATATATGTTATTATAATGTTGATAGAAACATTCTTATGACACCCAATTTTTGTTTACATTCTTATTCTCTAATATTTAAAAATGTTGAGAGAACATATAAATGTAGCATTCTCATAATGTTTTCAAAAAGATAGATTGGAATGTTCCTTTAACTTTCACAAAATCAAGAAGAAACATTCTTAATACATTGAAAAAACTGGACATTTTGAACGTTTAAAAATAATTCAGAAATAATGTTTTCATAACAGTTTTAAAATGATGAAATGGAAGGCCTTCTTTACACTAGTACTTTTTCAGTTTAAAATGAAATGCGTGTGAGGAAGGGGAATTACATTCAATGTGTGTATGTTTTTTTGTGCATATAAGAAAATAAATCCTGGAACTTGTGATTATTGTAATGTAAGGATATTCGATGACTGAATAAAATACTTATTTGACAAAAAGAAAATGAAAATGATCCTTATCTACACTGACGTTTTCACTGCGTTCTGAAACGATCGCCGTCTACACTACACAACCAGGAAAACACATGTCACATGACCATTCATGCAGAAGATATATAGATAGATCACCATTATTTAGATGGCGGACGTGATCGAATGCTCCAATCTACCTTTACTTATCTATGGGTACAAGAATAAGCATCATGTACTGTTTACATGGTCATCAAGGATGCACCGAGAGAATGTGAATCGTTTTCAAAAGAGGATCGAAAGCGTCAGAGTAGTGTAAACGACAGGCGTAACCGTCCACAAGTTATGCATTTTAAAATGAAAACAAAAACTGGGTGATTTCAACATCGAGGAAACATTCAAATGAAGTGTTCTTATAATGTTTTCAAAATGACAGAATGGATTGTTCCTCCAATGTTCGCATAACCAAGAAGAAAACCAAAAAAAATGGCAACAGAATTTTATTTTTTCTATGAACTGTCCCTTTAATTTTGGTTTAACCCCGGATGCTGTTATTAACAGCATGGCTGGTGGACGGAAGAGTTGAAGCTCTTTTAATGGGAGTGAATGTCTGCACAGACTGTCTTAAAAACATATGCACACACTAGCTCTTTGCTTTGTATGCTTTTGGCAGATTTATTCCAGGCCAGTCCAGTTGACGTGCGGTGAGGGCGGTGACGATCTCTGGAGTAATGCTATTCTAACTCGCTCTCATCAGACCACTTCCAGCCGTTATATCCACACTGGGCTGGACGGCGTGTCGCTAATTAGTATCCTAGCTGCTGGTTGCAAAGGCAGAATTAGTGCAGTGAGTGTGTAGATTGAGGTCAGAAAGACCTTCAGAGCTCTTGAGGAGGTCATGAAGAATTGCGTTGATGAGAGCTGGAGCGAGGGATTTCATGCACTTTACATTCAGAGAAGCAGAGCGATGGAGAATCTGCTTGAGCGGAGCAAGATCTAAAGTTCCCTTTTATTTTATTTTTAAAGCAATTAATCATCATTGTAATGATTCATAGTCATACATTATCATTAAGTTGACTTTGAAGCAGAATGACGTTTAGGAAAAAGGTAAAAAGTGCCTTTTGGAATATGAAAATTATTTTTTTCTAAAAAATGAAATGATACTCTAAAAATGTTGTGTATTTTGTAACAATACATATATAATGTAATTTCTCAAATATTTATGTGCATTTAATCTAATTAATTGGCAAATTGAATAACTCGCTAAATGAATTACTGCAAATTGCAAAGCTTTGTCAAGGAAGCGGGTATCTTTCTTAGTCATGTGCGTTATATAAAGCAGAGTTTTTTGTATTTCGTTCAGCCTGGAACGGTCTCGTAGAGCAGAATAAGATTGACCATTACAGGTCACTAGTGATCTCTGTGTGATGATCAACACACACTGGGTTTAGAAAATGTAGATTGTGTTGTAGTCTTTCGTCTTTGCTGACCAGCCGCCCATATCTGGTGAGTATTGAGCGCAGCAGAGACGTTCACATTGATTCAGTCTCTGGAGGTTGGCAGGTCACCGTAGTGCTGGATGTTACTTGACACAGTATCCATCCTACTAATAGCACGTTTCAGCTTGTAACATGAAAAACTGACAATTTATTAAGTAATATACCAAATGTTTCTTCTTTTTTTCTCAAATTGCTTTTATAACCGATTACATTTTTTGCCTGATTTCTGATCATGTGACTCTGAAGACTGAAGTAATGATGCTGAAAATTCAGCGTTGCATCACAGAAATAAATGACATTGTACTACATATTCAATTAGAGAGCAGTTATTTTCAATTGTAATAATATTCTACAATATTACATTTTTTTTCTGTATTTTTGATCAAATAAATTTAGACTTGGTGAGCAGAAGAGACTTCTTTCAAAAAACATCTAAAACACGGCTTAGCATCACAGTGGCAACTTTTGGATTTCCCTGTAAAATGTATTAATCTAGTTAATATTGTTGAAAATGCTAGTGCAGAGTGCCTTCATGCTCAGCTTGTTTCTGGCTGATATCAGTCACTCTTGAGTTGTTAAAGGTAAATTGCACTTCAAGTCTCCAGGTATCACACTCGTGAAGTAGCCTGTGCAGTTGAAATTAATTTGGACCATCGTTGCATTAAAGAGCGTAATTGCCCAGTTTTGACTCAAAAGTAAGCAGTATTTTTTGTTTTGTTGAGCTGAGTAAAACGTGTCAGCACAAATTACAATGAAGTTAGAGACTATGGGAACCAACAAGACCGTATCCAGCGGTTTTTAATTATACTCTGGAGAGAAAGAGAGTTAAACAGTACATTGCTTATTCAGTTAGACATCTGTGCCATGCAAGATGACATTCTCTGGATTTGTGCTTGCATACACATAATTCTGATGAAATCTAAAAACGATAATAAAAGTAAAATAATCATGCTTTCAGTTGAACTATTATATCGTCATGTAATTTAAACTACATCCCAGTCAACAGGAATGCTCCCATGGCATTTGTATAGGTTATGTTAATGTCATTCTTAAAATAATGTTTATGGGACATTCTTATGACAGTATTAATATTTGATATATGTTATTATAATGTTGATAGAAACATTCTTATGACACCCAATTTTTGTTTACATTCTTATTCTCTAATATATACAAATGTTGAGAGAACATATAAATGTAGCATTCTCATAATGTTTTCAAAAAGATAGATTGGAATGTTCCTTTAACTTTCACAGAATCAAGAAGAAACATTCTTAATACATTGAAAAAACTGGACATTTTGAACGTTTAAAAATAATTCAGAAATAATGTTTTCATAACAGTTTTAAAATGATGAAATGGAAGGCCTTCTTTACACTAGTACTTTTTCAGTTTAAAATGAAAAGCGTGTGAGGAAGGGAATTACATTCAATGTGTGTATGTTTTTTTATGCATATAAGAAAATCAACCCTGGAACTTGTGATTATTGTAATGTAAGGTTATTCGATGACTGAATAAAATACTTATTTGACAAAAAGAAAATGAAATGATCCTTATCTACACTGACGTTTTCACTGCGTTTCTGAAACGATCGCCGTCTACACTACACAACCAGAAAACACATGTCACGTGACCATTCATGCAGAAGATATATAGATAGATCACCCATTATTTAGATGGCGGACGTGATCGAATGCTCCAATCTACCTTTACTTATCTATGGGTACAAGAACGAGCATGATGTACTGTTTACACAGTCATCAAGGATGCACAGAGAGAATGTGAATCGTTTTCAAAAGAGGATCGAAAGCGTCAGAGTAGTGTAAACGACAGGCGTAACCGTAGCACAAGTTATGCATTTTAAAATGAAAACAAAAACTGGGTGATTTCAACATCGAGGAAACATTCAAATGAAGTGTTCTTATAATGTTTTCAAAATGACAGAATGGATTGTTCCTCCAATGTTCACATAACCAAGAAGAAAACCACAGAAAATGGCAACAGATTTTAATTTTTTCTATGAACTGTCCCTTTAATTTTGGTTTAACCCCGGATGCTGTTATTAACAGCATGGCTGGTGGACGGAAGAGTTGAAGCTCTTTTAATGGGAGTGAATGTCTGCACAGACTGTGTCTTAAAAACATATGCACACACTAGCTCTTTGCTTTGTATGCTTTTGCAGATTTATTCCAGGCCAGTCTATAGTCTGACGTGCGGTGAGGGCTGTGACGGTCTCTGGAGTAATGCTATTCTAACTCGCTCTCATCAGACCACTTCCAGCCGTTATATCCACACTGGGCTGGACGGCGTGTCGCTAATTAGTACCCTAGCTGCTGGTTGCAAAGGCAGAATTAGTGCAGTGACTGTGTAGATTGAGGTCAGAAAGACCTTCAGAGCTCTTGAGGAGGTCATGAAGAATGACGCAAGATTGCGTTGATGAGAGCTGGAGCGAGGGATTTCATGCACTTTACATTCAGCGATGGAGAATCTGCTTGAGCGGAGCAAGATCTAAAGTTCCCTTTTATTTTATTTTTAAAGCAATTAATCATCATTGTAATGATTCATAGTCATACATTATCATTAAGTTGACTTTGAAGCAGATTGACGTTTAGGAAAAAGGTAAAAAGTGCCTTTTGGAATATGAAATAATTTTTTTCTAAATAATGAAATGATACTCTAACAATGAAACTAAAGCCTCTTGTGTATTTTGTAACAATACATGTATAATGTTTATGTGCATTTAATCAAATTAATTGGCAAATTGAATAACTCTGCTAAACGAATTACTGCAATTGCAAAGCTTTGTCAAAGGAAGCGGGCATCATTCTTAGTCATGTGCGTTATATAAAGCAGAGTTTTTAGTATTCGTTCAGCCTGGAACGGTCTCGTAGAGCAGAATAAGATTGACCATTACAGGTCACTAGTGATCTCTGTGAGCTGATCAACACACACTGGGTTTAGAAAGGGACTTGTGTTGTAGTCTTCATCTGTGCTGACCAGCCGCACACTATCTGGTGCTTATTGAGCGCAGCAGAGACGTTCACATTGACTCTGATTCAGTCTCTGGAGGTCGGCAGGTCACCGTAGAGCTGGATGTTACTTGACCACAGTATCCATCCTAATAATAGCACACGTTTCAGCTTGTGACATGAAAAACTGACAATTTATTAAGTAATATACCAAATGTTTCTTTCTTTCTGTAATTGCTTTTATAACCGATTACATTTTTTGCCTGATTTCTGATCATGTGACTCTGAAGACTGAAGTAATGATGCTGAAAATTCAGCTTTGCATCACAGAAATAAATTACATTGTACTATATATTCAAATAGAGAGCAGTTATTTTCAATTGTAATAATATTCTACAATGTTACTGTTTTTTTCTGTATTTTTGATCAAATAAATTTAGACTTGGTGAGCAGAAGAGACTTCTTTCAAAAAACATCTAAAACATCGGCTTAGCATCACAGTGGCAACTTTTGTATTTCCCTGTAAATGATGTATTAATCTAGTAAAATGCTAGTGCAGAGTGCCTTCGTGCTCAGCTAGTTTCTGGCTGATATCAGTCACTCTTGAGTTGTAAAGGTAAATTGCACTTCAAGTCTCCAGGTATCACACTCGTGAAGTAGCCTGTGCTGTTGAAGTAATTTGACCATCGCTGCATTAAAGAGCGTAATTGCCCAGTTTTGACTCAAAAGTAAGCAGTATTTTTTGTTTTGTTGAGCTGAGTAAAACGTGTCAGCACAAATTACAATGAAGTAGAGACTATGGGAACCAAACAAGACCGTATCCAGCGGTTTTTAATTATACTCTGGAGAGAGAGAGAGAGAGAGAGAGAGAGAGAGAGAGAGAGATAAAGAGAGAGAGAGAGAGCGAGAAAGAGAGAGAGATAAAGAGAGAGAAAGAGAGAGAGAGAGAGTGTGTAAAGAGAGAGTGTGTGATGTAAGAGAGAGAGAGAGTGTTTGTGAGTTTGAGAGTATAAAGAGAGAGAGAGAGAAGAGAGAGAGAGAGAGAGATAAAGAGAGAGAGAGAGAGAGAGAAGAGAGAGAGAGAGAGAGAGAGAGAGAGAGAGAGAGAGATTTTGATTTTTAAAACGCAATTTTATTACAATTCAATTCAATACATGATCACACAAGAGAGTGCATATTCTCTGTTCTCTAAATCACAACAAACTGTTAAAAATCAAAACATCGTCAATAATACTGCAAAGAACATTTTTCACACACCACCTTTGTTCAAAAAACATCATATTTTTTGTTGCTTTATAATAACGAAAATCAATTACAATTCTTGACTTGACCAAGATTGAAAAGAGCATTGTCACATCTGTATCAGAAATGCCCTCTATTTTCCTTTTTCTACTCGCATATATTGCCATTTTCGCTTTACCCAACAAAAAGTTAAACAACTGACATTCAAAGGAACGTTTTCTTGAATATTTAAAACCACAAATAAAAATCTCCATAGAAAACACCTCATCAAACCATTTAAACAGATCTTGTAACAAAGAAAACAAAGGTCTTAATCTATTACAATACATAAAAGCATGAAACACTGTTTCTCTTTGTAAACAAAAAGGACATTCTTGGTTAACTTCATGATTTATTATAGAAACAAAAGCTTTAACAGCTATAATACCGTGTAAAACTCTCCATTGTAAATCCCCTATTTTTTTACTTAGTGGTGACTTATAGAGTGCCCCCCATTCAGGTCTTGCATTTTCACTTAAGTGGTAGAACATTACGCCAAGGTGTGTCTATTTTTCCATCAAGACTTTTTTTGTTGAAAACTTTAACACAACATCTATACATTGTTTTACCAGATGATTTATCTTTCCCTGACAAAACTAAATTGTTACACCTTAAAAAAAAACCATTACACATTTCTAAATCAGGTGCCAAACACAAATTTGGGAAAAAATCATCTTTCTCAGGCTGAGACCGCTCTTCTGAAAAGTCCTTAATCATTTTAAGTTCCTCTTCAGAAATACTTTCTTTCCACTTAGTCAATAATTGAGTTGCTACTCGTATTGACTTCAGACTCAACTTTTCCGCCATTGCTTTGGTGTTAGAGAGTTCAGGTCCAGTTATATCAATTAGTCTCCCAAGAGTGGTGACATGAGACTTGATAAGTAAGTCTGTCAAAAAAGGAAAAAAAAAATTGTTCGACACATCAAGTCGTGAACCAAAAATCAGTGGTTCTTGTAGAGTCCAATACAAAGAATCAGTATTTACACACCTCAACACTTTAAAAAGCGACCACACTTTGAATAAATTACAATAATAAATAGGTAACTTAAATACAGACATTTTCTTCGGGTTCATCCAAAACAAAGATTTGTCCAAGTCCAAACCTTCAAAATGTTTTAAAATAATAGAAGCAGCCAAACTCCAGTTTTCATTTACAGGAGTATCAATAAACCTTTGTACAAATTTCATTCTAAACGCTGCTGCTCTGCTCTGCAAATGAATCAGACCTTGTCCCCCTTCATCTTTAGACAGAAATAAAACACTTTGTGGAACCCAGTGTAAATTATCCCAAAAGAAATTTACTAAAATAGATTGAACCTTTTTTATTAAAAGTAATGGTGGATCAATACAAGTTAACCAATGCCAAAGAGTAGAGGCTGCCAAATTATTAATTATTAAAACCCGTCCTCTGTAAGACATATTGGAAAGTAAAAACTTCCATTTATTCAGACGACCCACTATTTTCTCTTCTACTCCTTCAAAATTCTTTTTAACAGTCATATCATCCCCCAAATATACACCCAGGTATTTAAACCCATCTTTGCTCCACTTTAACTCCACAGGGAGAGCAGGTTGTCCATTCGGCCATTTACCAAATAAGATAGCCTCACTTTTTTTCCAATTTACTTTAGCCGAAGATACAGTCATAAAATCACTTAAAATTTCAGTCATTTTATTCACATCCCTTTGTTCTTTAATAAGAATTACAATATCATCGGCGTAAGCTGATAATTTAAAAACATTTTCACAATTGGGAATATTTACACCCTTTAATTCTACTCTAAACTTTCTCAACAGAGGTTCAATCGCCAAACTATATAACATACCAGACAGAGCACACCCCTGTCTAATACCTCTAAAAACTCTAAAGGGGGCACATAAGTCACCATTTACCTTCAGTAAACTTTCAACATCACAATATAAGACTCTCAACTTATCAATAAAAACTTTATTAAAACCAAAAGCTTTTAGAACATCCCATAAATAACTATGTTCCACTCTATCAAACGCTTTTTCCTGATCTATTGATATCAAACCAAAATTAACGTCCAAGAGCTTACCAATATCAAGAAAATCTCTAAGAAAAGCAATATTATCAAAAATTTGCCTACCTGGAACACAATAGGTCTGATCAGAGTGAATGACTTCAGCTAAAACCTTACTTAATCTATTTGCTAACGCCTTAGATAGAATTTTATAATCACTGCATAGCAAAGAGACAGGCCTCCAATTTTTAATGTCACTCAGGTCTCCTTTCTTTGGCAGTAGAGTAAGGACTGCTCTGCGGCAGCTCAGTGGTAATCTTCCACTGCTCAAACTTTCATTGATAACTGCAAGCAGATCTGCACCAATCTCAGGCCAAAATGACTTATAAAAGTCTGCAGATAGGCCATCTATTCCTGGTGCTCTGCCGCATTCCATGCTTTGAAGAGCTTTCTGTAGCTCTTCTAAAGTCAACACTCTACAAAGTTCGCCATTGGCATCATCCGATACCTGAGGAAGACCTTCAATAAACACATTGTCACTGTCTGACCTGTGTGTAAGCTCACTGCTATACAGTTCTTCATAAAACTCCACTGCCCTCTTACGAATCTCTGTATGATTCAACAAGAGAGTACCACCCTTAGAACGTAAGCCATAAATGCATCGTTTTTGACCATTTTTTTTCTCCAAGTTAAAATTTTTTTTGATGGTATATCCATCCACTCTAAATTCTGGAAACGGGATCTGATCAGAGCCCCTTGTGCTTTCAGGTTTAAAATTTTAGCCAATTCTTTCTTCTTTTCATCTAAAATTCCAAAAAGCTCTTGATTCCGTTCAGTATCAATAGATTCATGAAGTCTCTTTATATCTTCTTCTAAATTTGCCATTAAATTAGTTAAGTCTTTAGTGATGTTGCAAGCATACTGTTGACTCAATTGTCTAATTTGTATTTTGCCGAAATCCCACCATTGCTGCAAGGATTGGAAATCAGACTTTCTGGTTCTAAAGTCATTCCAAAAAAACTTAAAAATATCCCTAAATTCCAAATCAGTTAATAAAGCTATTATTAAAATGCCACAGCGCACTCTTAGGTTTTATGGATCCCAATGTTAAAAAACACTGCACTAAACTATGATCCGAAAAACTGACTGGAACAATAAAACAATCTCTGAAAATATTAAGTTGATGACTAAAACCATAAAATCTGTCCAACCTTGCCAAGGACAACATATTATTGTATGAATGACACCAAGTATACTGTCTATGTGTCTTATGAAAATTTCTCCATACATCTACTAAATCATGCATTTCTATTAGTTGAATAAGTCTTTTTCGAGAGGCCATATGGGGCTCGACATGATTCCTATCAGAGGTATTTTCTGTACAATTAAAGTCCCCTCCTATTAAAAACAAATCTTCAGTGTTACAATCACTTATTGCTTTACATAATATATTTAAAAAACCCATTCTTTCAACTGCATTGGTGGGAATATAAATGCATAAAAAAACATAAAACTGATTCTCAAATTGAGCTCTTATCTTTAATAATCTTCCCTTTACAATTTCTTCAACTTGATAAGAAACTGGAATGAAGTTTTTTGAAAACAGGATAGCAACACCTCCACTTAAAGAAGTGTTATGGCTACAAATGGATAACCCATCAAATTCACTTGCCCAATCAGTTTCATTCAAAGTATCACTATGTGTTTCTTGTGCAAACAAAATATCTATTTTTTTTATCTTGATTAACTCATATAGTTCAAATCTTTTCCTCTCTTCTCGTGCTCCATTTAAATTGAGAGAAGCAATATGAAATTCTTTCATCAAAGAGAAGAAAAGGATACACAAGAAACAAAAATAGAAACTCATCTCATTAAGGTATAGTTCTACTATATTTCCTTACCAACATTAATCCCTAACTGTACATTAACTTTGGTGAGAATTTTTTTCAACCTATAAATCTCTTGATCAGAAAAGAGACTTTCACTCCTGAACATTTTTGCTTTCTCAGCAAATTGCTCCAGATCAGGAAAGTATTCAGTGATGCGAACATTTCTTGCATTCTTAGTTACTCTCAAAAAAAGTTTAATATCATCTACATTGTAAGAATGATCTGGTAACTCATCTTGAGATTGATCAAATGAAAGGCTACACTCAGAAAGATCAGTTTCACTCTCAGTATCAGTTTGACTCAAATCCACTTTATCCATTCTTTTTGGTTTACTGTGATAACGCTGTTTCATTCTTCTCTTTTGTGGTGTCTTAAAAACACAGGCATCCTGTTCTTCCAATAAACAATTATCTCCTGCCATCTCCATTTCTTGATTTTCGGCTAAACTCTGCTTATCACCAGAACCATTAACTGACTGTATCTTATCAGATACAGAATCTTCCTCCATCTCAACCACAGTTTGTCTTTCA
Source organism: Ptychobarbus kaznakovi (assembly GCA_027422405.1). Lineage (NCBI taxonomy): Eukaryota > Metazoa > Chordata > Actinopteri > Cypriniformes > Cyprinidae > Ptychobarbus > Ptychobarbus kaznakovi. The sequence goes on from CM049797.1 coordinate 9,490,109, forward strand.
TCACCCATTTGTTTCGAAGCTGCTGCCTCAGCTAATAGATCTGCAGGTTTTTGTCCATTATTTTCCCTAACTACATTAGATGTTGTAGGTAACTCTTCTCTAACAGCTTGTACTACCTCTTCTTCACCTGCCTTTTCGACCGAGACCGACGGAACATTGTGCTTAGATTTGTCTTCTTTTCTCGGGCAAGCCCTCACGATGTGTCCTAATTCACCGCAGCTAAGGCACCTCATGTTATTGGTTGTGGCAAAAATCGCATAATTGAATTCACCGTGCTTAAAGTTAAACGTTAAGTCCAACTCTTCGTTGTTATCCTTTAACACCATAAACACGAAGCGTCTAAACGACACTACATGTTTTAGTAGTGGCGATTTACAGCCAATTTGAATCATTTTTATTGGGGAAACTAGTTTGCCGTATCGCTCTAACATTTGTGCAAGCGCCTCATTTTTGATGAAAGGCGGTACATTTGAAAGGATAACCTTCTTTGATGGTGTAGACAACGGTAGCACCGAAACAAACGCATTGTCAATTACAACTCCACTTTCAACCGCGATGTTCGCCAACTCAACAGTTTTCATAAACACAACAACCGCGCCGTTCATTCTCGAAGCTGACACAACATTCTCACAACCAACCACTTCACCCACCGCTAGACTACAATCCTCAACACTAGCCTTCGAGTCTATTTTCACGGCATGACGCCGTGTGAGGAAGTCAAGACTCCCCACACCTGAAGTCATTCTGCCAGTAATAAATACTGGCAGATAGACAACTTTCACAGACTCGACACTACAAACAACCCCGTGATACAAGTAAAATAAATAGAAAAAAGGAAAAACAATAAATAAAGAAAATGTTGCTTGGCACAGCGGCCAAACAAATGAAAATTCAAACACTCACCACGCTCTGTTCACTCACTCACACGCTCAACAATCGCCCACGCATGCGCAGAGAGAGAGAGAGAGAGAGAGAGAGAGAGAGAGAGAGAGAGAGAGAGAGATAACTGCTTATTCAGGAAGACATCTGTGCTACGCTTTTCCTCTAATAATCCAAAAATTAAGATTTATATGTACATGCAAATACATATGCATATAGTGTAGCACTATTTAAATGTTTGGGGTCTATATAGTTTTTTAAAAAGGAGTCTCTTCTGTTCACCAAGGCTGCATTTATTTGATAAAAAATACAGTAAAAACAGTCAAATATTACTATTTAAAATAACTTGTCTGTTTGAATATATAGTAAAATGTAATTTATTTCTGTGATCGAAGTTTAATTTTCAGCGTCATTACTCCAGTCTTCATTGTCACATGATCTTCAGAAATCATAATAATATGCTGATTTGATGCTCAAAAAGCATTTCTGATTATTGATGAAACTGTGATGCATTTATTTATTATTTTCTTTGATGAATAGAAAGTTCAGAAGAACAGCATTTATTTGAAACATAAATATTTTGTAGCAATATCTCTTTACAGTCAATTGAATGCATCCTTGATGAATATAAGTATGAATTATTTATTTAAAACCCCCAAACAATTTAAATGTAGTATATACAGTATTACATAAAAACCACCTCAGTGATATCTGTCTGGTAGTATGAATGTTTTATGTGTAGTTTATCAAAGCAATGACTTGTTTTAATGACGATGAAGGTCAGGTTTGTGTGTAGCATTGTCTCTGTAATTCACAGCTCGTTTGAACTCACTTTAATTTCATTTAGTATGTGAGAAGTGAATTAATCAGTACAGTGTGCTGCTTCATGTCCTGTGTACTGGCTTTTAAAGGTCACATGTCAGACGACACAGTGAATATAAAGGGAAATAATTCAGAGACTTATGGGGAGATAAGATACGACTCTTCAAGTCGTAGATATCTGAGGCTTAGCGTGTAATGAATTCAGTGATGATTCCTCCTGCTGTTCCTCCACCTGTTCATCGTCACGCCGCCTCGTGACTTTACCCACAATCCCCGGCGTGCTAAACAACACGAAGCACGCCACCCTCTGCTGGAAAACTAGCATCTGTAAACGAAACCGTTAGCACCCAGCTCTGACTGCGTGATAAAAACAAGAGAAAAGAGAGTATCTTCTACTGATTCTAAACAATTATATACATGTTTTTAATAAGAAAAGATTGGTAGTTTGTCCAGGTAATTCACATTTATATGTTATATCATAACCCACATTCATACATTTGAAGATGATATGAAGAATCATCAAAATAAATGTCCGTTGAAGTTGGCTGAGGAATAAAATAAGTTTGAATAAAATACAATCAAAGAAATTATCAAAAGATGAATTGATTATCAGCGTAAATGTCTGTTGAAGTTCACTTTTTAACATATTGTTATGAATATTGCACACAGTTTTTGAAGAATATTGGGCTTTAATATGTTTTAATAAAATCCATATATACATTATATATATATATATATATATATATATATAATAAAAGGCTGTTCTATCTGCTGTAATTAATTGAAGAAGTAATCAAAAGATGAATTTATTATTTGTGTAAATGTCTGTTGAAGTTAATTTTTTAACATATTTTTATGAATATTGTACACAGTTTTTGAATAATATTGGGCTTTAATATGTTTTAATAAAATCCATATATATATATATATATATAGTAAAAAGTCTGTTCTATCTGCTGTAATTAATTGAAGAAGTAATCACAAGATGAATTAATTATCACAATAAATGTTTCTTGAAGTTCTAAAAATGTTTAACATTATATTTTTATATTGAAACAATTTGTGTGTGAGATTTTTGGGCTGTGAATGTTGAATAATGTTCTTTAATAAAATAGAGAAATTGTTTTGGAATTTGTATCTGCTGTAATAAATTGAAGACATCAAAAATGAATTAATTATCAAAATAAATGTTCACTGAATTCTATTTTTCTAATATAATATTGTTACATATATTTCACACAGTTTGCTGGTTGTGGATGTTGAATAACTCGCCCTTTAATAAGATATGTGGAGATAAATCAATGTAATAAACAATGGAAATCTGACCTATTTTCAAAATAGGTTAAATGTATTTTTTAATAATTGATATGTAGATAGAACAAATATTTCAGACACATGACATCCAAATAAGCAGCGAATCATTTCTGTAAACGTGAGACGTCACGCAGGGAAAGATCATGTGAGAGTTTGCGCTGACAGTGAATGTGTTGAAATACGAGACATTAATCTTCTCTCCCTTTCTCATTCTTTATGATTCAATCAACTCAGCAAAACATACTGCCATTTATTATACCACTTCACTTAGGTGAGAATATCTTCTCTGTGGATGGGAATTACTGGCCGGATGTTAATGTGTTATTCAATCAGTCATTATGCATGCACGTGTCTGTGTGCTGTACAGAAGATATGAGTGCCTGCATGGCTCTCTGCTTGTGTTGCTGTTATCAGGCCAGAAAACAGTCTTATTTCTGTCATCATCTTAATGCAGAGAGGTCTGACTGTGCTGCTGCGGTTGATTATTCACTGCTCTTCAAAATATTGTTGTTTTTGGAAGAAGACTTTTCTGCTCACCATGACTTCATTTATTTAATCAAAAATATTATTATTACATTGAAATATTATTAAGATTTTAGAAAAGTGTTTTTTCTGTGTGAATATTTAAAAATGTAATTTATTTCTGTGATCAGAGCTGTATTTTCAGCATCATTACTCCAGTCTTCAGCGTCACATGATCAGAAATCATAATAATATGCTGATTTATGATCAAGAAACATTTATGATTATTATCATTGATTTTCTGGAAACCATGATACAGTTTTATTTTTCAGGATTTACAGCATTTAAAAAAAAGAAATCTTTTAAAATATATTTTTTTACTGTCACTTTTAGTCAATTTTAATGTGTCCTTGAATGAATAAAAATAATAATTTCTTAAATATATGAATACTATAAATATACTATTTTACTTTTTTAAAGAAATATTTAAAATTAGTTTTTAATTTAAAATTTTCCATCATCATTTTCAGTTCAGTTAAAGTTTTAATAATTACTTTTTTATTATTTTTACTAATTTTACAAGTTTTTCTTTTTAAATAATGTGTGTAGTTTTTATAAAAAAAATGTTTAATGTATTTTGTATATTTTTATTTTTCACTTTAAAATTTAATAATTAAATACTAATTATAGTTTTTGTTATTTATATTAGTATTTTAGAAAACGTTGGAAATGTTGGAATGTTTTTGATATTTTATTCCAGTTAACGTGTATTTTATTTGGATTCATGAGAATGTTTTTTGTGAGTGCCTTTAGTTTCAGTCGTAGTTATATAATAACTCTGGAATCGTAGTTAATCTCGTGTCTCTGTGTTTGTGTCTGTCAGAGTGCCGTGGCCATGTACGATGGGGCGAGGGTTCCCTCTCCTAACGGGGTCCCGCTGCAGCCCGAGACACCCGCGGTCACACATCCCAAAGCCGACGAGCAGCTGGAGGAGGAACAGGGAGTCCCACCTGAACCTGTCCTGGTGAAGAAGGCTCACCGTGAGATTCTGGACCATGAGAGGAAGAGGAGGGTGGAGCTGAAATGCATGGAGCTTCAGGAGATGATGGAGGAACAGGGGTGAGTGAGTCACTGATAGCACCATATATATATAGATATATCTTATAAAACATACTCCAATAATCTTTATTTTATTTACAACTTCAAAAAAATCGTACTTCAATATGTCTACAATATTTGCGCTTTACAAAGGAAATTTTTTGTCATGCATGAGACGTCACATGAACAGCAAAGACATGAAGCAGAAGATGTAATCACAGTGCTGCTGTTTTATTCACAGTAGTTCTTGCATTATTTCTGAGGAAGAAATGCAACGCTGGTATTTCTTCATGCAGGTCTAAACTAAGCAAGTACCAGAACAGAAACACTTGATTTCATGGATTGTTGCATTCTGAAATGTGTCAGAGCACTATTCATAATTCACAATTGCATTCTCAATATTGCCACAAAGTCCTCTTCTGTGGTCGGTTTTCTTGTTCAAGTCAGCTATTGTCTTGGCAGTGCAACAACTCAAAGATAACCCTGCAGGGTGAGTTTGTTAAAGTGCTGACATATTAAGTTAACTAGTTATCTGATTCATATTTCTGGCACAAACTATCGAGTACTGATTGTGAATTTGAATTGAATCGACTGCACAGGAAGTTGGATTGCAATTTGAATCGGAATGACAGGAAATGGAATTTACTGAATTAGAATTAAAATAAATTCTGGGAAAATAATCGGTCTTCCATTCTGATGCAGAGAAATTAATTTATTAAATATGATGAAATATATACATTCCCATTCAGACGTTTGGAGTCAGTAAAGAAATATCTTTAATTCATAAAAGAATCTTGAAACGGATCACATTTCCTCAAAATATGAAGCAGCACAACCGTTTTCAACATTAATAATAATATTAAATATTTCTTGAGCAGTAAATCAGTATATTATTATGATTTCTGAAGATCATGTGACCCTGAAGACTGGAGTAATGATGCTGAAAATACAGCTGCGCATCACAGAAATAAATTACATTTTAAAATAATCACAGAAGAAAACACTTTTCTAAAATCTTAATAATATTTCACAATATTACAGTTTTATTTTCAATATATTCATATATATATATTAGTGGTGGGCCGTTATCGGCGTTAACGTGCTGCGTTAACGTGAGACTCTTATCGGCGATAAAAAAATATCGCCGTTAATCTATTCTCAAAGTTGGGTTGGGAGCTGGGTCTATACTACGCAAGCTATGATGACTTTCACCCTGATATTTTAGCGCGGATGTATACCTAGCCGAATTGCACTGTAGGGGGCGAGAACGAGTCTTCGAACTAGAGGCTCGCAGTCCGTGATGAACAGATTGTTAACGGCTGGTCTATGTGGTAATACAATCGGGCAGGACATCCAAACGCTCACCTATCATTCATCAACCTCAAATATGGCTTTTCATCTGAAAGATGTATGTAGTAGCAACTTTACATGGCCGCTCAATATGATGTTAACCTAGAGAAATGTGCGCTATTGAAGTGTTTGTGTGGAAGCGCATTTGCTGCAGGACAGGCTCCGGTGCGCTCACTTGCTCTTAAAATCTCCGTCATTCTTGGTCATACAGATAAAAGTAGCCTAATACATCTTTCGAATCTGTAAAGACTCTACGTTTATTTGTGTGCACTCAGAATAACAACGAAACGTTGCGCTTTTAAGCAAACAGATGCGCTTTAGGTCTCATGTGAACTTGAGCGAGAAACTTCGAAACTCGAATATATCTAAAAATACAGTACATAGAAAAATATACCTATAGAGAGTGAAATGTCAAAAAAAAAAAATAGAAGACGTGTGTGTTAGCATGGATGATTTACATGAAATTTAATCTGTGCAACACTGTGCATAATAAGATGGCTTTCAGTTCAATATAATAACAAAAAACGACATTTTGGGTTTTTATTCAACTAATAAGGTGGGCACGCTGTGATCTGTACTATATTTTTACTGTAATTGACAGTTATCGGCAAAAAAAAAAAAAACAACAACACGGGAGTGGGAGGGAATGGGAGTCATTCTTCCGGGAGTGGAATGGGATTTTCCTCCAGTTTTTTCGTGGGATTGGGACGGGAAGAGATTAAAGTTTGTGATGCATTTTGGAAACAGGAGATGAGCCCCTGGTCTAATGCGCCACCTGGCTTGAGAAACCCGTTCTCAAAGACTTACTTTTAGTCATTATTTGGGTAGCACACATATTCTGAATGCCTTCGGCAGAATTCAAATGAGCCATTTTAATCTAGATTAATCTAGATTAAAAAAATTAATCTATGCCCACCTCTAATATATATATATATATATATATATATATATATAAAATATATATATATATATATTAGTGCTGTCAAACGATTAATCCCGATAAAATATGTTAAGTTTATGCATTTACAATATTTTATATAATATCATATATAAAAATATTATTATTTAAAATATTTTATATAATATAAATTATATGATAATAAATACACATGGAAATATTTTCTAAATATATACTGTATATATGTGTATTTATATATGCATAATAAATATACACAGTATACATACATATATTATGTAAACAAAAATTTAAATTTTGGATGCTATTAATCACAATTAATTATTTGACGGTACTAATATATATTCATATATTATATATCATATTTTCATCTATATAAATATTAGATGAAAACTTTAAGTTGCAAATTATGTACTGCAGTCAGTCTCTCTACATAAGTATTGAAGGAATAATAATGTCATAATTGTTTGCAAACACAAAACACATATTTGAATATAGGAAAGAAAGTTTGCGATATAAAAAAACAATCTTCTTATATAATTTTTGCGATTAAATTAAATAAACAATTAAACTTGAAGTTGGTGAACATAAGAAACGTCTTTGAGTAACTTTATAATATCTTACCGTAACATTATAACATCTTACTCCAAACATTCAAACTTTTGGAGTGGTTTATCTAAATACAGCCTTTTTGTAGTTAAAAATGAGAGATTAGTGAATGTCTGTGAATTTCAGTTCATTTGAAGTCCAGTTCTGACCGCAGCAAAGCTAAGGGCCTGTAATGCTGCTGTATTCGTGATGTGGTGGAGGACTTGTGGCCTGATTGACATCTGCTCTAATCCTGCATACGTCTGACGGCCTTCTGAAGCAGCTCTGAGCGTCTCTAATTAAACAGCAGCTGTGTGACCTTGAGGCAGAATGAATGATGCTGCGCGGGGAACGGCTCAGCGCACAAAAGCTGATGAAAGATTTGCTTCTGTTCAGGTTTAGAAATCTGCTAACGTGCTTAAATGCTTAGTGAATGAGGTGCTTCCATTCATCAAGAAACAGAGGAAAGCATGTTTGGTTTATCAGCAGTTTAGTAGAACGGATAGTTTCAGTCCTGTCATCTGATTGGTCAATCCAGAGGGGATCTAGTGTATATCACTGCACAGAGACTATACACATACGTTTACATGACGGTTACTAGTGGAAGAACGACACCAATCTTGACAAAGAAAATACGTTTATAGTGTCAAAATAATGTGTGTCCTTAAATGTTATTATAAGGGATAAGGGATAGTTCGCCACCCAAAAATTAACCTTTCAATTTTGTTTTATTTTAAAGTATTTTATTGCCATGATTGTGTTTTTACAATATTTCAAAAGCATTTTATACAAAAAAGGACCAAAAATAAATATACAGTACAATATAACCAAAACAAACAACAATAAAAACTGTTCTAAAAAAGATACAAATATGAAAGTCAATGAGGTCCAGTGTTATTTGAGTATTATTTATATTCTATTATAGTATTTATTAATATTTTGAATTAGCTTTAATAAGACATAGCTCTTGAATTAGCTATATTTTCAGCTTTCATTGTAATTTTAGTTTAAGTTTTAGTAAATTTGTTATGTGCTTTTATCATGTTTATATTTCTGTTTAGCTTTATTTTATTTCAGTTTTAGTTTTAGCCATTTTGTACTTTTTTGTATAGCATTATTAGAATTTTTTTTTTTTATTGGACTTTTTTATTTCAAGTTTTGGAACCAATATTTATATTTAATTTTATTTCAGCATTATTTCAATAAAGGCACTTATTTTTAATAGTTTTTGTTTTAGTTGACAATAACAATACGGAATGACATAAGTGAAAGTAAATGATGACATAATTTTTATTTGGGTGAAATTGAATAGAATAGAACCAATGCTTATCAAAACCTAGTAGAATATGGCTCCTTTAAAAGCGAACTGTGTAATTTCTGCACCACTAGCTGTAAAATTATGAAAATAATGACTGTTTTCAAACAGGTTTCCCAAACATTGCACGTCTAATATGAAGACCATGTCATTTTTATTTTCATGCTCTGCATCCTCTTATTAGTGGAAATGGATTTTTGCTTGTTAGGCGCTCCGAGTAATAGTTATTAGATTGATGACAATGTTGTGGAGTAGGATGCTGGAGATGGAGGAGGGTGGTGGATCAGCCATCTGGCAGCACAAGCGCTGCAACACACACACCCACACACACACACCACACGCATGCACGCACGCACGCACGCACGCACGCACCACGCACGCACGCACGCGCACACACACACACACAACACACACACACACACACAACACACGAACACACAACACACACACTCGCACACATGCACGCACGCACACACACACATCGCACACACACACACACACACAACAACACACGCACACGCACGCACGCTCACACCACGCACACATTCACACACGCATGCACGCACACACACACGCGCACACACACACACGCACACGCACGCACACACGTACGCACGCACGCACAAACACGCACACGCACGCACACAAACACACACACACACGCACACGCACACGCACACGCACACGCACACACACACACACACACACAACACACACACACACACACACACACACACACACACACACACACACACAACACACACACACACACACACACACACACACACACACACACACACACACACACACACACACACACACACACACACACACACACACGCTGCATGATGACTAATTGTGCTCTGCTTTAGGAGATGCAGGCTCTCCATATGTTCGTCCGGTGAGAGTAGCAGCAGACGGCGTGCAGCTCTGTGAAACTCAGACGAGCTCCGTGTAGCTTTTGCTGAAGATCTGTTTTTCTTGTGTTAAACATGCTTCAGCGGCCGCGTGTCCTCTGCTTATCTCTGTTTGTACAAGAGACCTCCACATGCCATCCTTGAGGCTTTTTAAATGGACAGTTCAGCCAAAAATAACATCCGGTCATCACTTACTCACCCTCATGTTTATCCAAACCCGCATGACTTCATTCCTGCAATGCAAATGAGATTTTGAAGAATCCTTCAAGCTGTTTTACATACAGGAACTAAAAAGCAGCATAACTCTTGCGCTGTGTTAACAAATCATATGATTTTATGATTTCATATGATTTTTTTTGTGAGTATTATTTGCTGAAAACTTAATCTGATTTGCATTTATGCATATTCAAACGTGACTCATGAAGATGCATCGCTTCAGGTTTGACTTAATGTGCATCTCTTGATCAAGTTTGAATAAGCATCATGAGATCTGAGAGCGTCTAGAACCAAGAATATTGTACAAACAAGAATAAATATAACTAAACATATAGGGGTATATGGATAGAAAAACATTTTACATTTTAAACAATTGCATAGTTTGTATTTTGTAAAAGTTTTTACTTTTAGATACAGTATAGTTTCCAAATCCATTTAAGTGTCAGTTTTAAATTCTCTCAAACCAGTTGCAGTAGCAGTGTATGATATTCACATCAACACAAGAAAGACATGAGGTTTGGAATGACATGAGGAAGAATAAATGATTTCTAGGTGAACTGTTCTTTAAACGAAGGGCTTGTCTCTATTCATCAGATATCAGCCAGATGCAGGATAATTGCGGGGGTGTTTCACAGAGAGTGACGGGGAATTAAATGATATAATGGTGACTGGAGGCTCTTCTCTGATGCTGTGGATATAAACCGATGCGACCCTCCCCCGTAAAGTCTTTAACCCCGTGACCTCTTCTATACAGCCTGCCCCAACACACACACACCGTTTCTTACCCGCCCAGCTTGCTTTAGCTTGATTAAATAGCAGATGGATGAAGCGCACACACATATTTATGCATAAGACTCATCATTATTAGTGTTTGAGGATTTGTACAAACATGCAATATTAAACTTCAATGTTTGCATCGTCCTGCAGCGTTTGTGCTTCATGTGTCTCATCAAACAGAGGTGTGCTGTTATTAGATATTATTTTAGTGTATTTTTATATTTCACTTTAATTTTCATTAAAGTTTTAGTAATTATTTTGTGTTTTAGTCATTTCATTTTTATGCATTCATTTTTAGTTATTTTAGTACTTAAAGTTCAACTAAATTATTTTTTTTTCTTGGCATCTAGCCAAAATAAAATGAGTATAAGTTTATTTGATTCTATTTATTTTATTTCAGTTCATTTTGTCAATTTCAGTCAATTTTTAGGATGCCTTTTTTCAGCGCATGCATTTAAATAAGTTGTGGTAATACAGTAAGTCCACTGAATTAATTTTTAGTAATGCGTAGAGTAAACTAAATACAGCCTGCAAGCGTTTGTGCTTCACGCGTCTTGTTGAGCAGAGGTGTGCTGTTCGATTCTGAGCGACTGGACATGCAGTTTTGAACCTGTCGGATGATAAAACAGCTGAAAAAATCCAGCAGTAGATGGTCGTCTGGCATTTTCACCCCAGCAGGAACCAATTAGTGAAGTGTTACTGTTGGAGCGGCGCTCCGGTTAATCGCCAGCAGCGGCCCAAGGCCTCCATCTGCCCCCACCTCTGGGATCAGACCGGGACGGACAGATGGAGACGGTGATGAGGCTTCATGTATTATTGACACGCTCCCTGGAGACGTGTGCTGAGACTCGGTGGATGGACAGATAGATAGATCGACTCCAGTAAGGAAAGATGTAGCTCATTGTGTAACTGGATTCTCAGACGAGTCTGAGGCTCATTAATATGCATGAGGGCTCCACGTGAACCTTTTTATTGGACTTTAGAATTTAACCTTACTGTAAACCACCAACCAATCAGATCAACTCATGCCACGTTAAATAAGTCCAGTGCCGATCTGGGTTTTGAAAGTACTTTTAGACTTGTTTTTAGAGGTGGGTGTGTTGTTTTGATGAAAAAGGCATTTTTGAACATGCAGAGGAATTAATTATGAATCAAATGATTTATGAAATGTTGATTACATCATATCACCATATTATGAGAAGGGAAAAAGTATTAGTATTGTGTTAATTTAAATAATACGGCAAGACACACTTATAGTTAAGTTGTTATTGGTGTTTCATAGCCATATGTTGTGTGAGGTTGTATGAGAACTAAATAGATAATAAATTCATATTTATGAAGCGTACTTTTCCTTCACTATATTCCAGAGCATAATATCTGACTTTTAACTCCACTTCATTTTAAGGAAATCTGAAAGAAAGAAAAAAGAAAGAAAGAGAAAGAGAAAAGGAGAGAGAGAAATGCTGTTTCTTGATGCATTACTCTTTTAAATGTTCTAAACACTAACAGGTTTTTTCTTTAGAAAGAAAGAAAGAAAGAAAGAAAGAAAGAAAGAAAGAAAGAAAGAAAGAAAGAAGAAAAGAAAGAAGAAAGAAGAGCAGAAAGAAAGAAAGAAAGAAAGAAAGAAAGAAAGAAAGAAAGAGAGAATAAAGAAAGAAAGAAAGAAAGAAAGAAAGAAAGAAAGAAAGAAAGAAAGAAAGAGAGAGAGAAAGAAAGAAAGAAAATAACACTTCATTTGAACGTTTATTCTGCATATCCAGTCGTCTTCGCTGAGGTCAGTTGAGTCCGTTTCAAATCTTTTGAGAAACACAAATTCACAAATCACATTTAATGATTAATTTATGAATTCAGGTGATTAAACTTTCAGCAGTTAACAAAAATAGTTTCTAAGAACATTCTCATTAAGAACATTCAAAACGTCCACTGTTTTTTTTGTTTGTTTTTTTTCACTTTTTTTCTTCTTTTTTTCATGAACATTAAGTAAATATTTCATTTTGTAATTTTGCAATCATTATGAGACTGTTACTTTTGAATGTTTTCTGAACATTCTGAAATTATCTAACAAAAAGTTAGATATAAAATGTTTCAGAAATAATAAATAACGTTTTTGCTAATGTTTTGAGAACATTATTAAAGACCAGATAGCCGAACAAAGGTTCTGCTAACATTACTGAAGGAACGAGCCTTTACAGAACGTTAAACACCTAAATTGATCTTGTTCACAATAAAATGATGCACAATAAAACCACACTGAAATAAAAAACCTGCAAGTACAGTCTGCACCATCAGAATTGATATTATTGATCAAAAACGTGCTCTTTCATCCTGTCTCTGAACTCTGCATTCCAGGCTTCTTTACTTTTTTTCACATTAATATATTTCATTTGTAGGTTATCAATCATCGATTTGTCAAAGAATGTTACTCTTAATGTCCCAGGAGCCTTCTGAATGAAAGTAATAAAATGCTCTTCTCATTATAAATAATTGGCTACGTTTGGCCTGATAGCAAAAACCAGTGTAGCCGAACGAGCCTTTACCGAAGTTAAACACCTGATTGTGTTGTTGACTTGTTGATGCACAATAAAACCAGTTTCTTTCACTGAAATAAAACGACTTGAGTTTGTCAGTACAGTCTGCACCATCAGAATGTGATATTATTGATCAATAAGCTGCACGTCCGGTTTGTCGCGCTGTGCTCTATAATCTATCTCTATACGCTCTGCATTGAACCGCCGGCTTCATTAGGTGCACGGGGAATATGTGCCATTAAACGAGGTTAATCAGCGCTATCGATTCACAGTCAAACAAAACAGACACAAGGTGCGTTAATGTCCCAGGAGTCTTCCGCTAATGATGGCCACTTTGCTCTTCTCATTATTATCTAATTGGCTTAATAAGGCCTTATCCTTTGTGGGCAAAATGTAGGTGTGTGAGTGTGTGTGTGTGCGTGTGCGTGTGCGTGTGTGAGTGAGTGTGCGTGCGTGCGTGCCGTGAGTGCTTGAGTGCGTGTGTGTGTGTGTGTGTGTGTGAGTGAGTGTGTGTGCGTGTGTGTGTTTGTGCGTGCCTGCGTGCGTGTGTGCCGTGAGTGCTTGAGTGTGTTTGTGTGTGTGTTTGTGCGTGCCTGCGTGCGTGCGTGCCGTGAGTGCGTGTATGTATGCGTGCGTGCGTGCGTGTGTGAGTGTGTGTGTGTGTTTGTGCGTGCCTGCGTGCGTGCGTACGTGCCGTGAGTGCGTGTGTGTGAAAAACCATTGTGTCCCCACAGGATGTGAAACAATGCGTGCGTGTGTGGTGTGTGTGTGTGTGTGTGCTGTGTGTGTGTGTGTGTGTTGTGGTGTGTGTGTGTGTGTGTTTGTGTGTGTGTGTGTTTGTGCGTGCCTGCGTGCGTACGTGCCGTGAGTGCGTGTATGTGTGCGTGGGCGTGTGTGTGTATGAATGTTAAAGCTCAAGCTTTTATAGCAGGAAAGTTTGACTTCTTCACAAACACGCACATCATCTTCCTCATGCGCCGCTGTGTGCAGCTGCTCTGGGCTGATAAAACCTGCTATTGTGATGCCTTACATTACCAGCTGAACTGACTGCACAATGGTTGCCCCTGGTTACACCAGTCTACTTTAACCAGACAGCAGGTGTAGGTTTCATGTGCCGCTGTGTTAAGACCCTTTCACATGACTTACATCAACACACTTCGACACACACGTCATGTGCTGCCTCGACCTCTGTGTGAAAACCTGCTCTGCTCCAAAACCTAGGGATCTGCCCTGCTGTCTGCTGCCTACATAGTGAGCATGCTGACTGAAATGGAGCAGTGTACATCATTGTGAAATGCACAAGATTTGACTCACAGTTGAATGTAGTGGTTGCATGTTTGGTAAACTGCTGTAATGCGTTAAAATGCACAGCACACACAAATATTGGGGAAAATAGTCATTGGGGGAAATAAGTCTAAATCTTTTTTTAAATTTAATCTCTTCTGTTCATCTCTTCTGTTCAGGCTGCATTTATTGATTAAAATATTTGTACAAACAGTAAAATTGTGAAACAATTTAAATAAACTGTGTTTCTATTTGAATGTATTTAAAAAAATAAAAAATTCTGTGATCAAAGCTGTATTTTCAGCATCATTATGTCACATGATCTTCAGAAATCATATATAATATGCTGATTTGCTGCTCAAGAAACATTTCTGATTATTATCAGTGTTGAAAACAGTTGTGCTTTTGTGGAAACCATGATACATTGCCATTTAAAAGTTTGGGATTAAAATAAATAAATACATTTAATTTCGTTCAGCAAGGACCACATTAACTTGATAGAAAACGACAGTAAAGACATTTATAATGTTACACAATATTTCTGTTCTTTTGAATCCTGAAAAAATATCACAGTCTCCACAAAAATATTATGCAGCAAAAACAGTTCTCAACATTGAAAACTCTAAGAAACATTATTAATAATTAAGCACCAACAATAACTGATAATAACTAAGCAGCAAATCAGCATATGATCCAATGCTTTCTGAAGATCATGTGACACTGAAGACTGCAGTAATGATGCTGAAAATACAGCTTTGATCACAGAAATAAATTACATTTGAAAATATATTTAATTAGAAAACAATTATTAGAACTTGTGTTGCACCACCCAGTGGCCCAAAACAGACAGGAGTGGAAGACTTTTGTTGCTGCCCTACATGCCAAGGGCATAATCGGTAGTAAGTAAGCAAGTATTAGAAATTGTAATCATTTCACAATATTGACGTTTTTACTGCATGTTTTATCAAATCAATGCATTGAACAAAAGAGAATCAATTATTCAAAATTTTGACTTGTAATGTAACTATTGCAATTATTTTTGTGTTATTTATAGAATGATTAATTCTAATACATGACATTTCTCACATATTTCATATATTTGATAGATTTTTTTTCGCTCAGCTTGTTGAATATAACTTTTGCTCAGAATTTGATGAAAGAAGGGAGCACGTCTGTGATGCCTCAACATGTTGTGTACATGGGTAACCGGTTTGGAACAGGGTTTCAGTTCCATCTCTTTTTGCACAGTATGGCTTCAAATGTTATCAAGCGCACACCGTTGTCTGTGTGCTGACTGTCAAGTCACCTTTGCCACCCACAGATGTCTGCATGGTGACACTGAGTGAATATAAAGAGTGTTTCTCCGGCCCGGCGCCCCCTGCAGGCAGCTGTGCGCCTCTGAAATCACATTACAGCCAAACCGTGTAGCATGACAGTCTGACACACACACACACACACACACACACACACACACACACACACACACACACACAGACACACACACACACACACACACACACACACACACACACACACACACACACACACACACACACACACACACACACACACACACACACACACACACACACACACACACACCACACACACACACACACACACACACACACACACACACACACACACACACACACCACACACCCCACACACACGAATGTTTCCACACTATTCACCACTGAAAAGACACACCACACACAAACCTTGCCATCAATATATCACCTGTTTTATCATCCAGTGAGTGAAAATCACTCCAGACCTGAAAGATTCTTTAAAGCCTGTTTTATTGAGGAGATTGTTGTCAGTTGACGGCTTTCATTTTTGTTTGCAGATATTCGGAAGAAGAAATCCGGCAGAAGGTTGGAACGTTTCGGCAGATGCTGATGGAGAAGGAGGGTGTGATAACTCGAGAGGGCTTGCACCCCCGTCCACCGTGAGTCAATCACACATGATGTTTGTCAGACAGTAAACGAGCAAACCATCAGTCCGCTCTGATCTTATTTTCCACACGTGATTGAATATAGTGTGTTTCCTGTAGAGACAGTATTGGATAGCGTTTGTGTGGGACATTGTATTCCTGTGATTAATGATAATGCTGACCAGCACTGATAGAAACCATCCATAACACAGATCTCAGTGCCAGTGAATAGATACCGCATGTTTAATCATTACCGCGGGTGCTGCAGCACCCCTGGCGTGTAACATACCCCCGTTGTAACAAATAAATAAAAGGTTTTGGGATTTTCCCCTTACTTCAAACGAATGCTTATTGGCTCATTAAAAAGGCTATAACCTACAATGACAAATACACTTAGGGGCATATATTAAACTTTGAACTTTTATTAACAATATGAATTAGGGAAATATGTTTTACCCACATTGTAACACAAATAAATAAGCGGTCTTTGGATTTCCCCTTTCTTTATAACACTCGTAGTTTGGGGTTCATTATTAGCATATTAATTAAAACACATCAGCCATAAAATAGTACAATGGCAAATTTGCATAGGCCTATATTAAACATCTAACTTTTATTAACAAAATGAATAAGACAGATATAGCTTACTTGTGTTGTATAAGGTGTTTTCTCTCTTTTAAAACAAATGTGTTGTGGTTCATTGTTTTATTTATTTATTTATATTTATGAAAACAGCAACAATAAAGACAAACTCACTTATATTAAATGAGTAAATTAAACTTTTACTAACAAAAATTGCTCTTTTTGATCATAGTTTCTCGCATCACTCTTGTCACACGTGACCCCCCCCCCCCCGTTTTATTTATCAGCCCCCCCCAAGCCCCCCCCCCTGCTCAAAATACATTCCCCCGGCAATGTGTTTAATAGATAAATGTACATTAAATACAATGACTAGAACTATAAACACTTTAATTTATGTAACTTCGCTGGAAAACCATTTAGCTAAATAATGCAATGCAAAAATGCTTCACAGGGATTGAAATTAATCATTTCTATTTCTGGTTCATTTACATGAACTGTCTGAACAACCTGATTCACTAAAATGAATCTTTGGGAAGTGCGTTCTCTATTTTTTTAGCTACCGATGAACAGAAGCCTTCTTAGCACTAGTGCATCAAAATGAAGCGCAATCGATGAACATTAAAGGCTTTAGCTATATAGTGTATTTATAATCTAATATTGTCATAGAGGATAATGGGAAATACAGCTTTGTTGCCTATAGCATAAACACAAGTCATAACGTTGGCTTACATGAAGTCATGTTGAAATGGGTTCATAAATAAGATGTTGAGTTTTGCCGCATATAGGCTGAATGTGTTTATTTCAGCAGGTACACATACAAACTTTCTTATAGCTTGAGGGTGCTGGTCCTTTATCAGCAGCAGAAGAAGGAGATGATTTAATATTCTCTACAGATCATAAATGACCCTGTGTTAATGCCGTAGCACAGCCCAGAGGAAACCTCAGTGACCGTACATCACCTCCTTCACCCAGAGACCAATCTAATAAAAAAGCCTTTTCATCTTAAACCTAACCTCCTGTTCTGACCATTCAGCCCAAAGAACTCAGAGCCGGAGCCATTCTAGCTCCAGCAACACAACATTTCTGCTATATCTTACACATCTTCTGTTCTAGCAGAGGACCCTTATATTGTCTTTTAACCCTTCTGTTCTGTCACCGAACCCTTATATTGTCTTTTAACCCTTCTGTTCTGTCACCGAACCCTTATATTGTCTTTCAACCCTTCCTTTTCACCACAGGGCTTCTTTTAAATCATAGAACTGTTAGGCTGTTAATAAAAAGCACTTTTGCAGAAGCAGGATGGTGACATTTACACTGTGATGAAGAAGCTGATCATTACAGCTTTAGAGAAGATCGCCTTTAGTCGCGGAATGCTAATTTATTTAATCAAGACACACGTTAGGAAGGGTAATGAGGATAAGTTAAGGCTTGATAAAATGTGAGTGTGACATATTAATAATTCGATATTTTAGTACCTTGGCAGGAATTCTGTGAAGTTTCTCATTATCACATCGTATAATCACCTTTATTCTGTTTCAGAGAAATGATTGTTTCTTTTTTGATTTAGAAGTTATCAGTATGAGTAAATAAATAGATGTTGACTTAGCCCAGAGAAAAATGTTTTTGCTCACAGCTTGCTCTGTCATAGATCAACTTTATCTCAGATGTTATATTTTATTTTTTTTGTAAATCCCTTAGAAAAATATAAAAATGAGCCAAGAGGTGAAAAACATTAAAGTATAGAGTAAAATGAAGACTTTCAAATCTGAGCACAGTTTGAGACACACTGTAAAAAATAAGTGTAATTTTAACTGTAAAAGTTTGTAAAAACGCTACTGAAAGAAACTGTTAATAGTACTATATACAGGGAAAAACTGTAAAAGATCTAACCAGACATTGCATGTAATTGTACAGTGTTATGCTGTTAATTGTACAGTTTTAGAAGTAAAAATAACAAATTGATGTGTAATTTATAGTCAAAAACAGTAAACTATATTCCCAGAATTCCCTGCGTGACACTGCACATTTGAAAGTATTTTGTTTAAATAATCATGTTTTTTAATAGTTTTTGTTATCAGTTATGTACATTTGGGCTTTATGTACATCTTCTGTTGTTTAATGAAAGTTTATTGCATTATTTAAGTATCATGTGTGTTACCATGATGGTGTTTTGTGTTTGCATGAATGACTCTGGGCACCTTCTATATATTAGTATATACTTCTGCTTGTGAGTCTTCATTTGGCTTTCTCTTTTACCACCTGCTTTATTATGGTGGTTATCAGTGTGTTAAAGGTAGAAAACAGAGTTTAATTGCAGTGTGTGTTGTTGAATTTATTAGTTTACATTCAAATGTACTTGTTTGTAAATTACAGTTTTATACTGTACATTTTACAGTTTTGTTCTGTAAATTTACAGTATTTTCAGTTTTTTTTTTTACAAAATTATTCTGGAAACCACTGCTGCCAAAATGATTTTGTAAAAACTACAGATTTTTTTTTTACAGTGCACTGCAAGAATGAGTCAGAATAGCTCATTACTGCATTTTAGACCAGCGCAGGTCATGACCTTTGACCTTTACCTCCTGCATGCACAGGGTTAGGCTGCTTCCTCACGGAGATGAAGATCATGTGGAAAATGCTGCGTACATCGAGGGCTATGAGGAAAACTATCGTTGGGATGGAGAATATTACGAGCAAGATTCAGCTGCCCACGATGACTGCAGGTAAAAAAACTCAAACAGAAGCTCTGAACTCAACACCTACACGCTCAGAGAAAATGAAAATAAATGAATGAATAAAAAATAAATACAATTAAGAAAATGATTTACATTTCCATAAATGTACTTCATAAATACTATTGAAAACACCTCCTTACTGGGGATAATAAAACAACAGCTTCAAGCCAGGTGCTTTCATTCGGAAAAACAACCAAACGCTAGCTGATGATGAGAAAAATGATGCAAAGCTAAAATGTTAATAACTTTAATTTCCAAAAAGAATTAACAATGTAACAGAATGGATTACTTATATTAAGTATACAATTATGTAAAATGTTACTATATATATGTATATCCAACACTGCATTTGTTTTACTCCATTTCTTGTCTTCTACTCTAGATCCAAGCGGAAATCCAGCAGTTCACCTTCCCCTCGGCCAAAAAAGAGGAAAAAGAAGAAGGCAAGAAGACACAGTCGGTCAGTGTGCTTTCTGTGATTTAATGCAATGCAGCGTCATGTACTGAAAAGTCAGTTCACCCGGCAGCCATTGTATACTGTGCATAGTTTGCAAATGTTCTGTATGCAATGCATTAATACTTAAGTAACCTAAGACACCGGTCAAATGAGCAATATACAACAGAAACACTGTTTCCAACAATGCAGTGAGCTAAAAACATTACCTTTAATTGCCAGTGTGATCTCTCACGTTGAGTTTTTGAGCCAAAAATTTAAATTTCATGTTTAGAGGTTTGTTCAGATTAAACAAATTCTAAGTATAAACAGTACTAGGAATGCTTGACTACTTTATCAAGAAACAAAAAGGTTGTTTTTTTTGAGAGTGAAAAGGGTCAAGGAACATTTAAATATAATTCAGTGAAAAAAATGGAAGAAAAGGATGGTATGTGCTTGTGTGATATTTCGTCCAGCAGTATTGTTGTGTTTGTGTGATCCACAGAGCTGACAGCCCGTCTCCAACCCGCAGAGACAAGAGGAAGAAAAGCGGAAAGAAACACAAAAGAGACAGGTGTGTGTGTGTGTGTGTGTGTGTGTGTGTGTGTGTGTGTGTGTGTGTGTGTGTGTGTGTGTGTGTGTGTGTGTGTGTGTGTGTGTGTGTGTGTGTGTGTGTGTGTTTGTGGTTATTCATTCACACAGGTGTACATCATTCACCTATCAATTAGCACTGATCTCCCTGTCAATATGCATTAGATAATACTGTATACTGCAATATGCAAACTTTCAGAATTCATACCACACAAATACCAATATGACCTACTACATTAGTCAAAGTGTGCATTTTACACAAAACACACTACATGAGATACTGTATCCTACAATGCAATGCACTAAATCTAAATTTCCATTTCGAATAACACAAATAAACTGACCATAATATTATTAGCCACTATTTTAAATATGTTTTATCACTTTATTATATCTTCTTGGCCTGTTATTTGCTTAGATTGCATTAGATCCGTTTTGTTTATACTCAAAATTGAATTAAAAATGCAAAATAACAGTTGCATTTTTAATTAAATTGAACATGCAGCATAGAGAGATCATGTAACAACAATGTTGCAGTGACACACATAGATCTCCCTTTCAAGGGAACTCCGTTGCGTCAACGTTTTAGATGCTAACGCCAAAAAGAGTGTGCTTTCTCCACTACAGAGGACCACTTTCCTTGGCGTGGTATGGGACTCAACGTCGATGCAGGCGCGCCTGTCACCGGCACGTATAGAGTCCATCCTGTCAGCTGTGAAAAGAATAAGGCTAGGCCAGTCACTCACTGTCAAACAGTTTCAGAGACTGTTAGGTCTTATGGCAGCAACATCCAACTTGATACCTTTTGGACTGTTGTACATGAGACCCCTGCAGTGGTGGGTGGTGGCTCAGGACCAAAGGGTTTTCCCCAAGGGGCAACCCCTTTCACATGATCAAGGTCACGCGGCAATGCTTTCGTGCCTTGGTAATGTGGAAGAAACCTTGGTTCCTGTCCCAGGGTCCCGTGTTGGGAGCTTCATGTCGTCGCAAGATGCTAACGACAGATGCCTCTCTCACAGGCTGGGGAGTGATCTTAGAGGGACGCTCGAGTCAGGGTCTGTGGAAGGACCATCATCTCTCATGGCACATCAACCGTCTGGTGATGTTGGCTGTATTTCTTGCTCTCAAGAATTTCCTAGAAGATCTCAGGGGCCACCATGTGCTTGTCCACTCAGACAACACAACACTCGTCTCCTACATAAATCACTAGGGGGGTTTGCGGTCACGTCCACTTTGCAAACTGGCATGCCAAATCCTCCTGTGGTCCCAAGGGAAGTTGTTGTCTCTTCGAGCAGCTTACATCACGGGGGCCCTCAATATAGGAGCAGACATCCTGTCGAGACTGGGGCTGAGGCCCGGGGAACGGAGGCTCCACCCGAGGTGGTGGAGCTGATATGGAGGGAGTTCAGCCAGGCACAATCTGTTTGCGTCACGAGAGACGTCTCACTGTTCATCTGTTCTGCATCATCGAGAGCATCCAGCTCCTCTCTGGACGCGATGGTGCACTCTGGACGGGGCCGAGGCTTCGTCAGCTCCTCTCCCCCTGGATCGCTCTTCTCCGGGGTCTTGAGAGAGTTCGCCGGGACCGGATTCTACTACTTCCATTGCCCGTGGTGGCTGTATGGGCAGAGTATGATCGTTCCCTAGTCCTGGAGAGAGTTTGCCGGGACGGGTTCTATCTTCCTTGCCCGCTCGACAGAGTATGGGACTTAATATCCCTCCTCTGGAGCTCCCCGTCAGGAGGGACCTTCTGTCCCAAGCAAGGGGCTCGATATTTCACCCCCAACCAGAACTGTGGAAACTGTGGGCTTGGCCTCTGAGGGGGCCCAGCTCATAGACTCGGGTCTCTCAACCGAGGTTGTTGAGACCTTTCTCCACTCCAGAGCTCCCTCCACGAGGAAACTTTATGCCTTGAAGTGGAAAGTTTTCACTTCATGGTGTAGTGACCATCAGCTGGACCCAGTTAACTGCCCAGTTGGTACAGTGCTGGAGTTCCTGCAAGATCGGTTCACTGCAGGGCTAGCCCCGTCCACTTTAAAGGTTTATGTGGTGGCCATAAGTGCTTACCACATTCCTTTGGGTGGAATGTCATTGGGGAAAGACCCCCTGGTATCTCGTTTCCTCCGTGGTACTTTGAGGCTGAGGCCTGCAGCTCACACCAGGGTGCCGACTTGGGATCTGGCCATTGTCCTGCAAGGCCTTTCCCTGGCTCCCTTCGAGCCTTTAGAAGAGGTGCCGGCCAAGTTTTTGACCTTAAAAGCATTGTTCCTCCTTGCTATCTCTTCTCTTAAAAAGATAGGAGATTTACAAGTACTGTCGGTTGCACCCTCGTGCCTGGAATTTGCACCCGGCATGGTTAAAGCATTCCTTCATCCTAGACCAGGTTACGTTCCTAAAGTCCCCACTAATGTGGCGAGGTCGATTATACTGCAAGCCTTCTGTCCTCCTCCTTTTCAGAATGCGGACCAGAAAAGGCACAATTTGCTCTGCCCAGTATGGGCATTAGATGCTTACGTCCACAGAGCTGCCCTGTAGTGCAAAAATTAACAGTTGTTTGTATGTTTTGGTCCTCCTAACAAGGGGTCCCTTGCATCTAAGCAAAGGATGAGCAAGGGGTGGTCGAGGTCATCTCACTTGCTTATGAGTCGGCCGGTCAACCTTCTCCTATGGCTGTCCAGTCCCACTTGACCAGGAGTATGCTGGCCTCCAAAGCCCTAATACCAGGAGTTGATCTCCAAGAGGTTTGTGATGCAGCAGGCTGGTCCTCACCACACACATTCGTCAGATTTTTTGTTTCACCACACAGTTTCTCGTCCAGTGCTTCGTTAAACTCACACTCAGTCTCTCGTCACTATGGTGGTGTTTTTAGTTTGTCTAAAACTTGACACAACGGAGTTCCCTTGAAAGGGAATTCGGTTATGACTGTAATCTCGGTTCCCTGAAGAGGGAACGAACGTTGCGTCTCCGGCCATATCTCCTTTATGCCTGTAGGCGACTTGCTCAGACTTTAAGCTAGTGACAGCTTCGTTTGGTCAGGCTTTATAGCTTTCTGGTTCGTGACGTCACCCGCTCTGATGTCCCAATTCTTGGATTGATTTCACATCACGCAAAGTGCTTCAAGACTTATCACACAAAGCTTCCCAAGCGTGATAAAAATTCGTTCCCTCTTAGGGCAACGTTTGTTTCCCACAGTCGTAACCGAACGTTTTACTTGCTTCTTCATATAGTAGGTATTAAACAGTATACTTTAGGTGGCACTTTTATATTCTGAACATATAGTCTCAGAGTATAATTTTAATCTTTGACTAAATAGAAAATGGCTCTTTGAAGAGTATCTCTGGCAGATTTAAACTGTTATTATTCATATATTATTATCAGTGTTTGTATTTTGACCGGAAGCATCAAGGACTAGAGCAAACTCAACTCAGTGTCCAAAAATAGCACCAGACATGAACAAGAAAAGCCTGCTTTACACAAAGACCTTTCTGCATTCATTAAATATTCATGATGTTATGTCAGAAATATCTGCTGTATTTTGTGCCTTTGCAGCCTTAAAAACTCTCCTTGTCTAAATATTGATAACCGGACATGTCAGCATTTTAGATGCTTCGGTTTCTGTCTGTCTTTCTATTATTATACTTAGTGTGTATATCTGTGTATCACTATACAGGTTTCTTCTGAGTTTCCTCTTGTCATGACCACTACTCTATTAAAATTCATAAGGTGGTTTTTCACACAGCAGTCTATTTTGAACACGCTATGTGATTTTCTGTATAGTGGTCTTGACATAGAGTTAGCAATGCCCTAGCAACACCAAGGTCATGTATTCAATTCCCAGGGAACTCAAAACATAAACTTGTATGTAATATTACTCACTGTGGATAAAAGCATCTGCTGAATTAATAATTTATTTGTAGAATAATTTATAGAATTTCCGGCTCACAGGCTGATAGAGTTTCATATAGCCTCTTACGTGTATTCAGTTTTTACTTCATGCATTTTGGCTCGTGCCTGTAGTCTAATTTATTTATAAAATATTAATTATATATTTTTTGCCCACATTTTTCATGAGCTGAACTCAAAGATCTAAGACTTTTTCTATGTACACAAAAGGCCTATTTCTCTCACATATTGTTCACAAATCTGTCTAAATCTGTGTTAGTGAGCACTTCTCCTTTGCTGAGATAATCCATCCACCTCACAGGTGTGGCATATCAAGATGCTGATTAGACAGGGTGGATGGTCTCAGACGATCTTGGAGGTGAAGATGCTGGATGTAGAGGTCCTGGGCTGGTGTGGTTACACGTGGTCTGCGGTTGTGAGGTCGGTTAGATGTACTGCCAAATTCTCTGAAACGCCTTTGGAGACGGCTTATGGTAGATAAATGAACATTCAATTCACAGGCAACAGCTCTGGTGGACATTCCTGCAGTCAGCATGACATTTACATGCTCCCTCAAAACTTGTGACATCTGTGGCATTGTGCTGTGTGATAAAGCTGCACATTTTAGAGTGGCCTTTTATTGTGGCCAGCCTAAAGCACACCTGTGCAATAATCATGCTGTCTAATCAGCATCTTGATATGCCACACCTGTGAGGTGGATGCACATTTTAGAGTGTCCTTTTATTATGGCCAGCCTAAAGCACACCTGTGCAATAATCATGCTGTCTAATCAGCATCTTGATATGCCACACCTGTGAGGTGGATGGATTATCTCGGTCACTAACACAGATTTAGACAGATTTGTGAACAATATTTGTGAGAAAAAGGCCTTTTGTGTACATAGAAAAAGTCCTAGCTCTTTGAGTTCAGTTCATAAAAAATGGGGGCAAAAACAAAAGTGTTACGTTTATCATTTTATATTATAAAATATAAGGGACGAATAAGGGACGGGATGGTGATGATAGTAAGGGGTAGGCAGCCAACTCGTCACAATATTTATATATATATATATATACAGGAACATCTAAACAAATTTGATGATTAGAGCTTACAGCTAACGAAAGTCAAAAATCAGTATCTCAAAATATTAGAGTATTTACATTTGAGTTTGAATAAATGACCATCCATACAGTATAAATTCTGGGTATCTCTTGTTCTTTGAAACCACAAAAATGGGGAACACTGCTGACTTAGCAATGGTCCAGAAGAAGATCATTGACACCCTCCACAAAGAGGATAATTCACAGAGGGTGCAAATGCAAAGTTGACTGGAAGGAAGAAATTGAGTAGGAAAATGTGCACAAGCAACAGGGATGACCGCAAGCTTGAGATTACTGTCAAGCAAAGCCGATTCAAACACTTGGGAGAGCTTCACAAGGAGTGAACTGAAGCTGGAGTCAGTGCATCAAGAGTCACCACGCTCAGACATCTTCAGGAAAAGGGCTACCAAGCCACTTCTGAAACAGAAACATCGTCAGAAGCATCTTACCTGGGCTAAAGAGAAAAATAACTGGACTGTTGCTCAGTGGTCCAAAGTCCTCTTTTCAGACTAATTAATTTTGCATTTCATTTGGAAATCAAGGTCCCAGAGTCTGGAGGAAGAGTGGAGAGACACAGAATCCATGTTGCTTGAAGTCCAGTGTGAAGTTTCCACAGTCAGTGATGATTTGGGCTGCCATGTCATCTGCTGGTGTTGGTCCACTGTGTTTTCTGAAGTCCACAGTCAACGCAGCCATCTACCAGGAGATTTTAGAGCACTTCATGCTTCCTTCTGCTGACAAGCTTTATGGAGATGCTGATTTCATTTTCCAGCAGGACTTGGTACCTGCCCACACTGCCAAAGGTACCAAAAGCTGGTTCAATGACCATGGTGTTACTGTGCTTGATTGGCCAGCAAACTCGCCTGACCTGAACCCCATAGAGAATATATGGGGTATTGTCAAGAGGAAGATGAAGATGCAGATGCAGATGACCTGAAGGCCGCTATCAAAGCAACCTGGGCTTCATTACACCTGAGCAGTGCCACAGGCTGATCACCTCCATGCCACGCCGCATTGATGCAGTAATTCATGCAAAAGGAGGCCCAAACCAAGTATTGAGTGCATAGAAATGAACATAATTTTCAGAAGCCTGACATTTCTGTTTAAAATATCCTTTTTTTAATTGATCTTATGTAATATTCTAATTTTCTGAGACACTTAATTTTGGGTTTTCATTATCTGTAAGCCATAATCATCAAAATTTCAAGAAATAAAGGCTTGAAATATTTCACTCTATGTGTAATGAATCTATATAATATATGGGTTTCACTTTCTGAAACGAGTGACAAAAAATATTGACCTTTTTAATGATATTCAAATTTTTTGAGATGTACCTGTATGTGCAATAAGAGTTATTTATATTTTAATACTTTTTTATAAATAAAATATATAAATAATATTTATAATATGATTTACACACTTGATGTAGATATCAACATGCTGCAAATTTCTTCCAATTCAATACAGTCTTCTCTGTAAAGGACAGATCATTTTTATTCGTCTCACTTTACCCTGACGGCTTTATTACAGCTTTCTTCTCTCCTGCCTTTTTTCCTATATCAAGAAAACATGATGCTTGGGTGCTTGTGTATCTGTTTGTGTCAGATGTATATGATAGCGAACACACTATGGAGACATGGTTGATCCTTGTGTAGATGTCTTATCACAGCAGCTTCACTACTGTCAGGCTGTGTGAGGGGACAAAGTGTTAGAAATTGAGCATAGAAAGTCAAGTATTTCTCCTTTTAGTATAAATTGAGCAAAGACGTTTAAAGGTGAAAATATGGTATATGTATTCTGTGTTAAATCACTCAAAAAATCGGCTGAATACCCTAAATCTTCCAACTAAGGAAAAAGTTGGTAAGACAGATGTATTTTAACTATTGTCTTTAACATAACATAAAAATATATGGATATTTAAATCACATTTAAAAATGAATGTCACTGCATTAGATATAAAATCTAAAGAAAATGCCACATCATCTTTTATTTTCACTAATGCCACTTTTCTTCATTATTTTTGCACAGTGTCTTTTATTCAGCTGGTATTTGTTTGATTTGCCGTGGATGTCTGAAGTCACTTATCCTTGATTTATTAATGGGCAACAACACAAGATATATCGTTTTATTTTGTTTAAACTTGTATTTGTCAGGTATTTAAAAAAAAAGCATGATCGTGCATCTTTCTTAACTCTTTCCCTGCCAGCAATTTTGTTCTAGCTTCATGCAATATTTTTTTGATCAACAATTGAATGATTGTGGGTTAGTTTCATGAAAAAGCAACATTTTGAACAAAAAATGCTATACTACATTTAAATATTGCGTCCGGTTCAGCAGCGTCCTATACCACTTCCTGGATCGACATTTCATTTGGTAATGTTAGGCAGTTTTGATTTATATGCTGTTTGATGATTGCATCATTTTACATATGTATCTGCTTACATATGCAATAATTTGTTTCTGCTTCTTCTTCACCTGTGTTTTGATCCAGAGATTCAGTACTCTTTCAGAAGATGTGTAATAGCAACTTCTTTCTTATAACAGTGAAAACACAGAAAGCCGGAAACTTCCATCAATGGCAGGGAAAGAGTTAACAATAATGGCGTTTATATTCCAGTGTCTAATGCATGACATTCAGACAAATAAGTCTGACTTCAGTGTCCAAATACTGAATCCTGAAGCCTAAAACTACAAAATCCACTCATATAAACAGCAGCAGCAGCTTTCTGGTAGTCATAATCTGATATCTAACCCAACATTTCCTCTGTGTCAGGTCCACATCTGGCTCAAGGAGGAAGAGGAGACACAGGTAAACACTGAGCTACCCTAAGATCCTTTAGATTTGTATGGTTTGGGAACTGTGCTGGATTAGATTTGCAAAGCCAACATCCACTTCACAGTTTGTCCAAGAGCCGTCTATTGACTTGTAAAGTGACCAGCCACAGTTCATTTTGCCTGTATGTGCTGTTTAGGGGTGGATAAATCAAAAATCGATGATACCACAGTAGTAGACTGACCTAGAAAACACTCGTTCAATAGCAGTCTCTTTGAATAGTTGTACAAACAAAACTGAAGAAAATAGCATAAACATAATAAGTATTGATCATTTCACAGACATCACTCAGAAAACAAGGCAGAATATGCAGTTCTGCTTATAAACGTCTATACACTAAGAAAAAAGGTACAAAAGCTGTCATCTTTGAAAAAGGTACACCTTTGCACTCTATTTACTCCATAAGAGTGCATATTAGGGCCTTAAAAGTACATGTTAGTACCTAAAGTGTACTTATTAGTACCTAAATGGCACCTTATAGTACCTTTTGGAAAGGTACTGTGACAACCTTTGTACCTTTTTCTGAGATTTTAGTGTCTTGACAAAAACTGAGTATCAAAAGCAGTAACATAATTTAACATGATTATATTTTGATTTTAAGATTTTAATGCTCCACACATAAGGTCTAAATTCAATTCTTATTTGGTTAAATGTGTTTGTTTTCTCCTTTCAGATCTGGGAGCCCTAGAAACAAACACAACGACAAGAACAAACAGAAGAAGAGGTGAGGGATGTTTATTCTGCTGTTTGCTTTTCTAAAAATGCTCAATGTTCAGAATTATGCTTCCATGCATAATAATGCCTCAGCCTGACAAAGAAAATCCATTGCACTGATTACAGAGTTTAATGATTTAATGATATTAATGTTCTAAGAAATAGGAGATTTTTCACAACCATCTAGAATGCATTAACAATTACCTATCACTGACAACCACTTGAAACATTTTAAAACTACATAGCAACACCCTGGCAACCACCCTCAACACCTTAGTAACCATCTAGAATGCCACAATAATCACTAAGCCATTCAACTACATAGAACATTTTAACAACCACATAGAAACACCCAGGCAACCACCCACAACACCCTAGTAACCATCTAGAACAAACTAGCAACCACCAGCAATGCACTGACAACCATTTGAAACAATTTAGCAATTGCTTAGCAACACCATAGCAACCACCCACAATGATCTTGTGACCATGTAGATCTGCCTAAGCAACCTGACATTGCACTGACAACAAGTCAAATCAAATGCATAGCAACAACCCAGCAACCGCCCATAACACCCTAGTATCCACCTAGTAATGCTACTAATGCATTACAACACCCTAGTAACCATTTAAAACTCTCTAGGAATTGCAACACACTGGAAACCACCCACAACACCCCAGTGACAATTTAATGCACCATAGTAACCATCTAGCAATGCACTGACAACCACTTGGCAACACATTTTAGCAAACAAATAGCAACACCTTGGCAATCACCCACAAGAAACCCCCTAAAACCCCCTAGTAACCACCTAGCAATATCTTGACAACCACTCAGAACTTTTTAGTGATTGCATAGCAACACCCCAGAAACTGCCCACAGCACCCTAGTAACCACTGTGCAATGAATTAATGAATGAATGATGCAGTTATATAGCGCTTTATTGTGTATTGCTGTACACCCAAAGCGCTTCAAAATCATGTGGGGGGGGGGTCTCTCCTCAACCACCACCAGTGTGCAGCATCCACTTGGATGATGCGACGGCAGCCACAGGACAACGGCGCCAGTGCGCTCACCACACACCAGCTACAGGTGGAGAGGAGAGAGAGTCATAGAGCCAATCAAGTGTATGCGCTCACCACACACCAGCTACAGGTGGAGAGGAGAGAGAGTCATAGAGCCAATCAAGTGTATGCGCTCACCACACACCAGCTACAGGTGGAGAGGAGAGAGAGTCATAGAGCCAATCAAGTGTATACACTCACCACACACCAGCTACAGGTGGAGAGAGAGAGAGTCATAGAGACAATCAAGTGTATGCGCTCACCACACACCAGCTACAGGTGGAGAGGAGAGAGAGTCATAGAGCCAATCAAGTGTATGCGCTCACCACACACCAGCTACAGGTGGAGAGGAGAGAGATACATAGAGAGTGTATGAGCTACAGGTGGAGAGGAGAGAGAGTCATAGAGCCAATCAAGTGTATGAGCTCACCACACACCAGCTACAGGTGGAGAGGAGAGAGAGTCATAGAGCCAATCAAGTGTATGCGCTCACCACACACCAGCTACAGGTGGAGAGGAGAGAGAGTCATAGAGCCAATCAAGTGTATGCGCTCACCACACACCAGCTACAGGTGGAGAGGAGAGAGTACATAGAGCAATCAAGTGTATAACTCACCACACACCAGCTACAGGTGGAGAGGAGAGAGAGTCATAGAGCCAATCGCTCACCACACACCAGCTACAGGTGGAGAGGAGAGAGAGAGTCATAGAGCCAATCAAGTGTATGCGCTCACCACACACCAGCTACAGGTGGAGAGGAGAGAGAGTCATAGAGCCAATCAAGTGTATGCGCTCACCACACACCAGCTACAGGTGGAGAGGAGAGAGAGTCATAGAGCCAATCAAGTGTATGCGCTCACCACACACCAGCTACAGGTGGAGAGGAGAGAGAGTCATAGAGACAATCAAGTGTATGCGCTCACCACACACCAGCTACAGGTGGAGAGGAGAGAGAGACATAGAGACAATCAAGTGTATGCTCTCACCACACACCAGCTACAGGTCATAGAGCCCACACCACCAGCTACAGGTGGAGAGGAGAGAGAGTCATAGAGCCAATCAAGTGTATGCGCTCACCACACACCAGCTACAGGTGGAGAGGAGAGAGAGTCATAGAGACAATCAAGTGTATGCGCTCACCACACACCAGCTACAGGTGGAGAGGAGAGAGAGTCATAGAGCCAATCAAGTGTATGCGCTCACCACACACCAGCTACAGGTGGAGAGGAGAGAGAGTCATAGAGCCAATCAAGTGTATGCGCTCACCACACACCAGCTACAGGTGGAGAGGAGAGAGAGTCATAGAGACAATCAAGTGTATGCGCTCACCACACACCAGCTACAGGTGGAGAGGAGAGAGAGTCATAGAGCCAATCAAGCTCACCACACACCAGCTACAGGTGGAGAGGAGAGAGAGTCATAGAGCCAATCAAGTGTATGCGCTCACCACACACCAGCTACAGGTGGAGAGGAGAGAGAGTCATAGAGCCAATCAAGTGTATGCGCTCACCACACACCAGCTACAGGTGGAGAGAGAGAGAGAGTCATAGAGACAATCAAGTGTATGCGCTCACCACACACCAGCTACAGGTGGAGAGGAGAGAGAGTCATAGAGACAATCAAGTGTATGCGCTCACCACACACCAGCTACAGGTGGAGAGGAGAGAGAGTCATAGAGCCAATCAAGTGTATGCGCTCACCACACACCAGCTACAGGTGGAGAGGAGAGAGAGAGTCATAGAGCCAATCAAGTGTATGCGCTCACCACACACCAGCTACAGGTGGAGAGGAGAGAGAGTCATAGAGACAATCAAGTGTATGAGCTCACCACACACCAGCTACAGGTGGAGAGGAGAGAGAGTCATAGAGCCAATCAAGTGTATGCGCTCACCACACACCAGCTACAGGTGGAGAGGAGAGAGAGTCATAGAGACAATCAAGTGTATGCTCTCACCACACACCAGCTACAGGTGGAGAGGAGAGAGAGTCATAGAGCCAATCAAGTGTATGCTCTCACCACACACCAGCTACAGGTGGAGAGGAGAGCGAGTCATAGAGACAATCAAGTGTATGCGCTCACCACACACCAGCTACAGGTGGAGAGGAGAGAGAGTCATAGAGACAATCAAGTGTATGCGCTCACCACACACCAGCTACAGGTGGAGAGGAGAGAGAGTCATAGAGACAATCAAGTGTATGCGCTCACCACACACCAGCTACAGGTGGAGAGTAGAGAGAGTCATAGAGCCAATCAAGTGTATGCGCTCACCACACACCAGCTACAGGTGGAGAGGAGAGAGAGTCATAGAGACAATCAAGTGTATGCGCTCACCACACACCAGCTACAGGTGGAGAGGAGAGAGAGTCATAGAGCCAATCAAGTGTATGCGCTCACCACACACCAGCTACAGGTGGAGAGAAGAGAGAGTCATAGAGCCAATCAAGTGTATGCGCTCACCACACACCAGCTACAGGTGGAGAGGAGAGAGAGTCATAGAGCCAATCAAGTGTATGCGCTCACCACACACCAGCTACAGGTGGAGAGGAGAGAGAGTCATAGAGACAATCAAGTGTATGCGCTCACCACACACCAGCTACAGGTGGAGAGGAGAGAGAGTCATAGAGCCAATCAAGTGTATGCGCTCACCACACACCACACACCAGCTACAGGTGGAGAGGAGAGAGAGTCATAGAGACAATCAAGTGTATGCGCTCACCACACACCAGCTACAGGTGGAGAGGAGAGAGAGTCATAGAGCAATCAAGTGGATGGGGATTATTAGGAGGCCATGAATGACAAGGGCCAGTGGTGGGAATTTGGCCAGCAATGCACTGATAACAAGTCAAAAAATATTTGCAACTGCATAGCAACTCCCCGGCAACTGCCCCCAACACTCAAATAACCATTTAAAACTCCCTAGCAATGCCTTGACAACACTCAGAACATTTTAGCAAACACATAGCAAACCCTGGCAACCACCCACAAAAACTGACTAAAACACCCTAGTAACCACCTAGCAATGCCTTGACAAGCACCCAGAACTTTTTAGACACTGCATAGCAACACCCTTTCAAACAACCTACAACACCACAGTGACGGTCTAAAGCACCAGAGTAACCGTTAAGTAATTCACTGTAAACCAGCTGAAACATTTGAGCAAATGCATAGCAACATGCTGGCAACCACCCAAAACACCCTAGAAACCACCTAGCAATGCACTGAAAACCACTCAGAACATTTTAGCAAACACGCAGCAACATCCTAGCAACCACCCACTACACCCAACACTCACACTCACATGTCAGTGTAGGCCGTATGCATGGATTGTTTATGAAAGGATTGATGATGCAGACTGTGAGGTATATGATGAAGCGGTGTGGGCGGAGTGTTTGAGTGTGTGTGGTGTGACGTGTGTTTGTGTGTGTGTGTCCCGCAGGTGTTCAGTGGAGTCTCCCAGCAGGAGTTCTCAGCACAGAGGCAGCTGCTGTAGTTCCCGCAGCGGATCCGTCTCCTCCACCGCCAGCGTCTCCAAATCACCCAGCAGGTGCGGCTTATATTCGGCCTCTTATCTCCATTTCACAGGCCCTCTGACAAACCTCCTCTAACAAACATTTACTATGGTGAACATGGTTTCTGCCAAAATACCATGGTTACTACAATAAGACTGTGGTAATGTAGTATTAGTCACCACTGTCATCACAGAAAGGGAATGAATCACTATGACAGAAAGACAGAAATGCTTCTTACGCTCTTTGAAGGAGATCCATAGTCATTTATTATGACTTTACTGCACTAACTATGGCATGGTTAAACTGTGTAAGGACCTACAGTACATTTCAACATTTCAAAGCTCAAGGCTGCATTTATCTCATAAAAAATACAATAATATTGCATTTTAAAATGTAATTTAATAAATATTAAAAAATTAATTTATTTCCTGTGATCAAAGCTGTATTTTTAGCATCATTACTCCAGTCTTCAGTGTCACATGATCTTCAGAAATCATAATAATATACTGATTTGACGCTCAAGAAACATTTCTGATTATTATAAATGTTGAAAACAGTGCTGCTTCATATTTTTGTTGAAACCGTGATTAAATGTATTATTCTTTGATGAATAGAAAGCTCAGAACAACAGCGTTTTTTTTTATATATATTTTGTTATTATAACATTATAAATGTCTTCGCTATATCACTTTGTGCTTGCTGAATAAAAGGATTAATTTCTTCTTAAAAAAATGGAAATATCAGGGAATTAAAAAAATGTGATTTCCAGAATGTTCCAGAACCTGCAGCAACAATATCAACATCATGTCAAAACAATCCCTGGACTATATAGATTATTATATGTGGTACACAACAAATACACTGCAAAAAAAGTTATTTCACAATATTTTTATCAGTACAACTATCTAAACATTCTTAACATACTTCAGTAGCAAACTTATTTAGGTTTATAGTCTGATCTTGTTTTCTGAAATGATCAAAATCAAGTGAGTTTATACTTAAAACAAGAAAAATATCGGCCAGTGGGGTCAGAAAAATCAACTTCATTCAAAGGGAAAACACGTTTTATTTTTCTTACTTCATTGGTAGACATTTGTTGTTATTTAAAGAATGAAGCCATTTAATTTTAATAATTATTTCAGAAAATAATACTTTATATCTTATGTCATTTTGCTTCTCAAATAAATGTCTTCATTTAAGAATGTGTAGATCTTTTACTGAAAAATAGTAAGACAAAAATACTGAATAAGAAAATGATTTTCAGCAGGGACTGCCATTGTACTTGTTAGTGAAGCACTAAACTCAATCCTTACCAATCTGACCTCTCAAACCAGATCAAGTGCAAAGTGCAGGAACGACAGGCACAAACAGGAAGGAAGTCTCCCCGGCCACAGCCCACTGCCGTCCCCCAGCGGTGACCAGCCAATCACATGGCAGAACGGGAACCACAGTGTCCGTGTACGCAATGGCAAAGATTCAGGAGCCAATCACACGGAGGGGAATAAAGGGAACGATGTATGTAGTCTCCTCCACTTTACCTTCATCTGTTCTCTGCCGTTTACACTAATAATCCCACACATTCACGCGCACACACACACACACACACACACACACACACACACACACACACACACACACACACACACACACACACACACACACACACACACACACACACACACACACACACACACACACACACACACACACACACACACACACACACACACACACACACACACACACACACACACACACACACACACACACACACACACACACACACACACACACGCCAACTGATTCAGTCATATCTGTGTGAGCTGACTCTATATCTCTTTTCCCTCTCTGGCTCCATTTTGTGAGTTTTTCTGTTCTAAAGCCATTTATGTGTTTGTTGGGAAGGATTTTTATTTTGTCGAGACAGATGTTCATCATTTTCTTTCTGTAATAATGGCATGCTTTATTTCACGCACAAGCCATGTTGACTCTTTCAGTTCTAGAAAGAGAATGAATGGAAATATTGAGGATCCATTTACATTCTTACAGTGAAAACTAAAATACAACCAATTGTTGAACATGTGGGATTTCATGGAAGAACCAGCTCCATCCCAAAGGCACAAACTGACATCTTGCGACAATCTTTTTACATAAAGCATCCATTGCTAATAATTCAATAGCTGGTGTTGGATAACATCCCATGAAAGAGACATTTGATGACTCAACCAAATTAATTATAGATATTTTGGCAACAATTTTGCTTCCTTTGTTAACATTAGTTAACTAAATTAAATTAGTAACAATGAACAAAGTAAATGGGTGCCGTCAGAATCCAAACAGCTGATAAAAACATCACAATAGTAATCCACACAACTCCAGTCCATCAATTAACATCTCTAGAAGCCCAAATCTGTGTTTTAGTAAGAAACAAATCCATTGTAATGGACGTTTTAAATTCAAACCGACTAAAATACAAGTCCATAATCCATAATAGCGCTTCCTTCCAGTGAAAAAGTCCATCTCCTGTTTTCTCTCACAACCACCCATATATTTGTTTAGAGCTGTTCTGGACTGTTTTTACATGTAAACGCTGCGTGATCTGTGCAGATTTCTCTCCTGATTCAGATTAGATGACTTTTCACTGGAGAAAGCAAGGTCACACTTTATTTTGAAAGTTTAGACATTGTACTAACGATAAGTAACTTTGCAACTAAATGTCAACTAGCAATCATTCGAGTATTAGTAGACTATCTGCTTAATATCTTCCAACACTTCATTTTGATGGGTCCACAACATACAACATATCGACTATGAGAAACTTTGCAAGTATATGTCATTGTCAACTTATTCTACTAACCCTAAACTAACAGTCTACTCTGAGAGTTAGTTGACATGTAGTTGCAAATGAATGAGAATTAGTTGATATGAAGTTACAAAGTTACTTATAGTTAGTAGAATGTTTAAAGTGGATTATCAAAATAAAGTGAAACCGAAAGCAATATTATGGAAAGAGGACTTGTATATTAGCCGGAAACAATGGTTTGAAATTAAAACGTCATAACAATGGATTTGTTTCTTACAAAAACACAGTTTTTGTCTTCTCCAGATGTTAACTGATGGACTGGAGTGCTGTGGATTATTGTGATGTTTTTATCAGCTGTTTGGACTCTCATTCTGACGGCACCCATTCACTGCAGAGCATCCATTACTGAGCAAGTGATGAAATGCAACAAATGCATTAACTAATGTTAACAAATGAGACCTTGTAAGTGTTACCGCTATTTTGAATATCAGCCTAAACTTCATATATAATTCATATACAAACACTTTTTGTTTTGTAGGTTTTTCTTATCTTGTACATTTTATCGTGTACCACAAAAATGTCACAAAGACAGTGAGGAGGAATGAATTGCAGCGGTCATCTTTTACATAGTAATAACACCACATTAACTGCATTTGTGCTGAAAAGAATGACAACAATGTAATTTAAATATGCATGACATATTTTGTATGTATTCACACAGTCACACAGTATCAAATACAGCCACAAGACATCAATTAGCTAATCTTTAACCTGTGTTTGGAGAGATATCAGATATCTGGTCATTCTTACAGTATCTGGGACGGTTTGCATGCAGTTTTTCAGAAGTTCTCATGCTCTCTTTCTCTCTCCTTTCATTTGCTGAATTCATCCCTCTGTTTTGTTGATTTCTTGACCTCTATGAATTCACATGATCTCTTCCCAC
This sequence comes from Ptychobarbus kaznakovi, assembly GCA_027422405.1. Taxonomy (NCBI): domain Eukaryota; kingdom Metazoa; phylum Chordata; class Actinopteri; order Cypriniformes; family Cyprinidae; genus Ptychobarbus; species Ptychobarbus kaznakovi. The sequence goes on from CM049797.1 coordinate 9,527,702, forward strand.
AAATAAATGCCCAAACTTTTCTGTCTTGTTTGTGTAAAAAGCACTCATATGATTTGGAACTGGACCGAGTAGATTAAATGGGTATGTCTACTAGTTTTTCTTGTCAATACAGTTGAAACTCTCATTTTCTGCTCAGTTTTACCGTAGCACCCTTTTCCAGATGTGTATCAGGTGTTCAAAGAGCCGACGATCTGTGACCTGCAATCAGATCGTCCCTTATTATTGATCATTTTCTGTAATGTAAGGTGAAGGACTATTAATCAAGAGATGGGTTTCATTGACCAATCCCTCAGACGCTTTTAGCCAATCAGCTGTCATTCCTGGTTCTGCTGAGAGGATGAATGAGTCTGAATGTTACAATCACAGATAGGAAACATGTGGATGCTGCATTTGGCTGATCTGGATTTGTCATTAGCACCGCCATCTTGGAAAGGTCAATGGATTGAAACATTATATAGTCTTTTATAAATAGTGTATTGTATTCTTCAATTTATGTGTTTCAGATTAGGAATGTACCATTACAATAAAATGTATTTATTTATTTTCATTATTCATATTATGGTTAATAATTAAAAAATATTAAGCAATTGTTTTAATTTAATTATTACTTTAATTGGTTTAATAATTATACAAATTAAAAATAATAGTAATAATTATTATTATTGTTGTTGTTATATCCATAAAACCTATTTTTTCATTGTTCATGGCCTCATAGCTTTAATTATTAAACTTCAAGCAATCAGAGCTCTATGATGATAAATTGTTGACCAATAAAATGTTCTTGTTTGTTTGTTTGTTTATTCAGTTTATTTATGTATTTACAACTTTTCTGCCACTAAAAAACTGACATTGTTGGGTAATTGAAGAAATGCCAGTTTGGACATTATGATTTTGTACGGCTATGTTTGTTACTATATCTAAAAACCTATGCTTGTTCATTTTATTTATTTATGGCCTTATAGCTTTAATTAGAAACTTTAAGTAGTCAGAGCTCTATAATAACTGTACAGGGTATTTTATCAATACTCATTTTGTTACATCTGCAATAAGCAGAATTGCGTGGTGGTATAATGCTTTTTGACCTTTCCAATATGGTGGACTTGCTGGTGTATTGTGGTAATTAGAATGGTTGCCAATTTGATTATGCTTGTAAATAACAAATAAGAGAGTAATTCTGCATAATTCCCCCAAATTTTGTCCAAAGGCAACATAGAAAATGCAAAAAAATTCAATGTGGTTTTGGGCCTGTTAATGCAGCATCTATATCTGTGGTCACAACAGGCTACAGATTCATGAATTCTCTCTTGGGTAAAGGCTGACAAATCTCCACTGACAAGGGCCGGTTCAGTGCCATTGGTGATTTCAGATGGTGTTCATCGACATGGTTTCTAATGATCACTTTTCACTAGCACTTGCTATGTATAAATATACATTCTTATACTGTAACTAGATGTTTGTTTCCTTCCTGTCAACATTTGAGTGGTGCAATGTACGTCTAGATGTTTGACAGGCACAAACGGACGCTCCGTAAACATTAGCCGACAGCAAACTACACTAACTAGGGTCATTTAGTAAAGTTGTTACACTAAAAGGGACCCAAGCCATTTGGATTCTCTTCCTAAGCGAATGTGGCATCTTTGCATCCTTTGTGAAAGACTTTTGACAATTGCTGAGAGCAAAAATCTACTTTTAGTTTTAGCAAGTGCCAACAAACGAGCACTAAATTCTCATTGCGCAGACCGATCGATAACGATACGGCTTAACGAACGTGACTGGGGTCCCTTTGAGATGTTAGTCGTCCATCCTAGAAGTGACCACCCTCCACCCAACACCCCTCTCCCTTCACCCCTTCATCTGTGCTGTCCGTTGTCCTGACATGCTTTCTCTTTTCCCATTAAATCACATTGCGCATGCATGGCCATCGATATTTACGTTCCTTCTAGCAAATTGGATTTGTTGAGATTTTGTCGCACCCTAACGCTCCTTTACGTACGATAGAATGTGGCTGCACATGTGTCCAAGCGAAAAAGACAGCAATTCATGTAAATTGCTTTGGGGGTTTCTTATTTCTGATTAATTTCGTTTTGGGTTCTTTGTCTTTTTTATTTTTCCTTTTGTATGTCCACTCTTTTTTGTTTTGTTTTGCTTCGTTTTGTTGGAATTGTCTCCTTTAGTCTGTGGATCAATTATCTTAGCTTGGATACTAAAAGAATTCATTGTCTTTTTCCCATTTCGCTGCGGAGAATTTTCCTTTCTCCTTTTTGTTTTTCCTTTTTCTTCCTTTGTTTTGTTGATATTGCATACGTGTCACTGATTGAAGCGGAAGGTAGGTAACGCTCTGCCTACGCACGTGGAGAATGTGACAAGCACCATAGCTTGACATCAGTGTCTCTCTCTCTTTTTCTCTTTGTTTATATGAGGAAAACCAAAGGTTGGCGGGTTGTTTTTCATTGTTTTCCTTTTAGAACTGTTTGCTCTATTTTCATTCTTTTTTTGTTTCAATCTGAAATCTACCTTTGCTTTCATGCTTCAGTCTTCAGTACACTTCCCTCCCCACAGGTCCATCTCTTTTATTTGATTTTTCTTATTATTTTTCGGTAGAATGCATTTCCTGTCTTTGCCGCATTCATTTTGTCTTTGGTGAAATGGTACGTGTCATTTGATTTGGTCACTTTCCCTCATTTTTTTTTTTTGGTTACACAAGGGCTGTTTCTAAAGTATCTGGGGTTTACATTCAGCTGTTCATTTTTTGTTTTTTTATATGATATTATTATTTTTCTTTTTTGTTGTTTGGTTAAGTTAGTGTTTGAGGTCGATCAGAAATCCGTGCCTACCGATGGTAATATAAAAGAAACAGATGGATGAATAGTGTAACACGCAGACATTGCTTTGCTTAGTGTAATATTTTAGCCTCAATTTTAAATTCTGCTGCTAAAGATGATCAGTCTCAGATGTGAAGTCTTTTTTAAGGACCCCATGAAATCCAAATTCAAGTTTTGTGGTTTTTGGTTTATTTGTGTGAATTTGACCTGATCCGTACACTGAAAATTTGGTGTAGAAACAATTTTCACTCAGATATTGCTAGCAAATTACACAACCATCAGGTAACATGGTAAACTGAATGTGAAATTTTGATTAGATCATTTTACACCTCAAAATCAAAAATATAAATAAATAAATATGTATGTATGCATATATATAAATTATATATTTTATATATGTTATGTATTTTCAACACTTCAACACAACCATCCATCTATTCATCATTATCTGGGACTGGGTCGCAGTGGCAGCAGGCTGAGTAAGGACACCCATACGTCCTTTTCCCTGGCCACATCCTCGAGCTCATCCTGGGGAATCCCGAGGTGTTTCCAGACCAGCTGAGAGATATAATCCCTGGATCTGCCCTGGGGTCTCTTCCCAGATGGACATGCAGGAACACCTCCACCAGAAGGTGTCAAGTAGACATCTCTACCAAATGCCCGGACCCCCTCAACTGGCTCCTTTCAACGTGGAGTAGCAGTGGCACAAGTCTCTCCCAGATGTCCAAGCTTCGCACCTTGTCCCTCAGGGTTAGCCCAGGCCCTCTTCATTCATTTCAGCCTCTTGTACCCGTAATCTCATTCTATTGGTCATTACCCAAAGCTCATGACCACAGGTGAGGGTTGGAACATAGATTGACTGGTAAATCGAGAGCTTCGCCTTTAGGCTTAGCTCTCTCTTCATCACGACGGGCCGATGCAACGACTGCATTACTGCTACTCCTGTTATGCTCCAACTTACCCTCACCCATGAACAAGACCCCGAGGTACTTGAACTCATCCTTGAACTTGAACTTGGGGAAGCAACTCACTCCCTACTCGGAGTGGGCAATCCACCATTTTCTGGCTGAAAACCATGGTCTCAGGTTGGAGGTGCTGACCCTCATTCCTACTGCTTCAAACCTCCCAAACAAGCATTGAAAATCACAGCCTGATGAAGCCATTTTACACACATTATCTGTGAAAACCAGTGATGCCACCCTAAGGCTGATGATACACGGGGCAACATTTTGAGCAATTTTGCCTGGCAGTTTTTTATAGGACATGTTGCTTGGTCACTTTCCCATTGAGAATGGGTAACACATTTCTATAGGGTTATTTTAGACCGGTTGTGGGCCCTGTGTCTCACCTGGTTGCCTGTTGACGGGAACATTGTCCAATGTTGCCTGACAACATTGCTTTAAAAACTTGCCCCGTGTATCATAAGTCTTAGACCCCCAATCTGGACACACTCCACCCCCCTGCTCTGCCTTAAGATCCTGTTCATAAAAATAAAAACAAGATTGGTGACAGGGAACGGCCCTGGCAGAGTCCAGCACCCACTGTGAACAAGCCGGTAGTATAGAGCATGCATGAACCTGGATGAACCTAGCACCCCGTACTCCCAGACAACCCCCCTACATTATAAGCAGTCCCGGGGAACACAGTCATAAGCCTTCTTCAAATATAGAAAACACATGTAGACTGGATAAACAAACTCCCATGCCCCCTCCAGGACTCCTGCCAGGGTAAAAAGCTGGTCCAATGTTCCACATCCGGTACGCAATCCGCATTGTTCCTCCTCCAATTGAGGTTCGACAATTGATAGGCTTTCCCAGGCAGGCTGACAAGTGTGATTCCTCTATAATTGGAACACACCCTCTGGTTCCCTTTTAAAAAAAAATGGGAACCACCACACATGTCTGCCAATCACCAGGCACTGTCCCAGATTCCCATGCGATGTTGGACAAGTGTGTCAACCCCAAAATCCCAACTTCATCTAGGGCCTTCAGCTTCTCAGGGCAAAACTTCTTGGGTTTGCCGCCACAACAGGCATCAACAACGTTCCAGCCACAGCCCGCAGCAACCATTTCCGCAATGGAGGATTTTAACAGGGCCCACTCGGAGTCCATGTTTCCAGCTGTCCCTGGGAGCAAGGAAAAGCTTCTCTGAACATGTGGAGTAGAAAATATTCCAGACAGGATCCTCCGTCAAATGTTCCCAGTTAACCTTCACTATTTGTTTGGGTTTCCCTGGTCTGTCCGGTGGCCTCCCTTGCTATATTATCCAACTCACCACCAGGTGGTGATCAGTTGACAGCCCTGCCATTCTCTTTACCCGAGTGTCCAGAACATAAGGACACAGGTTTGAGGATACAACGTAATCGATCAAAACCTTTGGCCCAAGGTGGTCTATTACACTTTTGAACCACCTTATGTTCGAAAATGGTTTTGGTCCATGCTGAGCACAGAAGTCCAATAACAAAACACCACATGGGTTCAGATCAGGCAGGCTGTTCCTCCCAATCACCCCCTCCAGGTTTCTTCATCATTGCCAACATAAGCATTAAAGTTCCCCAACAGAACTATGGAGCCCTCAGGTGGTACCCCTTCCAGGGCCCCACCCAAGACCTCCAAGAAAGCCAGATACCCTGAACTGTATTTCGGCACATAAACACAGAACACAGGCAGAGCCCACCACATCACGAGTGAGGCGACCCTCTCGTCTATCGGGCAAAACTCAACACAGTGGCACCGAGTCTGGGACTTGTGAGTATTCCCAGCCCCGCTTGGCACCTCTCACCCTGAGAGACCTGGGAGAAGGAGAGAGTCCACCCCTATCTAGGAGTTTGGTTCCAGAGCCAGAGCTATGCGTAGAAGTGCGGCAACTATATCTAGCTGGTAACGCTGTACCTTCTGCACTAATTCTGCACTAATTCCTTTCCCACCAGAGAGGTCACATTCCATGTACCAAAAGTCTGCAGCCCCCCCTCCCCCTGCCTGCCGCCTAAAGTACATCGCACCAGTCCCCTACAGTGGTCAGCCCACAAGGAGATGGCTCCATGAGCCCGGCCACCAGGCGCCCACCTGCGAGCTTGCATTTTTCAATCCATATGTAACATTATTTTGTATGTAAATATAAATAGGAAAAAAATATAACAATGATTAATAAACATTATAAATAATAATAATTATATTACTAAAATATATTACACAATTTTAAATAATTGATCACTACCATTATGCATATGTAATATTTTATGTATTTATCTATCTATTTTGCATTATAGTAAAGGAAGTTTTAAGTACAGTATGCTTATTTTTGAAATTATAATATTTTATGTAAAATATATTTTTTTATTTTTGCATTAAAGAAAATAAGATATTTGACTTAAATATTCAATAGTCAATAGTTGGCTTTATGCAAAATATGATTTATTTTCCTTTTCCTTTGGTTATGGGGTGCATTATGTCACAAACACGTCCTTGATAGGTTTTGGCTATTAAAGTATCCCCAGTATTCTGTGTGCTACTGCAACTTTCAGTTTCAACAAGAAATGTATGAACAGAAAACAACCGCTCATTGAGCCATTTCATGGGGTCTTTAATTCAACTGATGGATAACCCATAATGCAAGTTCAGATAAATGTTTTTACTCAGAAACTGTTGAAACGAGAGCATCCATTCGTAGCACATTACAGTCACTCTTTAACCTTTAAAATCGCACAGAAGTGTGAACCACTGTTAAAACGCACTCAAACTGTTCGCGTTCCAGCACACACACTGTGAGATCCATTTGAATTAGATTTATTTTGTGTGTCTTTTTCTCTCTGGTTTGATTTTCATGCATTGTTTCATACTCACTATCCAGGGAAGGGTGTTGTGTCTTTTTCTCTTGCATTTTGTGAATCTAATGATGCACTTATGTTGCCCCACTTTTCCCTTCTCTTCATACCTTACCTACTAAAGGAGGGAATACCACTTTATTGGTAAGTGGATGTTAACCAAAAGGGAGTTGAAAAACAGAATAACCTTTTAAAAAAGCTATTAAAACAGGAAATGGGTCGCTGTTCACATCTCAGCAATTGTCTGCAGGACAAAACAAATCCACAAGCAAGTTCTATTGAGTAGAAGACCAGTTGTTTTCTAATTCGATTGATTCTATTCTTGTGACTATTTATTTCGTTCCTTCCATTTCTGTGATGTTCCGTCAAGTTGTATTTTTTATTTTCTTGTTTTATTTTTCACCTTTTTTGTTTTTCTGAAATTGAAATTATTTTTGTTTATCTTTCTGAAATTGAAAAAGTCCTCTCTCTTAAAGTCCTCTCTCTTCTACTGTATATTCTCCAGTCTCTGTCGCTCTTTATATTCTCTCTAAACTTTTTTCTTTCAGAGTTTCGCATATTTTCCCTCTATCCCTTTTTTGTTTAGATTTTCTTTCGGGACTATTCTTTTCAAATCATTATGGTTTTGCATGCCGAGTATTGCATGCGCTGCACAATAGAGGACTGTCTATAAGCCAGAAATCAATCCTAGCACTTTCTTTTAGATATTTTTTTTGCCAAGTACACGATAACGCTCTTCCACCCAGGAGGAAAAAGACACTAATTTCACTGTTCTCTTTCTGTTTGTTTTTTTCACATTTATTTATTTTTTCCCTTTGGTTTGTTGGTTAAAATTCATCTACAGAAGCTTCGATCTTTGGCTCCGTCTCCCTCGAGCACGCAGACGCACGCGTCGCCTCATCTAAGAGGTGATAGACACCACGCTGACCGTCTCAAGAGCCCCGGAGGACCAGCGGTGCAGACGGGAGAGGACGGCTGCGCAGACGACAGACTGGCGATGGGCAAACCACTCTCAGAGTCATCGGGGAGACGCGGCGGGAGACCGAGGATTCGAGAGAAGACTTCGCACTCGCCGGCGCACAGCAGCGACACTGAGCCACACACTAAAACCAAGAATCAAAAGAAGTAAGAACATTAACATTTATAATTTATATTCAGATGTATGCATTACTGGTAAGAAGTTATATAGGAACAGTGTTGGGAAGGTTACTTTGGAAATGTAATAGGATACAGATTACAAGTTATCCTACTTAAAATGTAATAAGTAGTGTAACTTTTCAATTACTTTATTAAAGTAATGTAACTGATTACTTTTGATTATTTTTTGATTACTTTATATGTTTTCAGCTGGTAATCATTTTTAAACATATAAACCAGGCAGGGTTAACCTTACAGTAGTGCTCAACACTGATTACTGTCAGACTTTCAAAATCCTTCATCACTTGAATCAAGATTGGAGGCAAAATATGTTAATTTGCATAAATGTGTCTTGGTAGTGTGTAGACACAACTACCCTTTATCACTCAATGATAAAAATCCATGAACTCCTTTTATTTAATCCCCCAAAAACCTAAATAGTTATCAAGACAATATGATGTCATATTGCTCAGGCCCCTCCCATGACCACTGACGTACTGTCCTGTATTAGAATATTTCCGCCCTCAGCTAGTTGTAGGAAGTCTGTAATTTTTTCCGCGATTGAGCAGCTGTAGCAACAACAATGTCTTGTAAGCAATGCAGGTGTTTTGTTGTTAGATGTAGGAGAATATAAGAGTCCCAAATTTCTCCAAACATCAGAGCCACTGAGGACACAGTAGATTAGCCTTTGATTTTGATAGAAATTCGACAACGAATACACCTACATTAGTTTATGTCTGCGCAAATCATTTTACTCCTTTGCTTTTTGTCATACTGGACAATGTACCTCTGACAAGGTAAAAAAGGGTGTTGTTTTATATGACCACTGAGGCCATTTCAAAAAGACCCTAAATCAAACCAACTTGTGGAAAATGGGCATTCGATATCCCCTTTGAAGCACAGCCACCACAGAATCAGACTTACTTTGAGATCATTCTGACTCTTTCTGAATTTCTGGGGTTAAATACATATTTAAAATCATAACAAGAAACTGTGGAAGCTGCGTCGAACGCTTTGGGGAACGCCATCAGCGATATCCAGCTCTGAATCATATGTGTAATCAGTACAAACGGTGGGCAAGACGTCATGGGCGGGTGACGTAATGACCAGGAGGCTTAAACGCACATGAGGTGCAACCGGTGTTAGCTTCTAGGAATGAAGCATAGCTCTAGTAGGGATGCCGGAAGTATGGCCCTGCGATGCAGCGTCTCATTCCCTCGGGGAACCAATGGTTACATACTTAACTTGGGACGTTCCCTTTCGGGAACTCGAGCTGCGTCGAACGCTTTGGGGAACGAGATGTCCACGCCGCCAGACTTTCAAATCCCTGCTTAGTGTGTGGAAGGCACAGCTATGGCAAGAGAACAGACGAAGTTAGGGGCGTAGACCACCCGGCAGCGTCACAGATGTCCTGCATAGGTACACCTGCCAGAAAGGCCTCAGCACCGGAGGGAACGTGTAACTAGAGGGTTTTGCCTACTGAAAGGCCACCAAGAGGGGCGTGGTAGGCCGCTATAGCCACCATGTAGACCTTCAGGGTGGAGTGGGCTAACCCTGCGGAGAAACGGGCCTGTGAGAACTCCAGCACTGTACCAAACGGGCAGTTAACTGGATCAATGCTGGCGGTTTCCTGCACCCGAGTCTCAACTTCAGGGCATACAGTTTCCTCATTGAGGGAGCTCTAGATTGGAGGATGGTCTCAGCAACCTCAGTTGAGAGACCAGAGGCTATGAGTTGTGCCCCCTCATGAGCCACACCCACAGCTTCCACAACTCCGAGCAGGGGTGAAAGATCATGCCCGCTGCCAGTGAGAGGAGATCCCTCCTGGCGGGAATCCCCCATGGAGAGCCGTCGAGGAGAGAAATCAGGTCAGAGAACTATACTCTGGGTTTTAGCAATAGAGTGACCCAATCTCGGCGCACTCTCTCTAGAACTCCTGTGAGCAGAGCGATCTGGGAAAGGCGTACAAACGAAGCCTCTGCCAAGTCTGTACCATAGGCTGGATGAGTCAGAGGTAACCAGAGGGGACAGCGCGATGTCTGACGAGTCGCAACGGACCCACCTCCTGACCAAAACTCTCCATATCTGCATCACCCCTCAGGGTGAAGCATCCATTTCCCGGGCCTCAGCCCCTGCCTCGACAGTATGTGTCTTGTAAGGAGACTCATTTAGAGCCTACCACTCACAGATGCTGTCCAGGCGGAGCTCTGGCGAGCAGAGGCCTCTAAAACTCTCTGAGCGAGAGGAGGCCTGACGACACTCGCCGAAACAGCCGAGCTCTTGGAGCGGAGGCCTCAGCATGACAACTCTCGAAATGAGAAGAGGCCTACTACACTCCGTACACTGGACATAATCCTAGCGGAGCTCTGGCGAGCGGAGGCCTCTAAAACTCTCTGAGTGAGAGGAGGCTTGACGATACTCACCGAAAGGTCGAGCTCTTGGAGCGGAGGCCTCAACATGACGACTCTCTGGATCAAGAGGAGGCTTGCTACGCTCCATACACTAGGTATCGCACACATGGCGATCTCTCAGGTCTGGTAGACCGTGGGCCGGGTGGTCACTCATGACTGCTCCCCGACCGGTGAGAGATGCATCCGTCGCTAGCATTACGCGGCGACAAGGAGCTCCCAGCACCAGGCCCTGAGACAAAAAACAAGGGTTTCCTCCATGTCTAAGGCACGTAGGCATCGCCACGTGACCTTGATCATGCGAAGTGGGTTTCCCCTCGGGGAGAACCCCTTGGTCTTGAGCCACCACTGTAGGGGTCTCATGTACAGCAGGCCAAAAGGTATCACGTTGGACGCAGCTGACATCAGACCCAGCAGTTTTTGAAACTGCTTGACAGTGAGTGACCGGCCTTCTCTTACTCTCTTGACTGACGTGAGGATTGACTCGATCCGAGCAGGGGACATACATGCCTGCATCGTGGTCGGATCCCACACCACGCCCAGATAAGTGGTTCTCTGTACTGGAGAAACACACTTTCCTGACGTTAAGTCTTAACCCCAACTCTTTCAAGTGAGCGAGAACGACATCTCGATGCCGAACCGCCATCCACTCTGATGAGCTAATCGGGGCGAGAGTGCAAGGCCGAAGGGAAGAACCCGATATTAATACGCTTTGCCCCCAAAGCACATCTCAGGAACTTCCTGTGATGGGGAAGGAGTATGCGTCTTCTAGATCGCTCGTGACCACCAGTCCTCGGATCTAGTGTGAGACACGTGCTTGAAGAGAGCTTTCTGAACTTCAGCTTGCTACGCAGTTCTTAGATATAAAAAGGACGCAACCCCTTTCCCAGGAACAATGAAGTACGGCTATAGAACCCGGACTCTTTGTCTAGAGGAGGAACCACCTCAATGGCCTCCTTCCTCAGGAGAGTGCTCACTTCTTGTTCCATTAACAGAGCCTGCTCGGGACCCACCAGCGTGGGAGTGACCCCGTTGAATGGCGGCGGCAGAGCGCCGCGATAGCCATGTTCTACAGTGTAGTTTCCACACTGCCAAATAGTCTACTAAGGGAACCAGTCTCTCAAGACTGCCCTCTGGTGTACTTAGAGATGCTAGTTTGGTGCCCTGAAGTGGAGGACCGGCAGGAGATGGCCGATCTAGCTGCTCTAAAGACCCCCGAAGGGGTGGCGAGCCTCCCAGCTCCGCTACATTTCTGGGCGGAAGAGACTGAGAGAAGCGCTCGCTGGAGACCGCTGCACCCTGGAACACTGGCAGGGTTAGCAGACCGATCTCCTGAGGGCACTGAGGAGAGACGGGCACCGAGTGATGCGGTGTACACCGCTCTTCCCCAGAGGGGCCGGCCCTCAAAAGCCCTGGGCCAATGGCATCAGGACGTTCTAGCCGAAGACTATCCAGTGAGAATGACGATCCGCAGATCTGTCTTCGGCCCGGGAGTGCCACTCTGAATCAGACTCTAATACTGGAGAGTACGAGAAGTGACATTCCTGAATGAGGAGCTCGAACACGATTGGGGCTGCTCTGCCCAGCAGCCCCAGCTGACCACCTCAACCTCCTCGGAGGAAGAGAGGTAAACATTGTGCTCTCACTCGAGAAATATCCCAAGAGGCTCCTGTATACCATATATAATATATAATTGTGTATCTTTATCTACATAGTGTATATATATATATATATATATATATACTTTTCATAGTCAGATAAAATACATAATTAATTCTTCAAAATTAAATGCAGTCAACAGTCAGACAAGTAAACACGGTCTGAAGTGAATTTTTTTTATATAATGAACCGAGAATGACCATAATGCAACACGCCTGCCACTCGGAACAAAACAATATAAATCTCCTTGGAGAGAAAACTGCTGCAGATTAGCGCGCTCTCACTCAAGGGGGAAGAAATGCAGCACAGGCTTCTGCCCCGAGAGAGCGCTAGATCTGGGGAATGCAGGTGGAAATAGGGCGAACCCGTCTCCAACCCGTCCGCCAGATCCATGTGCGATCCCCGTGATCTCAATCGCCGCAGTGCCTCAGCAGTAGCGGGACCGGACCGCGAGATCATAGGCACGGACACACTCCTCGGAGCGTGCCCGGTGGGAGCGCAATGCATTGCAGCGGGGAACACACGTTTATCAGCCCCTCCTTTTTTTCTCAAGAGAGCTGAGTGTGCGTTAGCTCCGCTCCCCAGATATGTTTCTTTCTATAACTTTATTTTGTTTTATATTTATTCACAACATTGCTTGTGCAATCATACCTTTTGTGAAAACTCATCGACATCCTCCCTGTCCCCCTCCTCGGAAAAAGACAGGTGGAGCGTCGAGCCCTTTCTCCGGGGGGGAAGAACCACGGGGCGGGCTTCCGATCTCAGAGAGCGGGCGCTGGATCTGATGGGAAAGGAAGAAGTTAGGGGCTCACCCGTCTTCATTCCCTCCATCTGATCCATATGCGATTCCCACGAGCACAGCCACCGCTCCGCCTCAGGATCTGTAACGTGATCTGCTTTCACCCTTATGTTCCTTTGTCTGTGCCTCAGCTTAGACATACGAGAGCTTTCTATGTTGCTGGACTTGTAACATGACAAACAACAGTAAATAAGACTCACAGAACATATACGTGACTGACACACACACAGAGCTTTGCTGAATGACAAAAAGCTAACGCCGGTTGCACCCCACGTGCTTTTAAGCCTCCTGGTCATTACGTCACCCGCCCATGACGTCTTGCCCATCGTTTGTACTGATTACACATATGATTCAGAGCTGGATATCGCTGATGGCATTCCCCAAAGCGTTCGACGCAGCTCGAGTTCCCGAAGGGGAACAGTTTAATAGCTATGATACTGTTTTTGAAATCAAATCTTTGCATAGCTATGACAGGAAACACTGGAATCTAACAATGCCTTTGGAAAAAAAATACAGTTAATCTTAAAAAATAAAGCATTTACATAAACCCATATAGGAAATAAAGAGTTATCAAATAAGCATGTTATAAACTCCTGAAACATTGGTGTTTAATATTTTAGAGCACTCATAAAACTGCAATCAATGAAAGAAGTCTGTTAAATCTGTATGTGGAGTGTGTGAAAAAAATCAGATGTAACACCCTTAGTAATCCTTAACATTTTCATAAGTAGCTGTAATTTAATTACTCAGTAACTGTAACTGATTACAGTTACTTTTATTTTGTAATTAAATTACGTAATTACATTACATGTAACTAGTTACTCCCCAACACTGTATAGGAATAAGTTTTTATTATATATATATATATATATATATATATACTTCTTTTCTTCTCACCAAGACTAATCCTAAGGGTTTTTACCTAAAATACAGTCAAAATTTTGGAATATTATACAAATTTAAAGGGTTAGTTCACCCAAAAATTTAAATTAGCCTGTTATGTACTCACATTCAAGCCATCCTAGATGTAAGTGACTTTCTTCTTTCAGACGAATCCAATCGGAGTTATATAACAAATTGTCCTGGCACTTCTAAGCTCTATCATTGCAATGGGTGGGTGTGTTCAAAAGACGTAAAATAAAGCACGTGCATCCATAGTAAAATGTGCCTCGCACGGCTCCGGGCTCCAGTGTTTTCTGTGTCACGAGTTTTATTTGCGGGGTCTGTGCGCGCAGCAAGTGCATAACGGTTCTCAGAGCAGGCTGTACCGGTGGTAAATATACGGCCCTCAGACAGAACAGGCAGGTTGTTGATGAGTGACGGAGCAGAATAAGGATGGAGCAAAGTGTGGATGTGCTGTCCTTGAAGGACGTTCAACTTGGGTTTGTTTATATTTTGCTTAGAAATTTTAAATGACAAATGTCGTATATATTTATTTATTTTTCTCCTGCGACACTTTCCAAACAATAAAAGACGAATAAAATAGCTAATAGGCTATTTTTGTACAACCTACATTTTAATTTTAATTTTCTCTCTGTGACACTTTTTCCTATGTAAACGTTAAACAAATTGTATCCTTACAAGACGAATAAAAGTAAAAAATATTTTTTGTACATTTTTATTTTCTCTGACACTTTTCCCCCCTAAAATGTTAAACGAATTTTGTGTCTTAAGATAGGATAATTCAGATACATTCAAATCAAAGTCAATAAATTCAAGACTCTTGACAAGATGAATAAAATAACAAATACAATTTTGTGCAGACTACACTTTTAACTATTAGCCTATCTCTCTTTCTTTCAGTAGCGGAAATTTAAATGTGAGATTTGGAAACAAGATCTAAATTTATCGGGAACGGTCGGGTCGGGAAGAAAATTATTCAAAGCGGGTGAACAAACAGTGAATATATAGCGGGAGCTGGACTTAAAAAACAGTCCCGCGCAGACCTCTAGTACAAACCGAGGATTTGTAAAGATAAATGTCGGAGGATTTCGATATAAGCCAAGAGGAGACTGGGTTTCCTTTGCTAAAGTAAGGAAACTTTGCTTCCTTTGCTCCTGTAAACAAACTCGCGAGACTAGCATATCTCAGAGGCGCGCGCTACGTCATCCGCCCGGAACGCCTTCCGCGTACGACAGATACCTGAACATGAACATGATGCAATATGGCATGTGGCTTTGCATGGTTAAACGATGTATAGCTGTTGTCACTTAGGGTGTACTCAGGTTTGTTGCCATCTTTTTTGACAATAATGTCTGTGTGTTGAGTTATTTTCAGAGGACAGAAAATCTTTACTGCTATACAAGTTGCACATTGACTACTCTAAAATATATCCAAGTTTAATTTCTATAGTATTGTCCCTTGAAAATATATACTAAATTGATTCCCGAAATGTGAGGGGTGTACTCACTTTTGTGAGATACTGTACATGTCCAATATATTTCCATATCAGAAAGTTTCCCAGATCATAAAGAAAAATGTCTGATTAAATGTGATTTTCCATATCCAGGGTCAAATTCAGCTTCAGCTTGAATGTAGCTGTGCAAAGATTTGCCAAAATATTTAACAAACAAAATCTGCTATCAAAAGTCTGAGATATCAATACGAACTCAAACATGTCATGCTTCACATTCATTTTATGACTCTGTACTCTTACCGTATGTCAATTTGAGTAAGTTTAAGAGAAACATCTACAGTAGATCCCTAAATAAACCAAAACTGAGAGCTCTTTTAAGTCTCTTGATGATGAAAAGCAAATATATCGAGCACCGTTTCTCAAGCCTGTCACTGTATTCTCACACAGAACGAAAGGATCTCATTCGTCCAAGCGGCACCATCGCGGACGCGGTCAGAACCGCCACCGGAGTTCCTCTGTGTCGCCGGGTCGGCACAAACACACGTCCAAGAAGAAGAAGAGCAAGAGTCACGGGACGGGCCGGCAGAGGAGCAGCTCCTGGAGCAGCGGGAGGTCATCGTCACGAGCTCATTCTAGAGAACGCGGATCCAGCAAGAACAAATCACCACATGTCCGACAGAACAACTCCAGGTACACACACAACGGGTTAATGTTGTGTAGAAAAATATATTTTTATAAAAGAAACTCATTAATATTCATGGAAGAAGTCTGAGTATTTTTGTCTTGTTTTCCAGTACAAATATCTAAACATTCTCAAATCAAGATAAGTGAATTGACATGAAACATTAAGTCTTGTTTAATGAAAAAAAATCAGACACGAGAAACATGCTTAAAACTAGAACTAGAACTTTTTTTCTGATCTCAGTGGCATATATTTTATCTTATTTTACAATAAAAAAAATTGTTTTGAAACCAAAGATGTTGAAAAGTATATGAGTTTTTGTCAGAAATAAGAAAGAACATGTGCCAATGAGCCAAGTGACACACTCATAAACCTCAATACATTTTATGCTTAAAACAAGAACAAAACAATCCCTTAAAAGTCCCTCAAATAAGTGAAAGTCAGATTCACCTCAAGCGATCTTCCTGCAGTCTCTGTCAAATAAATCCAGCCATCTGAAGGACATCACATCCTCAAACCCTCTCAATCCCAGCATGCTTTGTCTGTCTGTCTGTCTGTCTGCAGGGAGAGAGACAGTCCTCATCACTCGGATGCAGAACGAGCTCGCCGCCGCTCGCGCAGCTATTCTCCCATCCGCAAGAGACGGAGAGACTCGCCCAGCTTTATGGAGGCTCGCAGGATCACCAGGTAAAGACATCTCACACTGCCTCGGGAGTCTGTGGGTGCTTCTCCTTCTGTTTAAAGTGCAGTAATACTTCTGTGTGGCAATGCATGGTCATTTCTTCATTTACAGGCTGTTTTCAGGTCTGACTGCAGGTCGCCTCTGCTGGTAGATGTCATAACTGCTCCATCCAGAGGCAAATGTTTCTTTTTTCAAGCAAATATTATATTTTACCACAGTAGATCAAAGTTTCCTAGCATGAAATGGATTTATATTTTCACAGCAGGACAGTCGCTAGTGAAGGCCAGTTAGTGTTTTTTTCTGTCTCCAGTAAAGTCACATGACATTTACTGCTTTGGCTGATTGGTGAAAATGAATAGACACATTGATCAGAACTCTTTCAGTCCCAATAAATCATTTCCACCCGAATCAGTGCTATTTTAGTGTCATTAATACTATTAGAGTTTGTGTTAATATTTTGAATTAGATTTTATTTGTTTTTGTCATTTGTATTAGTTTTTTTATGTATGTCTATAGTTTTTATTATTTTATTACTTTATTTTATTTTATCCTGAAGAAGGCTTTAAAGCCATTTTTTTTTATTTTAATGATTTAGCCCAGTTAATTAAAGACTTTTAATTTTTACTACGAGTGCCTTGGAGTAATTCATCTTTGTTTTTATACATTTTTATTTATTAGTTTATTTAGTTTTAGTTATTTAAGTTTTTTTATTATTTTAGTTAACATTTTATTTTGTATTATTAAATAAAAAAATACATGGTTTTAGTTTTAATTAATAATATTATGCAGTTTCTTATAATGAAAGCATTTTTATAGGTATAACCCGTATAATCTATATCAACTCGAATAGGGGGTTAAGCAAAATTGAAAGATTCTCTTTAGTGTGTGTGTGTGCGTGTGTGCGTGTGTGTGTTGTGTGTGTGTGTGTGTGTGTGTGTGTGTGTGTGTGTGTGTGTGTGTGTGTGTGTGTGTGTGTGTGTGTGTGTGTGTGTGTGTGTGTGTGTGTGTGTGTGTGTGTGTGTGCATGTTTATGTGTTTATGAGGACACAAATTTGTATAATGACATGGGTGACATAGGTATTACAAGGAGAAGGTGAAGGACATTTTCAGTGTCCCCATAATTTAAAACGCAGTGTGAGTTTTTTTGAGGGTGAAATGCACATCTCCTGTGAGGGCTAAGTTTAGGTGTAGGGTAGTGTAGGGCAATAGCACATACAGTTTGTACAGTATAACGCCTATGGAAAGTCTCCGTAAACCATAAAAACCAAATGTGTGTGTGTGTGTGTGTGTGTGTGTGTGTGTGTGTGTGTGTAGCCATAGCAAATAAATGTTGCATCAGATCAGTGTTGCATATTTTTTATCTATATTTTGAATGTATGTTTATTTTTATATTTCATTTTAATTTTAGTTTGTTTTAGTAATTTGTTATGTGCTTTTTCAGTTTTATTTGTTTCTTACAAATATTTATATTTCAGTTTTAGTCATTTTAGTACTTGCACTTATTTTAGTTGCCACATTAGTTTATTTTAGTGCAACATTTCTAATTGTAAGTTTTTTATTTTAAGTTTTTCATCATTTTATTTTCATTAATATCAACTTTATTTCAATTACTGAAAAAGTTAAAAGATAGTTAAATGTTTTAATTTATTTTCAATAACAGCACTGACATTGAGCAGGCAAATGAAAGAAACACGGACACATACAGAGCAGTCTGTGTACTGCAGGAGTTCTGCACTCTTTTAGCACTAGAGCAAAAAACAACTGGCTTTGGCTTGAAAGTCTGATTTTGATTTTCCTAACACAAAACTCTGTTCATATAATATCAGCATAAGAATTGGAGTGAAATTTTTTTTTTTGAGTGAATTTTAAGTATTGGCATGTCCTCACTTTGCTTTAATCACAATTTTTAGGTTTTCAGTATGGACTGTGAACGGGAATGAACGTTGTCATAAGCATTATAAAATGATTTTTGTGTACCTATGCAAATGATGAAACATCTTCAAATGATTTCCCTCTGCTCTGATTGGTCAGGATTTGAACTTACTCTGTCCTACGTGAAGGTTTCCTCGACGACCTCACACCGGAACGATGCTAAACTGCAGGCACGGTTAGCATGGTAACTGTTGCCATGCATCAGGACCCCCTGGTTTCCTCCTGAAGCAGCTCTCAGCGTCTCAAGAGTACAACTATATCTGTGTCTCACTCTCTTTCTCTCTGCTTTTGTCGTTCTCACCACTAAACGAGTTCTGTTCACAGATGAACACTAACGATCCCACACAGTTCACTGACACAGAGATACTGAGAGCCAGAATGCACTGTGATGAGCTCAGTGAACACATCCGCCCAATACGGCTTTCAGAGTTAGATGTTGCCTGAAAATATACTTCACTGTTTACTGAATAACACTGAGAAACAGTGATCACTTGAATCATACATGAAGAATTCATTCACAGTTGATTTACAGATTTGGACTCAAATAAGCACGATTTCTGTCTAACTATGTATCTTATTATTAGATTGAACTACTCTATCAATGCCTCAGTGTTATTTTATTTATAATACTATTTATAATCAGCGTCTGAGCTTTTAGAAGTGCATTCTGGCTGTTGTGAAAAAGAAGAACACTTCTGCATACTTTCAAAAAGTATTATTATTATGATTACTATTATTATGCAAAGAATATACTTAAGTATGAACTGAGTGTAATTTTTTAGATACTTAATTGTGTGTTATTTACAATTGAATGAAAATGTATTAGAGTTTATTTAATATTATTTATTATAATGTTATTGTTTATGTTAATGTAATTATTATGTTATTATATTTAATATATACATTCATTTTTATATTATAAGAAAAATATATAAAAAATGAATACAAATCTGATTAAAATAAATGCAAATTTGATCAAAACAAGTAAACAAATAACCAATAAATATAACACCACATTACATTAATGAGTAGAAAAACAATGTTATGTAACTTAATATAAACTAAACATTTTTTTTCCAAAAAATATTTTAGACAATAATTTTTGGTGAACTGAAATATACTTTAATAACATTTCTATTGAAACTCGTATTTAAATCATTTATAAATTACACAATTGTAATGATAAACTTGCAATTTAAGTACATGTAAAATATATTAACTTAAAATGTAATGTCAAATAACACACTACAGATACAATTATAATCAAGTACTTTACACGTGATTTAGTATGTTAGTCAACACATCAAAATAAGTGTACTTCTATAAAACTTCATTGATTTAAGATTATTAAAACAGAATGAGGTAAAAGTGTTCGTAAGTGTGTTAATAACCTAGAGCAATCAGTGAAGCCTTAGAACACTGCTAACTACAGTTTTAGGGTACGTCAGATCTCTCTCTGTGTTCACAGAAACTAACAGCCGCTCACTGCAAACACTGAACGCTACTGGAGTGAGTGTGAATGTGTGTCTAACATACTATAAGAACTGATCTTTCTCTTTGAAGACAGAGCCCATGTGTGTATTTACAGTCTGTTTAAATGATGATGATGATGATGCGGTTAACACTCACTAACCAAAGCTCAACCTTTTCCAGACATTTTCTCTTACAGAAACTAATCATCACTGCAGCACGCAGGCACTTCCACCGCTTTGACCACGACAGTGTTTTGTTGGTATATGTTAAGGCCGAAACCTGCTGTTGATGGGCAATGGTTCTGCATGGTTTCTAGCTGGTCCAATAAGCTGGTCTAGATCAGGGGTTGTCACACTGGGGCCTGGGAAACGTCTCGGGAAGGATAAATAAAAAAAAAAAAAAAAAAAAAAAAATCTGATTAAAATAAATAAATACAAAATAGACATGTAAATAATACAAAATAATAATTTAAAAATAAATATAGAATTTAAATAAAAATGTATTTAAATAATGTAAGTATATAAACCATAAAAAATAATAATTGTACTTAAAAACAGTGTACAAAATTTAAATTTTGTACACTTTTACATAAAATTTACATAAATTGATTTTTAAAAACAATTAGGTTAAATAAAAAAAATTATTGAAAATTTGAATAAGTATATAAATGATTAAATAATTCTACATTGTATAAAATGTATATAAATAATAAAAAATTTGATCAAAATAAATAAAAATGTTTAAAATAAGTAAATAAAAATATAAAATAATATACTCAAAAACAGTGTACAAAATGTAAACATAAATAAATAATACAATTCAGATTAAAATATATACATTTTTTTAAAAAATGAAATAAAAAAAGTGTCCTGTGCGAGCCTCCTGCACCCCTGGTGTAGGCCGGGGCTCGCAACCAGAAGACCAGTAACTGTTGTCATAGCACTACCCACTCAGTGAGATTGGATAACACTGGGAAAACGTAACCGTTCCACTTGGAACAGGAACGTTGCAGAAGCTCCATCCTTCTCGAAGGAGGTTTCGGAAACACTTACACATATGGACAACCGTTTAGGTGCATATGGAAAATTTAGAGGTGGTTGTAACCCTCTTGGCAAATGGCAGAGAAGTCTGCTGGGGAAACACGGGCTTGAAGCTATACCGTGGCAAATACACATATGGGATCCACTCAGGTCACTACAAATGGCACCCAGCTCTCTACCGGTTCTCACGGATTCATCGAGTGAGGGCCTGGCATCAGACGCTCTGCCACGTCTGGCTGCCGAGGGGATGGAGGAGCTCAACAGGGCCTGCAGTATGCAGTATAGCAAGCCAGCACTAAACTCAGGGCCTCTCAGTTCTTCTACACATTTGAGGTGAGAACACTGGAGGATATCGTCTCAACATGAAGGCTATAGAATCTAGCGAACATGTTGGGGGTCACCCAGCCTGCAGCTCTACAAATATCTGTCAGCGAGGTGCCACGAGCCAGCGCCAAGGAGGATGCAACACTCCTAGTAGAGTGAGCTGTGTCTGATAAGCCAGGGTGATGGCATCCACTATCCAGTGGGCCATCCTCTGCTTAGAGACGCTATTCCCCTTTTGCCGGCCTCCGAAACAGACAAAGAGCTGATCTGAGGTCCTGAAGCTTTGTGTCCGGTCCATGTACCATATTAAGGCGTAAACGGGGCAGAGCAAAGCTAGGGCTTGGTCTGCCTCCTCTGGGGGCAGCTCTTACAGTTTCATTACCTGATCCCTGAAGGGAGTACTAGGAACCTTGGGCACATAGCCTCAGGGTTACCTGGGAGTCAGCTGGCCCAAACTCTAGGCACAATTTGCCCGGCCGGAAATGTGTGCAGGTCCCCTATCCTCTTGATTGAGGTCAATGCAACCAGGAGCAGAGTTTTCATTGAAAAAAACTTTAGCTTGACTGACTGCAAATGCTCAAATGGGCCCTGCTGTAGTGCTCTGAGCCCCAGAGTGAGGTCCCAAGAATGTATAGAGGGAGGATGAGGAGGATTCAACCTTCTCGCCCCCTAAGAAACCTGATGACCAGGTCATGCTTCCCTACCAACTTCCCCTCCACGGGGTCATGATAAGTGGAAATAGCATCGACATAGACTTTAAGGGTGGAGGGAGACAGCCTTCGCTCCAGCCCTTGCTACAGAAAGGAAAGCACGACTCTGATCGGGCATCTCCGGGGGTCTTCTCGGTGAGAAGAACACCACTCGGCGAACAGGTTCCAATTCAAGGTGTAAGCGTGTCTCGTAGATGGTGCTTGCCCCGAAGTGATGCTGTCCACTACCTCTTGGGATAGGTCACCTAGAACCTAGTCCCATCCAGGGACCACACATAGAGTTTCTAGAGGTCTGGCTGCGGGTGCCACAGGGTGCCCTGTCAGTAGTCAGTAGATCCTTCCTCAGAGAAATCTGCCAGGGGGGTTGTCACAAGGAGCATTAGTTCTGGGAACCAGGTCAGGTTGGGCCATTAGGGCACAACGAGCAAGACTTTCTCCTCCTCCTCACTGACTTTGCACAGTGTCTGTGCAAGAAGGTTAACTGCGGGGAAGGCATATTTTTGCAGGCCCTGCGGCCAGCTGTGTGCTAGTGCGTCCTGTGCTGAGTGTTCCCTTGGTCAGGAAGTAGAACAGCTGGCAGAGAGAGGTTCCTGGAGAGGCAAACAGATCTACCTGAGCGGCACCAAAATGTCTCCAAATCAGCTGGACCATCTGGGGATAGAGTCTCCATTTTCCCAGGAGCGCAGCTCGTCAGACGCACAGTTGAGCAGACCTGGAATATGAATGGCACGAAGCGACCTCAGATGCTTCTGAATCTAGAGGAGGTGGCAGGCTATTTGAGACATGAGACGGGAGCGCAGACCACCTTGTCACCTTGTCCGTACGGACCAGTGTGTGCTTGCCTCGTAAGTGCCTTTTGAGATGGTTCAAGGCAAGGTGCACTGTTAACAACTCTAGGCAACTGATATGCCACTGCAGTTGGGGGCCTGTCCACACCCCGAGGCTGCTTACCTGTTGTACGTGGCACCCCAACCGGTGGTGGAGGCATCCGTGTGTACCACGGCATGCCTGAACACCTGCTCCAGGGGCACTCCTGCCCGAAGAAATGCAAGGTCTGACACTGGGGTGAAGGTTTGACAGCAGGCTGGTGTAACTTGGACCCGGTGGGTGCTGCGCTGCCACACCCACCTCGGCCATGAAGCAGCACTAGAGGTGTAACTGCCGCTGCAGCTGCCATATGCCCCAGGAGCCTCTGAAATAGTTTCAGTGGGACCGCTGTCCTGTCCTTGAACGAATTCAAGAAGTTCAACACCAACCGCACAGGTTCCTCTGTGAGACGTGCTGTCTGTTTGACCAAATCCATCTCCATACTGAGAATAGAGAGTTTGCTCTTTTCGCAGTTGACCCAAAGACCTAACTGGCCGAGGTGCCTGAGCACCAGGTCCCTGTGCTCACACAACTGATCTCGAAACTCATTGCGCCCTATTGGCCCTTCCGGACCTGGTTCTCAGAACTAATGCTCCTTGTGACAGCAAACAAAAGGCTATTTTAGCATGCTGAAGCGCACAGGGGATATGGCCACCTGCAACACAAACAGGGGGCAGTGCAGCTGTAGCGCCATTCCACCAACATGAAGAAGCTCCCTTAGAGCGCGCTGAACTCGTCTCGTTCACAACCGAAGCTTGGTAAGAGCAGAACGATTGACACCGCTCGGCTCTGAAGTGAAAAGCTGAGTATGCATTGCACCTGCTGCCTATTTATACTCGCGCTGCGATCAGCGGCAGCTGAATGCAGTCATCGCATGCCAATGTGCATTGGCACGTTTCTTTTACACTCGAAGTAGATTGGTCTCTCTAGCAAGATCCCCAATTCGTCGAACTAAATATTTTCCAAATAACATTTTAGACATATGTATAGTTCATTTTTTCACAGTATAAGTTGATTTTTTTATATAAGATTGTATATATAAATTGATTGCTAAATCATCTTGGTCAGGCTAGTTAGAGCTATTATACCAAGTTGGACCATCAAGAAACAAGCTAACATTACTAAAGTGACCATAGTTACTACCAAAATACCTCTAATGACACTCAAAAAACGAGTTTTGTTTCATATCTTCTTTGTAATGAAATAGTAACTATGGTAATTATATACAAAATGATGGCACAGCACATATTTGATGTTGTCGAGTGGTCAAAGTGGTATTAAAGTGCTTATGATTGTATTTTATTTTTTTATTACGTGTCTGTATTATATGATCTCTCTCTGCCATCTTTTCTGCAGCGCACGGAAGCGTCCCATCCCGTACTATCGGCCGAGCCCGTCCTCTTCCAGCTCGGCCAGCAGCTACAGCAGCTCCAGTCGCAGTCGCAGCCGTAGCAACTACAGCTACAGCAGCTACAGTCGCAGCCGCAGCCGGAGCCCGAGCCCCGCGCACAGTTACTACAGCCAAAGCAGCTACAACAGCCCCGGATTCTGAGACCGGTGGAGATACAGAGGGGAGACGAAACAAACATCGCAGTCGAGCAGGATGCCGCAGGATCTGTGTTGGAGAAAACACTATATAACGTGCAGATGTAGTGCAGCAGGTATCAGGGTTTCCGAAGGGTTATCTGACAGGACACTCCATACATACATGTTAGCATGCAAAAACTGAAAACAAAAATTATCTTATATGTTAAAGGTGAAGTGGGTAATTGCACTGCAATAAGTGATTTTCTTACTTAGTATTTTTGTCTTATATCACAGTACAAATGTATATCCAGTGCAAACATTATTACATCAAAAAACAATTACTTGAGAGGGTAAAATTAACAAAATGCAAAATATATTATGAAAAAGATTGCAGAAAAACAGTATCTACCATTAGGGTAAAAAAAAAAAGCAACCTAATTTAAGGTGGAAAACATCCTTACTTTTCTGACCACACTTTTTCTTTACATACATTTTTAAGAAAACAAGACTTATATCTTACTCTATTTTGCTTCTTAAAATTAAATTAGCTAAAATTTGATCCATTTAATTTAAAATATGCACTCATTTATACTGGAAAATAAGACAAAAATACTGATTAAGAAAATCATTTTGTTGCTGTTTTTTTATTTATTTTATTAATTGAATTTTTCTGGTATATCTGACTCAAACTTGGCTATATTTATTATATTTAATATTATATTTAAGAGAAAACATGCTTATTTTGTGACCCTGTGATGCAGAAATCACACCCTTCACATTTAACATAGTCTTTGTTCAGTCAGAAAGCAAAAATAATTATTAATATTATTATTTATTTATTTATTTATATATTTATATTTTTTTGGTGCATCTGACTCAAATCCATTCTGTCCAATTGTTATACTTTAAACAGCATAAAAAAGCATAATATCAGATTTTTCCACCCTTTCTTTCCACAGTGACTTTTAAAATAATTAAAAAAAGACATTATCATCACTATGGTAAATTATGTAGATACAGCAGATATAATGCATAAACTACACTGTCTGAACAAACATGTCTGATGAGAAATGACATGCAGACTTGAAGAGTGGATTTGAGTGTTCAGTGTGAACAAAAGCATTTTAGGAAGTGAATTGGGAAATAACTGCAAACAATATATTTGACGTTACACAATAAAACACAGGCAGTCTGTACAGATTAAAATCAGCCGCTCATTTTACTCACCAAGAGTTGCTGACTAACGTCAAATACTGTAAGATGCTGACACACACACACACACACACACACACACACACACACACACACACACACACACACACACACACACACACACACACACACACACACACACACACACACACACACACACACACACACACACACACACACACACACACACACACACACATGATGCTGTCAGCATTCAATGTTACAAATAGATCCAGTGTCTCTATTTAAAGACTAAAAGGCCTGAAGAACAAAGATGAGATGAGCACTTTTTCCTGAAATTCTTCCACGCTGCAAAAATAACCAAAAAACTGGGTTAACAATGAGAGACTAATGTGATGGAGTCTAAAACATTCTCCAAATCAAGAGACTTTATTCCTACAGTGAAGATTCAGACTCAACTTGATGAACGAAAGCAAGAACAAATGATTCGGTTTTACAGTAGCTTATGATTTGGGTGAATCTCATAAAGAAATGTCCACGTCATAAAGAAATATAAGCTATATATATATATATTCAGTATCTCACAGAAGTGAGTACACCCCTCACATTTTTGTAAATATTATTATATATTTTCATGTGACAACACTGAAGAAATGACACTTTGCTACAATGTAAAGTAGTGAGTGTACAGCTTGTATAACAGTGTAAATTTACTGTCCCCTCAAAATAACTCAACACACAGCCATTAATGTCTAAACCGCTGGCCACAAAAGTGAGTACACCCCTAAGTGAAAATGTCCAAATTGGGCCCAAAGTGTCAATATTTTGTGGCCACCATTATTTTCCAGCACTGCCTTAACCCTCTTGGGCATGGAGTTCACCAGAGCTTCACAGGTTGCCACTGGAGTCCTCTTCCACTCCTCCATGATGACATCACGGAGCTGGTGGATGTTAGAGACCTTGCGCTCCTCCACCTTCTGTTTGAGGATGCCCCACAGATGCTCAATAGGGTTTAGGTCTGGAGACATACTTGGCGCTGAGCACGTGCACTCAACTTCTTTGGTCGACCATGGCGAGGCCTGTTCTGAGTGGAACCTGTCCTGTTAAACCGCTGTATGGTCTTGGCCACCATGCTGCAGCTCAGTTTCAGGGTCTTGGCAATCTTCTTATAGCCTACGCCATCTTTATGTAGAGCAACAATTCTTTTTTTCAGATCCTCAGAGTTCTTTGCCATGAGGTGTAATGTTGAACTTCCAGTGACCAGTATGAGAGAGTGAGAGCGATAACACCAAATTTAACACACCTGCTCCCCATTCACACCTGAGACCTTGTAACACTAACGAGTCACATGACACCGGGGAGAGAAAATGGCTAATTGGGCACAATTTGGACATTTTCACTTAGGGGTGTACTCACTTTTGTGGCCAGCGGTTTAGACATTAATGGCTGTGTGTTGAGTTATTTTGAGGGGACAGTAAATTTACACTGTTATACAAGCTGTACACTCACTACTTTACATTGTAGCAAAGTGTCATTTCTTCAGTGTTGTCACATGAAAAGATATAATAAAATATTTACAAAAATGTGAGGGGTGTACTCACTTCTGTGAGATACTGTATATATATATACACACACACACACACACACACACACACACACACACACACACACACACACACACACACACACACACACACACACACACACACACACACACACACACACACACACACACACACACACACACACACACACACACACACACACCACACACACACACACACACACACTAATAGTACTTATACAATGTTTTATTTAGGCTACTGACAGTTTGGTGGCTTAAATGTGTTTAATTGTTAATTGTGTTTAATAATCTTGATTGTGTTAATTATGTTTAAAAAGATTTAAAAATACATGCTTTACTTACTTTTATTATGCAAATCGAATTTGTATTTTTTTTATTAATTAATTAATTGTATTGATGATTGGGTGGTTTAAATGTATATAATAATAATTAATAATAAACTTTTGTAATTATTATTATTTATTTTTTGGACTGACAGTTTTTGTGAGATTCACCCGTTTAGTATTTAGAAAAGTCCTGTTTTTTCAAGGAGCTGTATTATAATGATTGTGTTTCAGTTTGAATATTTACGCTGCAAGTTTTGGCTGTAAACTATGCACTGTATATTCCAAGTTCTCTAGCGTATTATATAAAGGCTTTGTATGTGGAAAAGCTTGGCATGATGCAGAAGGATGCTGGTGTCAGTCCTTTACTCTCCGATCTCTTTGGAAAATCCATTTCTGATGCACCTATAATGCCATTCCATTTTGGAGATGTGATGTTTCTTATTATATACAGTATTCCACTTCTATTTTGGCTGTGTTTAGTGCATATAAATAGAGCTCTGTGTTATATAGACACCATGTACAGTTCTGATCTCTGTTGTTTTAAACTCGCGTCTCTAGTGTAGGTGCACTTTCCTGAAACCAGGCTGCAAAAATATACACGCACACGTCTTTCTCAGCATATTTATTCTATTTATTCAGTGACTTGTTCATGTGATGCTATTTATTTATTATTTGTTGTATATTTATTTTGTTATTTATGAATTTTTGGCTCTGAAAAACAGTTTTTATAAGGACTTCTCTGTTCACAAAGTACGTTGGAAACACATTTTGCATCATTTGCAATGACAAGGTTCTGCGTTCTTTAAAGTTGACATGAAATCAGAATTGATTCAATTTACTTTCTTAATGCTTCTGGTCTTATATGATTCAGCGATGCACATTATTTAAAAAAATATATCTTTATTATTTTTCATCTCTGAAACAACTTCAAAAATACATTTTACCTCTCAAGCATCTGCCAATTTAATCGTCCAATTAATTCCAGATGCATTTTCTATCTTGCATTTTTCTAGAAATCAAAAAGTATGTTGAATAAAATGAGCTTCATGTTGACCTTAAATGCAGAACCAAGATGAATTGTTGTGAAATTATTTTTTTTTCAGCAGAAGATAGATTGTTGTTTTACGAGTTTGCATTTTGCAAATATTGATTATGATTTATTGTACTATTTATTCTCTCATTCCTGACTGAACTGGTTCTTTTTCTTTCTCAATCTTCCTGTGAGTTCTGGAAAGAGCTAATAAAGGAGCCGGACGACAGTGAACTTTAACCTCGTGATGCAGGACTCGGCCTCAGTCTTCCTTTTTCAGTGTTTTATGATTTTACAGACGCTCATGATACGGCTCTCACTTCCCAACTGTATGAAGTCAGTAGATTTAGTGACCAGTCATAATTAAACACAATAAAAGTATCTACAAATGGACCATCTTCATGTGCTGTTCTTGATTTTGAGTTGCCCTTTGTTTCTTGGCAGGATTATTATCATGAATACAACTATTAACATATATTATGTTGAAATAAAGCTAAAATAATATATGAATATTAGATGAAAATGAACTAAAACCAACTAACTTGAGGCACTACAATTACTAACTGGAAATAAAAACTTAAAAAATTATGAATCCTAATTAGTCATTTTGAAAGAAATATATAAAAATAAAAGCTCATTTAAAACTTTAATGAAACCTTTAAATAAAAATTAAACAAATAAATGAATCAAAAATAGTAATATAAAAAAATGCAGACAGATAAAAGCTCATAACAAAATGACTAAAAAAGCTTGAAATGAAAAAAAATAATAAACAAATAAAAGTGAATTCAAAACATTGAATGAAAACTATAATAATTAAACAAAAAAATAATAAATAATAATTGAAATAAAGCTAAATTAATCTTAATTGTTATAAAAGAACAAAAACAACAAAAAGCAACAAATAAAACAAAATTACTAATGAAAACAGGGAATGAAAATGGAAAATATAAAATAAAAGCTAATTCAAAACTATAATAGATTATCAATAAAACTGAAATAAAACTAAATGAATCTCAAATAGTAATACGTTTTTTAAATGACAAAAGCAAAAATCAGAAAATATAAAAAGCTAAGTCAGACATGAATAAAAGCTATACTAATGTAGAAATAATCACACATTTCCAGCGCTGAGAATGGCATACCTAGCACATGGCATATTGTACAGTGTTGGTTTTAACAGCACATAATGTGTCTCTGAGCATGTTTTGAGTGTCTGCAGCACTAGATGGCGTTACTGATGCTGGAGAAGACGCTCGTGTGATCTGGAAGATTCACAAACTCCAGCCGATCACCTGAGAAAATGGATCACTTGTATTTTTAGTCCTGTGACACAAAACCAGCAGCTCAGTCATTTCTACTGCCTTCCACTAGTTTCTATTTCAAACTCCATAATAGCTGCTAAAACCACTTTTTAAATCAGTTTGTAGGTTTGGATGAAAGTGTGTCAATGAATTCATTTTAGTTCAAATGTGCGTCTTTTTTATCCTACATTTATTAGTCTTGATATCTTTATATCTAGCTGCAGATATTGTAGTCAATCCACCTTCATTATATTTTCACAGTTCTTGTACCTTATTGCACTATGGTACTTCAGTCTGAAACATCTGCACAGTCGATGTGCTTACATTAATTCATTTGACAGACACTTTCATCCAAAGCAACTTACATTGCATTAAAGCTATACTGTTAATAGTCTAGTTCATGCATTTTCTGGGAATCGAACCCGTGCCCGTGACGTTGCCATGAGTTATATATATATATTTACTATTTTCAGCTGAAATAAAATCACTTTGAGCTTAATTTTATTTATTTTATTTCACTTCATATTTATTTTGTTTCAAGTAACAATTAAAGTAAAAAATTATTCATAAGTAAAAATGATTAATAAAATAAGTTATTTCTCCAGCTTTTCTACATTTGTTTGATTTTTACAGTCTATGTTTCCCTGTTTGTCTTCAGTGTTATTTTATTTTATACCATTATAGTTTTCATTAATATTTTAATTTAGTTTTCATTTTTATATTTTAATTTGAATTAAAGTTATTTTTTTTAGCTTTTTATGTTTTAAAATTGTATGTATATAATTTTATTTTATTCAAAATAAAGATCAAGAAAGATTAATGAACATTGTAATTATTATTATTTCAGTCTTTCTACTTTAAATTGTGACTGTAATTCATTAACGTTTCTCAGTAATTATTTGTGAAGTTTGAAGGTAATTCTCAGTAACAAGTGAAAAGTACATCGCGTACGCTAGCTGTTTTCCAGTGTGACCCTGTTTGTCTGTATGTTCATTTGTTTTGTGCTCGGTGTGAATTAGCACATGTGTGTGTGTGTGTGTGTGTGTGTGTGTGTGTGTGTGTGTGTGTGTGTGTGTGTGTGTGTGTGTGTGTGTGTGTGTGTGTGTGTGTGTGTGTGTGTGTGTGTTTGGTCACCTGTTGTATCTCTGTGTTATCAGAAGGCTTGGTTTGTGCTGACTCGCTCTGACCTCCAGATTCCTCCGCTCCTGTGTTTGTGAGAGGGGTTCAAGCGTCCAGGAAAGGAACGGTGCCGGCTTTGGGAAGGTCTTTGCCTTGGATTCCATTCTCATGCGAGGCCGTCCGTGAATAGACATTCTAGTCACTTCTATAAATATCTGGATGGGAGGGGTGTTGCATTAGTGTGGAAAGGGGAGTGTCGGCTATCTTATAAATCTCAGCACTCCCAAACAGGACACAGCACTTGCCAGAAAACTTTCAGAGCAAGAACAAACTTCAGCCATGTCCGAGAGACGCATTCCCTTCACCTACATGCACGGCCCATCCTGGGACCCTTTCCGCGACTGCTACCAGGGCAGCCGGCTCTTCGATCAGACCTTCGGGATGCCACACTTCTCCAGAGGAGATGCCCACCTTTCCCAGCACACACTGGCCCGGATACGTTCGGCCCTTTGGATTTCCAGAAATGGCCTCTTTAATGCAGAGCCCAGTGGCTCAGATGCCCATGTCGCCCTCCGCCACCATGATGCACCCCCCGAACTACAGCCGGGCCCTGTCCCGACAGCTGAGCTCAGGAATGTCTGAGATAAAGCAGACGCCAGACGCCTGGAAGATCAGCCTGGATGTCAACCACTTCGCCCCGGAGGAGCTGACGGTGAAGACCAAGGATGGGGTGGTGGAGATCACCGGTGAGCACTTTGATTCATCATTTAGCCCAAGAAGAGCATCTCATTGAGTATTTGGACACTAATTCACTATTAAAGAACGATGCATTTCACAAAAATAGGCTTGTCCGGTTTGAAAACAATAGATGCCAGTATTGTGGATGATGTTGCTAGTTAATGTGATTCTTTACACCTGCGTCAACTGATTTGTATTAAACATCCACCAAAACACCAGCTGATTTAAACACAACCAGTCTTTAAACATGATGCAGAAAAGTCAACGTAGTGGAGGGAAAAGATCTTCTTCAGACAATGAATAGTAGTCAAAATGTTGTGTGTCCAGATGTTATCGCATGTAAAAACTACTGTAAAAGTTCCCATTTCACTTTCAGGAAGGACATTAGCGCTGGTTTGTTTGGTTGTTTTGAAGGGAAATGTCCAGGAAGTGTAGAAGCCCATTTCTGCTATATAAGAAAAAAAACTGTTTTGATAAATCATAATTCTGACATAAAAATTTATATAAAAATATCTAAAATATTAGGATAAAATAAATTACAAAAGAAGTCAAAACTATAAGATAAAACTCATAATTATGACAAAATTTGACTTTCATAAAGTCATAATTAATAATTATGACTTAGTATGTCGTCATACTTTTTATGTAATTTTGACTTTTAATGTCATAATTTCAACTTTCAAGATTATGATTTTGTATCTTATATCATTTTGTCATATCATTTGTCATTTTTATCACATAATTATGACTTAGTATCATCATTTTGACTGTCATAATTCAACAAATTTGATTTGGGATAAACCCCTTGAGATACATCATCTCGTTTTCAAGGGGGTCCATTATAATTATGACATCAGATTGACTTCATTTTGTATCTCATAATTATGGTTTAGCATCTCATAATCTTGTCAATTATGACCTTTTATCTCAACTTTAATTGGAAAATATAATTTCTATAATTTCAACTTTTGTCAGAATTGTTTTAGCTCATAATTACGACTTAGTAGGTCATAACTTCAAATTTTAGAATCATAATTTAGCTTTTTTGTGTGAATATTTTAACTTAATCTCATAATAACAACTTTTTGCCTCTTAATTATGGCTTATGGTCATTTGACTTTTTTTGTTTTTTTTACATTTTACTTAGTGTCTCATAATTTTGACATTTTGTCATAATTGTGACTCTTGATCTCATAATTATGATGTTCCAGAGCATGTTTCTTTGGTTGTTTTTGCGGTAGAAACGGGCTTCCCTAGGGAAGAGAGGTGGTAAGCAAACAAAAGGCTGCTGAATAAATAACAGGCATTGCTGGGAGAACTTTATCTTCTGTGGGGTGGACACATTCCTGAGATATTACATAACCAGAGCACAATGCAGTTCAAACAGCATGTGCAGAACGCAGAGACTTAACTTCTCATCTTTGTGCCATTCAAGTACAAACCTTTTTGAATGTAACATCATCTTACATTTGTACTTTTCCTTCATTTGGAAAAGCATCAGATTTGATGTTGAGCTTGTGAAGTAATGCACACTGGACTCCTCTCTCATATCTCACCCGTCACTGGCCGTCTGTCAGATGGCGAGGGTCTGCTGGGGTCTCAGTCGGGTCGTCTAAACAAACAGAGCTGGTGCTGGGTTACCCGGCCGGGTGTCAGCCAGAGTTCAGGGCTTTGAGGAACAGCCACGAGGTCAAACACACGATGTTGTGTTACACATTCAAGAGAAGGAGCAGATACTCATCGCCAAACTGAGGAAACTTAAACATGACACATTAGAAGCAAAGCTCAGTCAACATGTAGTTAAACACTCAATCAACTACAATCAACACTACATCAGATGTGCAAATATAATCAGAGCTGTACATTTTCTGAATAATGTGAACGGTGCTTGGTTGCCAAGATGTTGCTATCCAGTAATGAGATCTTATAATTAAAAATAGACACAACTGAGACAGCTGATATACAGCAAGAGTACGTGGACAGCAGCTTAGATCATTTGATGAATCTGAGAGATATTTCTGTTTTCTTTTCCATGCGTCTGTTCTCATCTGATCTGCATGCAGGCAAACATGAGGAGCGGAAGGATGAACATGGCTTTGTGTCCAGATGTTTCACCAGGAAATACACGTAAGTACTGCACACTTGATAGGGAGGATCAAGAGGCACAGTGTCCCGAGAATACTAAGAGGGTGGGACATGTTTGAGATAATGGCTCTTACATCACATTGCATAATATTTCACATCTGTTTTTGAAAGAGCTCAAACTCTCTGTGGACCTGTGCTCATATTTTCTGTTCATTTCTCTTGAGTTTCAATGGCTTGGAATTGATTTTTTGTTTTTACATTAACTGCAAAATGTGTGTGTGTGGCAGATACTCTATGAAAATAGTGCACTAAAACTGGTATAGAGACAATTTTCACTCAGAAATTGCTGGTAAATGACACAAGTGAAGAAATGACCAGTAACACATTGAATTAAACAAAACATGTTTTTCTTCAAAGTTTTTAGAAGTAGAAAGACTGAAAAAGTATTTAATCTATATATAACTGAAATAGTGTGTGTGTATATATATATATATATACATGCATGCTGCAGTCATTGCAAGAGAAGACATATACTTTAATGACAAAATTAGGTTTAGAAACAAATTTCACTCGGAAATTGCTAATAAATTTTACAATTACAGAAAAAAAATATTAAATGTGAAATTTTAAAGTGGAAAAACTGGAATAGTATTTTCTTGTAAAACATATTCCAATAGTTTTTGTTTTATTTTAGTGTAGTAGTTTTTGACCTAAAGAAATATATAGTACAAATCTAATATAAAATATCCTCTAGATAAGTCAAATAGATTTCAAACTTGATGTGATGGAGCTGTGATTTCCTGAATGTCAGGCGCTTGTCTTGTGTTGCAGTCTGCCCTCTGGTGTGGACTCTGAGAAGATCAGCTCCTCTCTGTCTCCTGAGGGCATCCTGACCATTGAAGCTCTGCTGCCCAAACCTGCCATCCAGGGCTCTGAGATCAACATCCCTGTAAACACAGGCAGCGCAGTGACCGCCAGCAGTACAAAGAAACCCTGAGCACCACACACACACACACGCACGCACGCACGCACGCACACACACACACACACACACACACACACACACACACACACACACACACACACACACACACACACACACACACACACACACACACACACACACACACACACACACACACACACACACACACACACACGCACACACACACACACGCACACACGCACGCACACACACACACACACACACACACACACACACACACACACACACACACACACACACACACACACACACACACACACACACACACACACACACACACACACACACACACACACACACACACACACACACACACACACACACACACACACACACTCATGCAGAGCACTGTGGTACTTTGAGTTTGCTTTCTTCAGCATGAACGCAAATGTTCTATATTAATGTCTTGATGCTTCTATTCTTTGTAAACTGCAGGTAGGAGCGAAGGAATTGCCATATTGCATTCCCATCTCATTTATAAATCACTCTTTTTCATCATTGCCTCTTTTTTACCATCCTCCTCTGTGTCCTCTACTTGTAGTAACTAACAACGACTGTGTGCACACCAATCTCTAGAAAACATGCTCATATTGCACCCCTAAATCAAAAATATTAAATATAGAATTATATTTTGCAAAAATAAAATTAAGCCTGTTTTATGTGCAATATATATATATATATATATATATAAAATGCATTGCAACATTATTTTCATGACAATTAAATTTTACCCCATTATTGAAATATGTATTATTTGCATGCGTCATTTAAACATAATAAAATATTATTGTGCATATAGATCCTGGTAGCATTTGTTTATATACTTTTTTTATGTGTTTTTTTTCAAATGGTCCTAAAATATGGATTGTCTTTAAGAAAAAAAGTATTTTGATTTTGAGGTGAATTATGGACATGACATTTCTTCAGGAGCTTCACAAAACTGCAGTTGTACCATATGCTGGTAAAATGTTGGTTTTTATCATATGTATTCATCAAAATGTAATATGTTGCTCTGCCTGAAACTTGTTTCTGCTATGTCACCTTTATTGCTATTAGTTAGTGTTGACAAGTAAATAGGCTACTGTAGCCTTTTAGCCATTGTTTTAGCTTTTTTCAAACCAATCTAACTCTATTCTCATATGAAGCTGAAGAAACTGAAAATGAAGGATAGCCTGTTTCCATTGGGAAAAGAGAAAGTAAAAAGTGTACTCTTGACTTTATCATACAAATATATTCCACCAGACATCGCCATGCTGTTTAACTGCAGCAAGGTTTCCTCACATCAGTCGTCTCAGCAGGGAGTGTCTTCAGATTGGTCTCTTTGGGTTTTGTGAGCATTGCATAATGTTTAAATGACTGTAATAAAGGCTTTCTCATCATGAGCTGTATTTCTGAGTATCCTCATGGTGGAGTTGGGAATAAACATCTTCAGGCAGTCTGGATTATCTGGTGTTTATCTGTTTGATCACTATTTTGTATTAATATATGTTGCTACATTTTTACCATGTTTAAAGAATTACACAAATCCTGAATGTACTTGCTAAGTCCTCTCTCTCTCACACAACAGGAAACTATGAATTTAAACATAAAATCAATATGGTTATTGACTGTAAATAACCTTAAAATAGCAGCGATGAGACAGAAACGGGTAGAAACCTCTTTAATAAGTAATGCACATTGTTTGAAATGTTTTATGCATAATGCATTTCACAGTGTAGTCATGCATGTAAGCTTCATCTACTGAAGGAGCATCTTTCATGCTCACTGCACACAGTTTTCATCACTGTCAGGGAAATCCTCGTGTTAATATTACCCTTGCACTTCTGAGGTGAACTCATTACAGATGTTTTTAACCCTGTGTGGTGCTTTAGGAGATCATGCAGATCTAAAGGACACTGCACTGATGAACTGTATTGATTCTGACAGCTCTGAACAAAGATTGCCTTAGTACACGAGCCAACAGACCCCGAACGTGCAATGTGCTGTTATCATTATGTAATATTAGATTTACCAACTGTCATGCATTTCATGTTCATTTTGTATATTAAAATGAAGACGCATTATAAAAGCAATGAAGTTTTTCCCATTTGTTTGAATAGGTACAAAACAAATATGTACAGTGTGCATAAAAATAAATGTGTATCTTATTTAATTTTAGACTAGTCTAGAAGAATTTAAGTTGAAGTTGAAATACTCATATTCTAGGTTTATATGCAGAAGCAACTGTGACCTATTCTTTATGTAATGTATAAATATCCCTAGTGGCCTGACATTGGCATAAACCAATGGCATGAGATTGAAGGAAACGGTTTGTCCAGCTAGCTCCAGATGGGTGAAGTGTCCAAGAAACCAAAACCAAAGTCATTATTTGCTCTATGTTTGACTGCACTATTCTTCTGAACAGCTTTACCTCTTCCTCATCTATTGCATCCATCCGTTCCGTGTTTCACCAGCTGTCCTTTTCTGAGTCTTGTGTGGTGAAATGAGCCGAGGGTTTGATTGGAGGAACCACAGATGCGTGCGCATGCACACCGTCAGCTGAAACACAGAAGTAGGCCAGCTCTCCTAAGACTGTCTCACTAACTCTCATTTCAAGAATATTGATACGACTGCCAAAATGTTATAAAAGCAATATGGGGTGCAATTTATCTATTATATTAAATACAGAGAGAGCGCTGTGAATTGCCCAAAGGAGAACATAAAAAAATTTAATATAAAAGGACTGAGTGCTAGATCTGATTAAACTCTAACCCGTATGGATTAACAACTGGCAATATTTCAGCATATGCACATGATATGAATGCTTTATGGAAACGATGCACTAAGGAACCTAGAAACAATAGGCCTTTTTCAACATGATAGATCAAGTTGGTTCTGTGTAGATTGCAAATACAGGACTTGACTTCAGAAAGTTTCAAGATTCGTCTAAAGTTCTTTATCTAATAATTACATGAAAAGAATTCTGCAGCATATGTTTAGGATTTCTGCCATGTAGCCTATAGAAAAAAACTTAGCCTAAACATAGCATCTTCAAATTTAGCGTACATGAGATGTATCAGTAGTGCAAAATGTGAAAGTCTTTAAAAAATATATAAAGTTAACCACAAATACATTATATAGGCTACTGTACACCCCCAAAACATTTGCATTATGCAAAAATATTGCGTAGTTTATACTTTTTTATTTCAACCACGTGGCAACAATGATCCTATTGGATGGCGTGTTTGCCTCTGCGCCATTTTGATTGGTCCTTCAAATTGTGTCTCAAGTGAATCACAGTCCTTTAGAGTCATTCTATATGTAGGGGTACATTTCAGGTCAGCCAAGAAGTCAGAAAATTAGTATTCTTCTTTTATAAATAAACTAGGTGGTTGAGTAACATATCCCCTTAATGTGCTAAATGAATTATTTGGCAAGCTTAAGCTTTAATTGTAATGACGGGTCAGTGATGTTGAGATCCAGGTGCAGCTTTATTAACAACAAGAGGAGGTCAGGCAGGCAAAGTTCAGTCAACCGTAACTAGAGTAACGTAGGCAAGGCTCATACATAAACAGGGACAATGCAAAGGTCGGGGCAGGCAGCAGACAGAGAGAATATCCAAAAGACAGGCAGCAAACGGTCAGATGAGTATAAACAGTCCAGGTAGTCAACAGGGAAAACGCTCAGAGATATCGGCAGTAGCAAAACAATACTCCGTGATGAGACAGAGGAAGTCCAAGGCTTATAAAGCGTGTCTGACGGAATTCAGCTGTGTAATCAGTGCAATGTGTGATTGGTGACAGTTGTGTGATTAGTGCAATGGTTGATGGGAAATGCAGTCCGTGGGTGACGTGCAGCAGTAGTGTGGCGCAAGCGTCAATGTGGTGAGCGAGTGTAAGATCTCGAACCGGATTCGTGACAGTAATTACTTTTTAAATATGTTAATGAAAATTAACGTTTGATTCATTATTTTGTCAACTGTGTTATGGACAAATGCTGTGTCAAATGAAACATTAATTACCACATATTTGATGACACATTTGTTTGAAGGTTTTTGAGTCTATTCACCACAGTTTTAGATGTTTAACTGATTTGAAAATATGTTTTTTGGGCATCATAATGGGCGTTCTGTGAGATGCTATCATGAAGCATGAAACTTTCTTCAACATAAATCCAGAGTATGCTGAATTTAGCGTTATTTGCCATCCTTACCAAAGACATCATCTCCAGGGATATCCCCATCTTTTTGTCTGACGGTTTAGTTCACATTGAAAAGATTTATAACATAAAAACCACACATAACACAGTGACAGGTATGAACTTAGTATCCATAAAGCATTTTAAACACACACACATTATAATAATATCCATTATAACGTTAATGACTATATTACATTATTATAAATGTAAATGAAGTTTTATAATGCATCATGACTCTTCAAGTTGTAAGGACTTGTTCAATAACATCATAACACTTAATCAGTCATGACTAAATGGAAATTAGGGTGACCATGTCATTTTTCCCGGACATGTCCTGGCCAGGATTTCTATATTGCTTTGATTCAAAGTTTTGAAAACATAAGGAACCAATGTCATACACCACACGCAAACAAAGCCAAAACCTAGATATTTTAGGCAATGCAGAAATCCTGGCCAGATTTTTAAGTTCTCTCAACTTGTTTTTGTAGGAGATTCTCAACTTTTTGTTGTATAAACTTAAAACAACAAGTTGTGAAAACTCAAACATCTGCTGAAGCTGCTTGCCTTAAATGTAT
Organism: Ptychobarbus kaznakovi; assembly: GCA_027422405.1. Taxonomy (NCBI): domain Eukaryota; kingdom Metazoa; phylum Chordata; class Actinopteri; order Cypriniformes; family Cyprinidae; genus Ptychobarbus; species Ptychobarbus kaznakovi. The sequence continues at coordinate 9,567,063 of CM049797.1, forward strand.
AAGTTGGCTCTACTTTTTTTTTACAGTGTATAGTCACCCTACAGAAACAGATATATGCCAAATCTATAATATTATACAGGTTTAAATCAATCATGAGGAATTCTGAATGCTTTATAACCCTTGACAAATGTGAATATAATGTGTATATAATATTATGGATAGGCCTACTGAGTTCATAGAAAGTGTGGCCGTGATTAGATCAGTTAAGTTTATCCATTGTAATGCAAATCATGGTATTTAGGCAATTCCTGTGTAATTTCCGTGTAATGACAATAGTTTGTGAATATTTTTTTTATTAACAGCACTCAGAGGGGGCATAAATTGACCCACAAAAGTTGTTTGCACCGCGCTCTTTCGTGCTTGATCTTTTATTTAGGCGCGTTGATCCATTAAATCACTTATTATACAAAACCATGATCCGCACTCACATTAAATAGTCTTTTCTTTTCTTTTTATTCTACATTTTATCACCAATAGGACAAGGACACATACGTTTCGGCTCAAATGCCTTCCTCGGTGTGTATGAATTGCATAAATTGACCCTGAATTGCCAACATAATATAGATAAAATATTGAAGAGGAGAAGTTAGGACTTTCCACACTGTCTTTAAATTTCCCTTCAAAAAAGGAAATTACATCAAGTGATGTTGGACATGTGACTTTGCTGATTTATAAGGGGTTTTATATTGAGTAACAGTTGACACTGATTTCTCGGACGCACACAAAAGGGATGATTTAATGTGGACGAATGAGCAAAATATTTTTCCAAACACCTTTCTCATAATTTAATGATTATTTGGACAAATAATTATAAGAAATATATACAGAAACATGTATTTTAGAGCTAATCTGAAGGAAAAAAACCTCACATTTATCCAATCGGACAGCACAAGCACAGCAACTTCCAGTTTAGAATAAGCCATTTTTGCAAGATAAAAGATGGATATCTGTTGGATTTTTGTATTCAATTATTTAGAAATGCCCCTGATATAAAAGTGATCATTGTTTGAAGTGAAAAGTTAATGAAAAATTAGTCAAATTGATAATAGAGTCTGTGGACATGACATGTACCCCAAATTATAGAATGACTCGGGTATGAGATTTGTCAGAAATATTAAATTCCATATTCTTGATGTAGGTCGCATCATTAATTGATTTCCTGTCCCTGAGGTCGTTTTGAATGTGTTCTTTGGGGATACAGCGCCGTTTTTACTCTTTAAAGTGTCCTTAAAGATTCGACAGCATAAAGAAATTGAAACAATATTATGAACTATCAGATGAAATAGTGTGCAAGGCACTCGTTTAATAAAGAAGCACTGTTTTACATAAAATATTTATTGAATGATTTGTAAGATTTAAGTTAGTTTCCCCGACCTACTTATAAACAAATTAGACATTACTAGGAGAATGACAGTACTGATTTGTCAAAGTTTAACGTTTTCAAATAAAAAATCATCTTAATTAGAGTGAAGCATTTTAATAATTCGGTTGAATGAATGATTCAATGACTCACTCAAGTTTTTGAAAGAATCAGTTTTTGAATAAATCCGTTCATGAATTAAAGATGATTTACACTATTTTACACTATCGGCACGTCATTGTCAATGTTTGGATCCAAACTACTTTTACCCTAGTACTTCTGTAACATACAAAACATTATCACGACTTTAGATCAAATTATTATTATGGACTGAAATAGAAGTTGTGTTTATCCATACCCTCCAATACCAGCATTTCAGAAATAGTCGAATCTCACAAAATCAAAACAAAATAAATAAATAATTGCATAAAGAAAATGGTGACATTGTTTTCAGGCACACGCAGGGACAGTAGTAATTGATAATTTTTGTTATTTAGTAATTATTTTATTCCTCAGTCACTAATGACCTTGAATAAAGTGTACTAGGAATTGTTTTGTAAGTGAAATGTCTATGCAAAAAGATTGGTTTTCCAGATCATATTATCATTAGTAATGGGGTTTGGAAGAAAGCGATCAGGCATCCTCATGCTACTGGCAGGCTTTGGCAGCCTCGTTGGCTTGATTCATTGATTTCCCATTCTCTGTCTTTGCCTGATGATATAATGTTCACACAAACTCATCAACCCCTCACCGGATCGATATTAGCTTGTGTTGTAGGATTTAATTCAACGAGCTTACGTCTGCCCTACTGGCTCCATCTTACTCGGGCAGATTGCCTACTTGACTTTGGACTGGAGTTGGTGGCGTATACAGCTATCCAGGAGCACAAGGAGCACATTTCATTAGTATTTGTCTATGAAACATGGTACTTTGTTGCAGTTTTATGCCGTTATGTATTTACAATGTATTATGATTTTTGCCTTTCAGTGACGTTCTCAGAAATCCATTGATTAAATATCACAGTTTAAAAAATAAAGCATTTAATTAGTGTATCATTAGCATATTTGAACTGGTGTATCATCCATATTGATGCTTTTTATAATGTAGGTAAGTCTCATCAGTACAGAAGTCCTTGTAATAGATATAGAGCTAAGGGTAAGTTTACATGACAACAATGTACTACAAGACGTACTACATTACGTTTTTCCTTTGCGTTTTTGAAAAGTTTGAGTACAGATGACAACGTTGACAAAACGATCCGTTCATTCAGATCCTCAAAAACTACTAAAAACCCTGTATTATGCATGCCAGGCCAGTAGTTGGCAATGTCACATTGTAAAGAAATTAGCGCATGCATGCCTATAATACACTGAAAACGAAATACGCATGCGTGTAACATCACTGTTGTCACTTATTCACATTTTATAATTTACACACAGTTGCTAACGGTATTGTTTCCAAAAATGTGCACTTTGAAACCCATTTTCAATAGTTTGCATTTTTGGGCCCTCAAAACACCATTGTCATGTACATAAGCAACCAAAATGCAAAAAAGTGTTTTGTTTCTCGTTGAAAATGGCGTCGTATGAATGTGTCCTTGGATAGAGTCATAGCTTTCAGCAGCATGCTTAATGAGTATTAATTTATGGTTGCAAAAGGGTTCAATATTTCTGGAGATGTTCCGGAAGTTTCCAAAACTTTTTCAGCCCCTTTGCATTCCTATTAATATTACAAAAGTGATGATCTTACTCTCTCTACACCCATCTTATCAATACCTTTGGAAACGATGACGTTAAAGTGATAATTCATTCAAAAATGAAAATTCTGTCATTGTTTTCCAAAGATATTTTAAAGAATGTGGATAAAAAAATGGTTGCTGATACCATTGACTTCCCTAGTATGGAAATAAAACATACTATGGAAGTCAATGGGGACCAGAAACTGTCTTCAAAATATCCTCTTTTGTGTTCAGCAAAATAAATAAATCCATGCAGTTTTGGAAGAACTCGATGGTGAGGAATCATGACCAAATTTTCATTTTTGGGTGAACTATGCCTTTAAAGAAAACCAGCTTCATCCGAATGAACTTTAAACTAAAGCAGAGATGTTGGCACTAACTGTGTGGCAGATGCTAGCATTAAGCAACGCATTAGCAGAGACAGCCTTCAGCTATCTAGATGGCACTGGATGGCACCGAACGGGAGGGAAGAGGAGCTCAGTGTTCAGTATCTGACTACTAGACTAACCACTGTGTGCACTTATTAATAATAGCACATCAAGTAAAGGAAACGACTCAACAACAGCACCGGAAATAGTGGTTAGAAGAGCACAGTCATGTTTTATTTTTTTAATTATCATTATTATTATCATTATATTTATTTTGTGCAACCGCTACATGACTCACATTTAATATACCAGTAGATGAGGAGAAAGAAAGAAAACATAAATCATAAGCATAGGTAATGTTCAATGAGTGACAGATTCTGAGGAAAAACAAACACTGATATTACAGCAAATCTTAAATATCTCACAGTAGAATTTGACAGAAGAAAGCACAGAAAAGGAAAAGTCATTTTAAGAACATTAATCGTTTCACAATGTAATCATAATTTACCGTGACCAAACACCAGATGTGGTGTCTTCTCTTTTTTTTGTCTTTTCACTTTTTTTTTTTTGTTTATTAAAAACCAAATACAAGAATCGCATGTCACTAGAGCAACATCCATAACAGATTATTTCATAATAAACACGCACTGTTTTGGTATAGCATACTTCAGCGAAGAAAAAATATATAAGAAAAAAAATCATAATCCAATAGAAAGTAATACATAGAAAATAATCAGATTAAATTCTTGTCATTTCTTGTTCATATGAATACATAACATCTACAGATTTTAAAGTTAATAAAGTCAAGCTATGGTATATAAATACATCACCAGCATGCACAATATTGTATTATCAAGAATATTGGAGCTGTAATCGTCCTACACTGAGAAACAGTATAATAGGCATTTCATGAGAATAAAACAAAGAACTAAAGCAATTGTATGCCAGCGCACTGTCAAAAACTAAACATAAATTAACTGAACAACAACTAATAGTCTATGGTACCAGTAATATTAATTGAGTGTATCAAACCAGGATTAGGCATTACTTTAGAGTGGTCGTTTTTTCTGCTAAGCATTTGGGATTTTCGTTCTTTCATTCTTTTCGTAAATTTTATTTTTCGCCTGTACCATCATTTGATTATTTTATCTATAATATTTAGAGCTGTTCTTCAGTGCATTAAAATCTAATCTAATTTTTCTCGTACAGTGTGGGTCAGGCTTGACGATTTTTGAAACTGCATCCATAATAATAATGATAATAATAACGATTGGAAAACGGTTTTAGCTTTGGACTGAAAAGACAATACATGTACCAGGGAGGTCATAACTGTTACTTTTGCACACCTAATCAACATTACTGTAATACAGTAGTTTCGTGTGGTTCCGAGGTGAGATGCATACTAACGATGTGATTCATAAATGGCACAGATAACCAGTTCGACGTAAACGACTTTCAAACATTAGTGGGTGTGATTCAGAATCCCTATGAACGTATATATCAGACGAAAACACGACCATTTATGCCCAGCGCAGCCTGTTTGCAAATACCTACTTTTGCGAGGCGATAACATTCAAGTTTTCACTTAAAGATTTTTTAGTCATTTAAGCCCACCTTTGACGCTTTAAAGTACTCTTTACTCACAATGTAAATTAATATAAGCAGCTCCGCTTCATATTTCACTACAAGAACAGTCCCTATGCCAGCGGGTTTAGCGTAACCCTTCAGTCATTTAGAAACGACTGACAAGCTTTCCTCAAAGTGTTGAGTAAACGTCACCGAAAGAGAGGTTTAAGTTATTCTTTTTAGGCTACTTCTTAATTTTCTTTGAGACATACCATTCTTTGTAACAAGCATATTTCTCTCAATTGGTAATTTTGTGGAAAATAAAGAAAACTGCGCTGCTTTGCGATCAGCAAACGTGGCTGACACAGTTTCATCATGCCCCCTTTTGTGAATTTTTCATGTAACTTATACTTTTAGTTTTTCTTTGTTGTGCGAGCACGCGTGTTTTATGTTACGGCTGAGAGGAAACGGGTCTCAAAGATCTTCTCTTTTCATCTTCAACGCTTAATTGTTGCCTTCTCCTGCCTCGTCGTCTTGTTGATCGCTCGTCCAGAGCGTCAAGTTGTCTCGCAGGAGCTGCATGATGAGCGTGGAGTCTTTGTAGGAGTCCTCGTTCAGCGTGTCCAGTTCGGCGATGGCGTCGTCGAAAGCCGTCTTGGCCAGATGGCAGGCCTGCTCGGGTGCGTTCTGGATCTCGTAGTAGAAGACGGAGTAATTGAGCGCCAGGCCCAGGCGGATGGGGTGCGTAGGCTGCATGTGCTCTTTGCTGATCTCGTGGGCCTCGCTGTAGGCCTTCTCAGAAGACTCCACCACCGTGGCTTTCTTTTCGCCCGTGGCCACCTCCGCCAGGTAACGGTAGTAGTCGCCCTTCATCTTCATGTAGAAGACTTTGCTCTCCTGCTGGGTGTCGCTGCAGTTCTTGATCAGGAAGTTGTTGAGGAGGTTGAGCACGTCTTGGCACACGGCCTCCAGCTCCTTCTCGATTTTCTCGCGGTAAGCGCGGACCATCTCGATTTTCTTCTCGTTGCCGTCGGCGGAGGTCTTCTGCTCGATGCTGGAGATGACGCGCCAGGCGGAGCGGCGCGCGCCCACCACGTTCTTGTAGGCCACAGAGAGCAGGTTCCTCTCCTCGTTGGAAAGAGCCTCGTTCAGCTCTGTTACCTGAGAGACAGGGAGGAGGTGGAGAGGTTACTTAATCATTCTTTCAATATTTAACAGCTTTAGAAACTGACACGCAGGCCCAATGATACATGTTCCCCATACTTGAGGAATAAAATGATCTATTTACACTACCTTTAGTCTCACCAAGGCTGCATTTATTTGATTAAAAAATTGAAATATTTTAACTATTTAAAATACCAGTTTTCTACATGAATATATTGTAAAATGTAATTTTATTTAATAATGTACTGTAATTTAATGATCAAAGTTCAGCATCATTACTCCAGTCTTCAGTCACATGATCTTCAGAAATAATTATAATATACCGATTTGCTGCTCAAGAAACATTTCTTATTATTAGTGTTAAAAACCAAGTTTGGGATAAATAAGATTTATTATATATTTATTCAGCAATGATGCATTAAATTGCTCAAAAGTGACAGTGAAGACATTTGTAATGTTACACGCCATTTCTATTTTAGATTGTTCTGTTGAACTTTGTGTTCATCAAATAATTTATAACTGACTTTACAAAAATATTACGCAACAAAAACTGTTTTCACCATTGAAAATAAGAAATATGTTTTTAAGCACAAATATTACTGATATATTAGACTGATTTCTGAAGAATAAAGCTTCACAAGAATAAATAACATTTTTACCGATCAAGTAAATGCAGCCTTGGTGAGCACTTACTTCAGAAAAATAAAAAACGTTTGACCGGTAGTGTACATGCATTAGGTAGGCACTTTTATCCAAAGCGATTATCATTGCATTCAATGTATACATTTCATCAGTTTATACATTCTTTCAATTTTCGCATTCTCTAATTTGTCCGATACACTCCAGGTTAAAATGACAGTCTTCAATGGCATTGAAATATGGTGCAGTGCAGTCTTATTTTATGAAATTATCTTGTTTTCTCCATCGTCTTCTACTTCAGGAAAAGGAAGGAAGGAAAGCCTGCCGTACTGCAGTATGCATTTTGATGACGTCTGCTTAAAGCATCGCTTGCAAACCAAAAAAAGCACACTAACTCGACGTTTAGTGAGAGAGCTGTTTATGCAGCATTAGGGTCACTCATAATCCTTCTTCATTTGCATGGGTCACTAATGAAAACCGAATGGGAGAAGGTTGTCTTTATACACTAATCTGTGTCAACTTCAGCCTTTTCTTATGTCCATTACATCTGAATAGATGAACAGTTTAAGCACGTGTCATTTAAGTCCAGAATAACAGCAGAGATGTGGATAAAGTGTTGTGAATGGTAGATCACAATGTCCTTTTGTGAGTCATTCGGGTGAACGGTTCAAGTAAGCTTCAATGTGGTGATTTGCCAAATGCCTAAACATGGCATCTTCACTGTTCGTTTTCACCAGCACGTATACCACATGTCCTAGTGTAGGCTGGAAGCGGTGTAGTAAATCTATTCATAGAAGCCTGGCAGCACTTCAAAATGAAAGATCAGTTTGGACTAACATGCCACTTGCTTTGTTTAAAAACACATCGCAACCTGAATTACTGTATGTTGTTTACAGTGCGCATAGTGAAAAGTGAGCCTACACATTCCTGTCCAAATGAAAGCATTGCAGCACATCGTCGTAGAGATGCTTTAACAGCCTGGCAGTGGGCGGATGAGCTGGTGCCTAAAGATCTCTCTCTCTCTCCTCTCTCTCTCTCGCTCTCCTCTCTCTCTCTCTCTCTCTCTCTCTCTCTCTCTCTCTCTCTCTCTCTCTCTCTCTCTCTCTCTCTCTCTCTCTCTCTCTCCCTCTCTCTCTCTCTCTCTCTCTCTCTCTCTCTCTCTCTCTCTCTCTCTCTCTCTCTCTCTCTCTCTCTCCTACTACTTTCAGATGTAATTTCCTGCATCCTTTGGAGAAGCTTCATGATTTACTGCATTTTTTGCTGTATCATTCACTGTTTGCGTCTTCGTCAAATAAAACGCAAGCACAATCACAAGCATGCCGATGCACCATGATCACATTTAATACAGAGAATGGCTGTTGATAACACAAGCGCTAATATTTTTAGTGCAATTTTGATTGTAAACATTTTAATAATTAACTTAAAATTAATCATAAAAATGATTAATTAATTTATGATTAAATTAGATTTTCATCAACCCCTTGTTCCCTCACAAACCTCAGTTTGGGAAACCCTGTGTGATTGGTTCATTGCCGGTGCACCGACAAAACATGCTACCTATCAGATTATGCTACCAATTATATATGTGTATTGTTTTAAGGGTAAGTTTAGGGTAAGGGTAGGTGTGGACGGGTAGGTTTAGAGTAGGGGTAGGTATGGAATTTAAAAAAGCCTCAAGCCACACGAAAAAGAGGCTGGTAGCACAATCTGATAGGTAGCATTTTTCGCTATCGATTTGTGCTACCTATCTTTTTTAATGGGAGGTAGCACAATCTGAGCGTGTAGCACAAATCGTCTGAACACGGGCAAAACTGCATTTTAACATCTTTCTAAAGAGAGACATCTAAATAAGTTTTGTAGTAAATGGCACAACTGATTAATTTCAATTAACAACTGCTTCCTCAAAAGAACCAACATAATCTCAATCATTACATGGATTCAGAATCAGAACCATAATTATGGTCAGATATAATTAAAATTTGAGTCTATTAATGATTCCCAGTTTCGATTCCAATAAGGTATAAAAAAAAAAATTTTTTGAATTCTCAAATATATCAATTATTGCACAACTTTCTTCCTTCATCTCAAGCACAACTGCTATTAAACCCCCTGAGATTGAAAGAGACAGTGGCTGAATCACTGTGTTACACATTCACTGGTATTAAAGACATAGTTTTGATTGTGTACACAGTAGTTGTTTTGATATGTTACAATTTACAAGCTGCCTTTAACCTCTTCCACACATAACCTCCCATCCAGACAGCGGGGGGGTAAGTAAAGAGCGATCTCCCGTCTCCATAGAAACACGGCAGTCGTCTTTGTTTGGACGCAATCGACTATCTCTGCTGCTGCCGTGGCAACAGTAACGATGTCCACGCTTCTTGCGTGTGTGTGTGTGTTTGGGGAGTGAGGTGTAGTGTGTGTGTGTGTGTGTGTGTGTTTGGGGAGTGAGGTGTAGAGTGTGTGTGTGTGTGTGTGTGTGTGTGTGTGTGTGTGTGTGTGTGTGTGTGTTGTGTGTGTGTGTGTGTGTGTGTGTGTGTGTGTGTGTGTGTGTGTGTGTGTGTGTGTGTGTGTGTGTGTGTGTGTGTGTGTGTGTGTGTGTGTGTGTGTGTGTGTGTGTGTGTGTGTGTGTGTGTGTGTGTGTGTGTGTGTGTGTGTGTGTGTGTGTGTGTGTGTGTGTGTGTGTGTGTGTGTGTGTGTGTGTGTGTGTGTGTGTGTGTGTGTGTGTGTGTGTGTGTGTGTGTGTGTGTGTGTGTGTGTGTGTGTGTGTGTGTGTGTGTGTGTGTGTGTGTGTGTGTGTGTGTGTGTGTGTGTGTGTGTGTGTGTGTGTGTGTGTGTGTGTGTGTGTGTGTGTTTGGGGAGTGAGGTGTGTGTGTGTGTGTGTGTGTGTGTGTTTTGTGTGTGATGTGTGTGTGTGTGTGTGTGTGTGTGTGTGTGTGTGTGTGTGTGTGTGTGTGTGTGTGTGTGTGTGTGTGTGTGTGTGTGTGTGTGTGTGTGTGTGTGTGTGTGTGTGTGTGTGTGTGTGTGTGTGTGTGTGTGTGTGTGTGTGTGTGTGTGTGTGTGTGTGTGTGTGTGTGTGTGTGTGTGTGTGTGTTTATCTTTGCCACACATGGATTCAACTCATATTGTCAGAAAAATCTGCAGATGTGTGTTAATCAAGCAGTGTCAATAGAATATCCTGGAATTTTACTGAATGCTCGAACTTTTCTATGTACAAAAAAAATCAACTTGGACCTTATGCTAAATAACACACTTTTGTGTTCTGCAGAAAAACCAAGAAATCACAGGTTTCAAACACGAGTCAGTATCTTCGAGAACAAAAAACCTAACACAATGCTGTATGATTCATGATAAGTGTAATGGTTTTAATAGAAGGCAAATCTTTTTATGATGCCTTGTCAATTTCTTAGTACTTTGTTGGCGTGCAGCCTCGAGTATATAAATCATACACAACCACTTGATTATTTGGCCTAATTAGATACACATGCATTGAGCAGTATTACACAACAGTGCAATGATACAGCTCTCGTAGTGTGCTAATTCTGTCTGTGAGCCCTTTGTAGTCTCGGTAATCTCAGGGCACTTGCTGTTAGGGTTGCGTCATAAGACTCCAATAAAGCCGCCAGCTATTGCAGCAGCGAATGTTCGTCGACTTTTAGCCCCAGTTGTAGATCATGACAAACCAAAGGGTGAAGAAAAGAGAGATGGACTTGAGATGGCAGGAAGGAAGTAAAGAGAAGTTTATGGCCATCAAAATCTAGTTAATGTGACTTCAGTTCAGTGTTCTTCTAACACTATTTTCCACTTCACTGCTTAATAACCGAGAAAGCTCCTTTAATGACTGGCTGTTACTGAGCATGCAGCCTCTCTCAGCAATGAATATTATTGAAATTATGGTGATATCATTGTGGATTTGACGGAGACGACTAGTGCCATTTCCTGGTAATCTGGGGATTTCAGAATGCATGTACTGTGACAATAGAAATGTGTCAACTGTAGAGATTTTTCTAGTGATCGACCGATATTGATTTTTTATAACCGATACCGATACCAATTATTTGCATGTTTATGTACCATATAACCGATATGCAGAACCGATATTTATTTACTGTTATAAAGTAGATTAATAACAGAGAAGTCCATTCTTCACTTTCAGTCATCTTAACAACAACAAAAAACTGTAGAAAATTAAAATTTTCATGTAAAATTTAATCTTCAAATTACAACAATAAAAACATTTTATTTATAAAAAGCATCATCAGCAACACTGATATTAACAATAAGCACAATAATGTCTAATGTTTTCAAATGGAGAAAATAAAGGACAGAAGTCATATCAACTTCATTTTAAACTACAGTTTTAGGTTTAAACGCTGTTTAATAGACTAAAGAGTGAAGAATAATTCACTGAATAATATTCTCTGGAATATTGAAATAAGCTATAACAAACAAAACATCGTATTTTATTGCATTTCTTAACTGTTTTATCAGAATTATTAAAATGTTTTTGTCATTCTAGATTATGAAAACTGCTGACAGCGCGGTTTATCTATTTACACAGAACTATACTCAAACTGCGATCGCTTGCGGAGATAATAAATAATTAATTTAGATAGAGATGTTTATTGGTGAAATAATGGTTCTATAGTAAATGTTAATATAGTTTAGCATGTTTCAAACGAGTGAATCTTGTTAAAAGTTACATGCGGTGGCCTGCTGGAGCTTTTCCGGAGCATTAACCGCTGAGTGAACAGCAATATGAAAGCAGCTTCACGAGACTAAGATGAGCAAATACAACAGAGAGAGAGAGAATTCAATTCAGCGCTTTTATTTCCAACATGCGCTTATTCGTGGCTGCATATGATTTAATTCAGGCAAAGTTACGTCTTTATTGGGAAAGAGTGACGTGACTCTGTGAGTTCATCTCTATTTCTTAGAGCCAAGCTGCATAAACTGCATATCAGGCATTTATTTAATACATCCAATTTGTGCATTAATGGCTGTTATGTTAAATAAAGTTTACTAACTACAGCAAATTGAGTACCTGGACGCCGTTGTTGTTGTCTCGTCTCCCCTCAGACGCGCTGCAATGGCGATCCTGCGCGCAATTCTCAAAACACCCACAAGATGGTGGCATTTATCGGCGAATCCGATATTACAAAACCGATATCCGATTATGGTAAAATGCTTAAATATCTGGAAAAATATCGGTAAAACGATATATCGGTCGATCTCTAGATTTTTCTATACTGTTTATGACTCGTTAGCCTTATTTGTGCAGCTACAGTGAATTACATTATTTATGCATAAGATTGGCAAAGAAACACAAAAAATATGAAAATGAAAAGTGATACACTTCCCAAACAATTTTCCATATTAACATTCGATTTGTGCAATGAAGTCGAATTTCATTTGTTCTAAGAAATAAGATATTTTGGTTTTCAACTATAGTTCTTTTCCTATTCGAACTATAGTTTCAAGTTCCATATAAAATGAGAGATTGATCAAAATAGAATTAATTAGTTAAAATGATCAAATGACTGAAAAGTGGGAATATTTTTCATTGATTTTATCTGCAGGTTACATAATTGCACCCGAAGGTTGCGAGAAGCGACCGTCTTTAAGAGTAAGTCAAAGATACATTCATTCAACTGATTGGTTAAAAACACTGATTAATTCTGGAAGAAATCGTGGGATCATCTTTATGAGTGAGTCGTTGAATCATCAATTCAATCAATTCATTTCAAAACAGTAATTAATTCCACTGCTGTGTTATTATTATGCACTAGGGCTGGACGATATGACCTAAAATCAAAACCTCAATTAATTGAACACTTTACCTCGATTACGATTATTGAACTATTTATTGATTAATTCATTCATTCTTGCCCTCATAGTTCATTATGTGGACTGTAAATATACTCGACTATTAAAGGTGGGATATTTTTTGTGACAGAGTGCATTTCTTATCTTTGTGATTTTAAAATAACTGAAGGAAACAAACTATTTGTGGTTATTTGTTGAGAAGTTCGAACCATTAAAATCAGAGCATGCTTGAAATGAAGACATCTTATGAAAAAAAGTCACATTTCAGTTTTATTGTAAAAAGTAAGTTTTCTTTCTTGCAAACAAAGTAAAAGAATATCGTCATGTCAAAAGTAGAAAATAACCAGCATTTCTTGCAAACAAAATAGCCTACTTTTTAAATATTGTCATGCGAAAAGTAGAAAATACCTTGTACCTTGTAAATGAATATTATTTTAAATAATGAATTGTGAAAAGTATAAAACAATATCTTGCATCTCCTGTAAACAAATGTTTTAAATAATGAATATAAACAGAACACTGCTGATTAAGAGAAAGAGCAGGGCACCATCTCAGTGATCGTGTCCTGTCATGATATATGCTCTAGGTATATTTACTCTAGGTTATACTGACCATTCACACAGACCACGTCTTTGTGTCTAAAACCGACGTTTAGGAATGGTTTTTAAAAAAGTGCCTACTCCGCCATGTTGCTGTCAAATACAAAACTTGCCAACCTGCTACTGTAAACACACTGGCCCCGCCTCTGCAGTCTTCTGATTGGTCCACTGTTTTGGAACTGACATTGATAAGCGGCACTGCGTGTATCAATTACTTTAATGTGCCTCTCATGTGCGAGACGCTGCAAAAGACCCGAGCACGACAGTCATAAACACACACGGTAAGTATCTTTTTAAGGGGAAAGTATTATTATACGATAAAAAATCCAATGGGAAAATTACGCTGGTTAGAAGTTTTGAATTTCTGTTTCAATCTCTCTTCGATTAATTGTCCAGCCCTATTATGAACAATATAACAATATGACAATTCATTGTATAGTATATTACATGATATTAAGTCAATATATTGATATTATATATAACGTCTAAGTTTGAATATTAACTTCTAAATTCTTCCAGCACACAATAAGTCATATATACAGTACAGTACTGTTATCATGATATACACTCGTACAGTGAAGTAAGATATTGGTCCCTCTCCTTTATATTGTATTTGGCAAAAGAAGAAAGGTGATTGATATATATCATAATAAAAGAAGAATCATGTGGCGTATTAGACAGATTTGACTGACAAGGCGCTATTGTAAGCCTGACTAGTGCTATGGTGTTATCATGAGCACAACGAGGCTCTTTATTCTCTTCTACAACCCGACAGTCTTTTAAAGCAACTCATAATTCATCTGCAGGTTTTAAACTTCACGTTAACATTCAGTAGATTATCTGAAAACAACATTTATGTCTGAGGTAATAAGTCATTTAGCCTAAGTTAAAGTCAAATGTGCAAATATGCATCTCAAATCAGTTTCTATTAAGTGAACAGGGAATCAAAACAAAGCTTTGAGTTTTGATCAAGTGGTGGTGTTAAGTTATTATGAATTGAATTTAAGGCTAAGTAATAATAATTCCTAATTCAAATAGTTAATGCCCAGTCGACCCTTTGCCAAGCTTCTCGAAGTCTCTCTCAGGTAAGTTATGTGATATGTTCTGTGTAGCTAAAAGGCATACAGGTCTGAGGAAAGTCCAAATGTGTGTCAAAAATGCATTTCAATAACATATTCCATGTCAGCAAATAAATGAAAGAATATTAAAGCACAGTGCACTGCATACTGAAATGTAATCATCTATAGTCATGGCTATTGCTTCAAATCGAAAGTTGCTTGTAAAACTGCACAGAAAGTACAATTTAATTTCCTTTATGCAGACGCTTTTATCCAAAGCGACTTATTCAGGTTATACATTTTTTGTCAGTATGTGTGTTCCCTGGGAATTGAACCCACAACCTTTTGCGCAGCTAACACAATGCTCTACCACTGAGCCACAGGAACACTTTACCTATAGACTGCAGTATTTTCATGGTGATAGTGGAGCAGGAAGATGCATTAAGCAGTGGAGGATGGGATGATGGGGATGTTGTAAGGATGGAAGAGCACTTAAAGTAGCTCATTGTTGTTATATAACCATCGAGTGATTGCAGATGTTTTTTCAAGAAATGTTTTTGCAGCAGCTGCAGGCTTCTAAAAATAAAATGCATAAAAGCTTTATGACCATTCTGTTTTGAAAAAAACACGAGTTACTGTCTTAAAGCTACGTCTGTGGTAATGTCAGATGAAAGACAGCGGATGGAGGTGGATGTGGGTTGAACGCCACACATGTATGATGATAATTCAGAGCATAAGCACAGAAAAAAACGCCTCTAAAATTACTTTCCTTTTTCATGCAATTCCCTGTTTTTCAAAGAACTACATTCTGGTACATAATGCCAGAGACTGTATAACAGAAACAGTCCGCTTGTAAATATTTAAACGGGAGAAATGAGACCGCCCCAATATGGCGTCTGTAGTCCCACATTACAGTTACAAGAGTCAATTGCATTTTTCATAGCATCACAACACAGCTGTACGAATGAAAGTCCTGCTTACAGTTAAAAGAGCCAATGTGTTGGTTACTGTAGAACAGGGATTCCCAAACAGGGGTTTGTGAAGGAAAGATAATAACTAATTACATCGTATGTAAAATTAAAATAAGATGGGATGCACAATAATCGCAAGAAAGCATTTGTGCGGTTTTCAAATCAAAGGATGCAATTTAATTCAATAACTAGTCTGATGCACTGTGTGCTTCACTCTTGAAACATTATTATAATTCATAATCTTCATTATAATGATCAAATGGTTACTTTTTTATTTTACAGTACAACTTTTATATATATACATATATACACACACAAACACATCTAAGGGGTTTGGCTGACAAAAAGTTTATAGATGTGCATTAGTATGAGCATAATAAATAAATACATATTTTGCATGATTTGAGCTTAAGATTTTGCATGATAAAAAAAATAAATATAAATATTTTGCATGAAATAAAATATAAAAATTTGCATATAAAAAAATATTATAAATAAATAAATATTTTGCATGATTTCAGCTTAAGAGCTTAAGAAATAAAATATATAAATATTTTGCATGATATAAAAAATATTATAAATAAATACATATTTTGCATGATTTGAGCTTAAGAAATAAAATATATAAATATTTTGCATGATAAAAAATATAATAAATAAGTAAATATGCAATTTGAGCTTAAGAAATAAAATATATAAACATTTAGCATGATAAAAAAATATTATAAATAAATATTTTGCATGATTTGAGCTTAAGAAATAAAATATTTAGCATGATAAAAAAATATTATAAATAAATAAATATTTTGCATGATTTGAGCTTAAGAAATAAAATATATAAATATTTTGCATGATAAAAAAATATTATAAATAAATAAATATTTTGCATGATTTGAGCTTAAGAAATAAAATATATAAATATTTTGCATGATAAAAAATATAATAAATAAGTAAATATTTTGCATGATTTGAGCTTAAGAAATAAAATATATAAATATTTTGCATGATAAAAAATATAATAAATAAGTAAATATTTTGCATGATTTGAGCTTAAGAAATAAAATATATAAATATTTGCATGATAAAAAAATATTATAAATAAATAAATATTTTGCATGATTTGAGCTTAAGAAATAAAATATATAAATATTTGCATGATAAAAAATATTATAAATAAATAAATATTTTGCATGATTTGAGCTTAAGAAATAAAATATATAATACCTTTGTTAAAACAATTTCAACAAACAGTAACAGATGTTGGTCTTTCCTTGATCAAGTACGAGCAGGTGCTTTACTTAAATGACTAAATATTTTGTAAAGGAATGCAAGCTGAATTTGCTTTAGCAGCATTTTTCATATACACTTTGATTATGATTTAAAATCACCTTTTAACCCACGCCTTCTCTCTTCTGCGTATGAAAGCAGAAAACGGTGTGTTTCTGCTGAATAAATGTATGCAGTCTAACGGTTCAAAGCTGTAACTGTGACAGATTGGGCACAACATGTCAGAATAAGTGTACTATAATTAAACAACTGTGTGTAAAACAGCAACAAATGAATAAAGCTCAATGCATGCTTAGAAGTCTAAATTAAAACACACCTGACATATAACCGAACAGTTTGCAAGAGTCAGAACATCACAGTCTGGAGGCTAGTGGCCATCAGCAGTGGAAGTAATTAAGTAATCATTTGCATTACACATTTTGTGTATTTTGCATTGAGATTTATTAACTGCGCTACATCTCAGTCTCATCATTAGCAAGGTTTCTGGTTTCTTATTCCAGGCCTTCAAGGGCGTAGGTTGCCAACAGACAGTGATGAGAGTTTCCTCCCACAGTGAGAAGAAGACACGACTGAGCACACACACACCTGAGCTGCTGCTAGATGAGCTTTCCGGTCAGCTGAGGAGTAAATCAATACATGGACAAATCAATCCATCCTCCAGTGTGTCTCAAAAAGAGACGCTGCCGAGTAAGTAGCATCAATCCCTCTGCATGCATAAGCACACTGAATGAAGTGTAAGTCAGTCACTTCTGCTGGTGTGTACTGTACTGTATGTGGACCGAATAAACAATTAAAAAGGTAATTACACAATACTGCCTTTTTCTTGTAATTGCAAGTTTACATCTACTTCAACAAAATTGTGACATGTGCATGTTATAAAGTCATAATTGTGAGATAAATCCGAGTTTACTTCTGGCAATTCTGACTTTTTTCTCAGAATATGAACTCTCAATTCTCTGAAAAATGTGTCCTTTAATTTCCTCAGAGTTGGACTTTTAAACTAAGAAAAGACAGATTTGTGACATAAATTGGAAATTGTGAGAAAAATGTCAGAATTGCGAGATATGGAAGCCTGTTTCTGACACTGAATGAAAAAAGGTAATTACAACGTTATATCTCACAATTCTGACTTTATGACATGCAGTTGCAACTTTCTTGTTTATATCTTGCAATTGCAGGAAATAAATACAGAATTGTGAGAATAAAAAGTCACAATTATCTTTTTTTATAGTGGAAATAGGCTGCCGTATGTGTGAGATCAAGTATGGACCTTATTAATATTTAAGAGTCACATTTGGGCAGAAGAAAGTGACTCTTGAGAGCCAACATGAACCCAGACGGGGTTGGCACATGCCATTAATGGCCGATTGGAATTATTCATTAGTATAGACCATGTAAAAGCAAACAGTTTAGAAAGATGAAGGAGATCTGGGGGAGCTAATCGTTGTATAATAGTTGAAATACACAGGCGTGGAACCAATTTGTCAAGCTCATCGTCTCCGAATGAAAATTGTTTAGTGGAAATCATTATATGAACCGCACTAATGTATCAGAGGCACTGTGCAATACACCTTATCATTTCCCCTCAGTAACTACTCATCTACCCAGAGCAGATGTCAAGAGAAGTGCAATTAGACTATGACTGAGCATTTTCACTAATGGACAGTGAGTAACTAAATGGAAACGCACTTTCCTTTTATTTAAATGGTTGCAAGGAGTTCATTAGCCCAAATCAAAACTTGACATGCAATGATTTGCAAACCAATAGCCATTTTTTTATTGCTGTAGGCAACCTACAACTTAATGTAATGACATTACTCCCATATGCTGTTTAATAACTTTTTAGAAGTATAAAAATGGCATATTTAGTCCCTCTGTCTAGTTTTTAATATTTTTATCACATTGTAATGCACATTTTGTCTTTGCAATATTTATTTAGGTTTAGTTTGGTCTGTTTTTTCACAAATTACATTTATGGGGACTAGGAGTAATGCTAAAAAATGTAATGCATTTTATTGTCTGTAATAGAATTGTATCTGCATAAGTCTATTGTCCATTTAAAAACGTATTTATTCAATTTTAATGATTGAATTGATAACTGATTTAATTTTATTTGTAAGTGTAACTCCTAGTTCTCCATATTTCACGTTGACTTAAAGAGAATCTACCCGGTTGATGTTTTCATATTTTTTAAATGTTCCATTTTGATTATTATTTCACTTTAAGGGTGGTTTCAAGAACACATTACAAACGTTGTAGAGACTCCAACACAATGGGTGTCAGATAAAGCAGACATGCAAAACTTCCATGACAGGAGCCAGAAGGCAACAATGAAATATGATTTTTAAAACACTGTATTTAAAAATCTGATACAAACTACTGGCTCCTTGCATTATGGCCCTATCAACTTTCAATGCAAACGTACGCCCTTGATAGAGATAGAGAGATAGAGATAGAGAGGGGGGGGGGGTGATTGGACCCTATTGGATGGAGGCTGATGGATCGGATGAAATGGTGCATTACGGACACTGCACCTTGGCACACGTTGCGACACGCCTAGCGCGAGCGCTTTGATTTTCACCACATCTCCAAACGCGAGTCGATGGACGCAGCTGTCAGCGCTGCGCGTTCAGTAACTGCTTCGGATTGCCTCGTTATATGAGACAAAGAGAACTGCGTCGATTCAAGGGGTTTGCATTAATGAGCAGGGTTATTATCCCTAATAATAATCACAAATCGCTTTATTAGCCTATGTAACGGTTTCAGATTGCCGCACTGGAGAACACGGCTTTGGATCGGTATTGACGCATGGGCTACATCATTAACGCCAGCTGATTTGAATCAAAACTGTGTTACAATTACGTCCATGTCCAGTAATGAAGTGTCCTCCTGTGATCATGTTGTCCAGTTCGGTCGGATCTCGCAAAGGCACCGCCCAAAGTCCCGCTGCCAGTTTCCAGTTCAAATCCGGATTCACATTCAATACTGCATTTTAGCCTACTCTGGTTTGACGGACAGTGAGATATAATATTCCGAAATACGCCTCCTCATCATTTCAGCAGGACTGTGACCTGTACAGACCTATACGGGCCTTTAAACTGAAGAACACGCACTCTAATTCGAATCGATATAAGAACTGGCAGATCTTAAAATAATAAAGACTCGATCGCGAAAATGAGCGGAATTTCCAGTGGCAATGCATTATTTTATACAGCTAGAGCGTAATTATGAAACCAATAACGTTACGATAACTATCTGAATAGCTGAATGAATTATGAATGTGCATAATAATAAAGCAAAAGTTGCTCTTACCGATTTCATGGCAGCAGCCATATCGTCATATCTCTCAGCCTGCTCAGCCAGTCTGGCTTTCTGAACCAGCTGCTCGCGGTCGACCATGTTTGAGTTGCTTCAGGAGCTGTGTATGTGTGATCGAGGTGTATTTGGTGAATGTGCAGTCTTGCTGCTGCAGCTGCTCTCTGCTGTCTGCGCGACGCGCGCGTGCCGAAGCAAGACGCCCCCCGTACACTTTCACTGGATTGCGTCATCAGTTGTGAGGGGGGTGCGGTGCGTCATTATCATGGGAAACTTGCGCGACAGTGACTTGCCGAATCATCCCTGGAGCACTTAATCAGTCATAAGTAGCACGGGTATATTTGTAGCAATAGCCAACAATACATTGTATGGATCAAAATTATATTTTTCTTTTATGCCCAAAATCATTAGGATATTAAGTAGGCCTAAATGTTTCATGAAGGCATTTTGTAAGTTTCCTACCGTAAATATATCAAAACTTAATTTTTGATTAGTAATATTCATTGCTATGAACTTCATTTAGACAACTTTAAAGATGATTTTCTCAATATTTAGATTTTTTATTGCACTCTCAGATTCCAGATTTTCAAATAGTTGTATCTCAGCCAAATATTGTCCTAGCAAACAATGCATCAATGGAAAGCTTATTTATTCAGCTTTCAGATGATGTATAAATCTCAATAAAATAATAAAAATGGACCCTTATACTTTGTTTGTGGTCCAGGGTTGCAAATAACTTCTTACCAATTTTAAGAGATATCAAAATAGATTGTTCTCTTTGTAAAAGTCATCCTGAGACTGTTGTTTATATTGTAGAAGTACAGCCATGCTTAATCCTCGTGTGTCCTTAGGGACATTGTTGTCTTTTGTATTTTCATTTTTTGTAATCATTTTGGCAACAGCATACATTTAGTAAAAATGTGTATTTTAATTGGAAATGTTATAATAGCTGACTTATTTATGTTCATTTTTGTGCCTTTTTTATTTTTTACTTTTTTCCATGTGATTGCACACTTTTCTCATGTTTGGCCTATGCTTCTCCTGAAAGAAGGCATACTAAAATGATGATGCACAAAAATATTAATGCATAAATTAATGTTGTTGGTAATGTTGGTAATCACTGGCATGTATAAGACTGTAATAGGCCTAAAGCAAAAAAATAATAAAGCAATTCTGGGGTGCATTTCCCAAAAGCATCGTTGGCCAACTATGGTCGCAAGTTCCGTCGTTGCCAGCATAGTTCAACGATTCGGTATTTCCCGAAACCATAGTTCAAACGAACATTCGCAATCAGCGTCACAAACTTCAGTGGTTTGAACTACATCTCTCGGCCTGTGGTTAGAAGCATAGTTTATTGTTAGTAAGCTCTATGGGCTTAAATAAATATGGAATAACAAGAAAGCTAACATGCAGTACTATCTGTATCCTCCATTTTATCTAAATATAAAATGGATTTTAATTTGTATGTATGTATTTTTGTGCGTCCATTGAAAGCACGGTTTTTGAAGAGTATGTGCATAAATGCCTAGGGGAACCTTGGAGTAGCTATGACGTAAGAGGGAACCCGCGACGAATCAAACATCAAATAAAGCAAAATGACAGGGAATAAAAATAGTAAATTAGTCAGTAGGTGTCATGTTCAATACAGTAGCATTTTAGATACCTCTAATCAGTTAAATAGCATAAGTTATTCCTCCACCACATGCATTAACAATGGCCCTATGTTATTGAACTAACGTGGTTCAAATGATGGAGATGCGACTGTGTTTGGGAAACACTCATGACTAGTTCGTTTCCAAAACGATGCATCGTGGTGGTTAATCAGCGACGTCGTTGTTCGGGAAACGCACCCCTGGTTAGCACTTAGAATATGGAAAATAATTAATTTATGTACCAAAATGTTATGTCCCAGAAAATTATCAATTCAGAGATTTTTTTTCTGCCTTCAGTTTTTGCTTTTCCATTAAATCTTCCCTGACGTTTTGTGTTTGTGAATCTATTGTGATATCTTATGTTTGCTCTTTTAAAGTATCTTATGATGTAAGAGAGGAATTAAAAAAAGAATAGCCAAATCATAGTCAAGCACAATAATTAGAGGATTATTTATTTATTTGCTTTTTATATAGGTTATTAGAATATTGAGCATTATTGTGTTACCAGTTTGCTAGCTTTTGTATGATATTTTCTGTAGAGATTCTGTAGAGATACTGTAGAGATTCTGTAGAGATACTGTAGAGATGCTGTAGAGATACTGTAGAGATTCTGTAGATATACTGTAGAGATACTGTAGAGATCTTGTAGATACTGACAGATACTGTAGAGATTCTGTAGAGATACTGTAGAGATACTGTAGAGATTCTGTGAGATACTGTAGAGATACTGAGATACTGTAGAGATTCTGTAGAGATACTGTAGAGATACTGTAGAGATACTGTAGAGATACTGTAGAGATACTGTAGAGATACTGTAGAGATACTGTAGAGATACTGTAGAGATTCTGTAGAGATACTGTAGAGATTCTGTAGAGATACTGTAGAGATACTGTAGAGATTCTGTAGAGATACTGTAGAGATACTGTAGAGATTCTGTAGAGATACTGTAGAGATTCTGTAGAGATACTGTAGAGATACTGTAGAGATTCTGTAGAGATACTGTAGAGATACTGTAGAGTATCTGAGATACTGTAGAGATTATTGTAGAGATACTGTAGAGATACTGTAGAGTAGAGATACTGTAGAGATACTGTAGAGATTCTGTAGAGATACTGTACAGATACTGTAGAGATTCTGTAGAGATACTGTACAGATACTGTAGATATTCTGTAGAGATACTGTAGAGATACTGTAGAGATACTGTAGAGATTCTGTAGATATACTGTAGAGATTCTGTAGAGATACTGTAGAGATACTGTAGAGATTCTGTAGAGATTCTGTAGACTGTAGAGATACTGTAGAGATTCTGTAGATATACTGTAGATATACTGTAGAGATACTGTAGAGATACTGTAGATATACTGTAGAGATACTGTACAGATACTGTAGATATTCTGTAGAGATACTGTAGAGATTCTGTAGAGATACTGTAGAGATTCTGTATATATACTGTAGAGATACTGTAGAGATTCTGTAGAGATTCTGTAGATATACTGTATATATACTGTAGAGATACTGTAGAGATTCCGTAGAGATTCTGTAGAGATACTGTAGAGATACTGTAGAGATTCTGTAGAGATACTGTAGAGATTCTGTATATATACTGTAGAGATACTGTAGAGATTCCGTAGAGATTCTGTAGAGATACTGTAGAGATACTGTAGAGGGCTACCGTAAATGCTACTTGGCTACAGAAAAGCAATTGAAAAAAAGTAAAAATACAGACTCCCTTTAATAATAAGAGATTCATAGCTTTATTTCCATATACTGTATATTGACAAAAACATTGACGTTTCACCCCAATATTTTAGGAAAGTCTGTACAGTAAAAAAGTTACATCAAAAACATTTGATAAATTGTCTTCTTTTTATTTACTTTTTTCTTATTTATTTTTTTATTTAGGATATCAAATGTTTAATTATATATTTATATATAATATCATGCAATTATGTCAATGGTTTAGTTTCCTCAATGGAAATGCAATATTCCTTTTATCCCATTAATTATTATTCTGTTCATCTACTCCAACAAACAAACAAAAAATAGACAAAAGAAGAACAGAAGAAAATGAAAACCATTTTTTTGCATTAAAGCCATTATTTTCCCCAATCAAAATGGACCTGAGAACATTTGTTTTATAAACAAGCCAAATTATTTAATTTTTTTTCGGACTGTATAATGAAGGCTATTTCTCATTCATCAAAATGCAAAGATCTACACTCTTAACTTTCCTGTAGCTCAACTGGTAGAGCATGGCGCTAGCAATGCCAATATCATGGGTTCGATTCCCAGGGAAAGCAAGAGCTGATAAAATGTAGAAACTGTAACTTGAATGCAATGTAAGTCCTTTGGATAAAAGCGTCTGATAAATGTAAATGTAAGATGCAACACATCAATCTTCAAATATCTAAAATATTTTATGTTTTACTTTCAGCATTTTAGAAACAGATCCAGTAGAATCAAACCTTTTCATAATCGGAAAAGTACTAGACGTATAGTACATACGTTTTTTTATGGCATAATAAATTTGGTGCTTGCAATCAAAATGAGTCTAAAAAGAGTCTAAAACTTTGGTTTCCACTGTATATCAATAGTTTAAAATATATTCAGCGTATTTATTCACCTATGTGTACACATTCTTTTAGTTTATAAAGTGCATTCATTCATAATATTTATTACAGTTATTTATATAACAGTATTAGCATAATTTATTTTTTATTGTTTCACACCCAACAACTATTTCATCTTTTAAAATCTCCTCGTCAGGGTTGGCGTGAGGTGTTATGTACAAAATTTATACAAGTCCTGGAAACGCTTTCACCCCCACTGCATTCACTGGACCTGGGTGGTGGGTGTGGCTTGCGGTGGGCGTGGCCTGCGGTGGGTGGAGTCATTAGAGTCCACATGTGACGCTGGCATCCTCTGAATGGTCACAGTTGTGGACGTTCCACGCTATGTGAGAGCACTGAGTGAGAGCAGCTTCTGTGCCTGAGCACTTCAGATTGTCCATCTGGATTGTGCCACGGCCGGAACCGAAGTGGGCCATCACCTGGGCGGCTTTAGGCAGCCCGCAGCCCATCTGCCTGCACACCACCTTCGCATCCGCAAGATCCCAAGCGTCATCGCACACGGTTCCCCATTCTCCTCTCAGGAATATCTCCACACGGCCCTCGCAGCGGTTCAGGCCCCCAGTGAGCCTGATGGTACCTTGAGAAGAGAAAGAAAGGCATGAGCAAACACTAGTCATCCTAAACAGTACACTCTTAAAAATAAAGGTGCTTCACGATGCCATAGAAGAACCTTTGTGTCTGAATGGTTCCATAAAGAACCTTAAACATCTGAAGAAGCTTTCTGTTTCACAAACTTTCTTTGTGGTGAAAGAAGGTTCTTCAGATTCTTAAAAGGTAAGAAAGAGATGTTCTTTAAAGAACCTTTGACTGAATGGATCTTTGTGGAACCAAAAACGGTTCTTCTATGAATCTATGGCATCTCTGTGAAGAACCTTTTAAGCACCTTTGTTTTTAAGAGTGTAAGTGAGATTAGAAATAGTGTGTCCTAAATCATCGTATGTAGAAAACAGACGGTCAAAGGTGAAACGTGTAGTTTTGTAGAAGTGTGCACTCCTTTTCAATTATTATTTTCCACAACCCTATCGTTTTAAACATTTTCTTGCTTAATATATTTACCTTGTTTTCCTGTACAAATATCTAAACATTCTTAAATCAGTCTTGTTTTGTGAAAAATCTATTAAAAAAATAAGCAAGTCAATACACTTAAAAATCTGCCAGTGGGGTCAGAAAAATAAACTTAATTCAAAGGGAAAGCGAGATTATTTTTCAGGTTTTTTTCTTGAAAATATCCAGACTTCTATTTTAACTAACAACATTCAATACCAAAATCTTACCACATCTATCAAATCTATCACATATTCATTATTTCACAAAATGCAAATACAGATGATTAAATATTTATTATATAAAAGTTTTTATATGAAGAATAAATACTTCTCGACTTAATATGAGAACACACACACATATATATATATATATATATATATATATGTGTATATGTTAATAATAGGTTTATTAATACAAGTTTGTGATTCATGGCCTTCTTTATTTCTATATACACTGGCAAAAATGTTGCCGTTTCTGTCCAATACTTTTTGAAAGACTGAATATAAAAAAGTGATGAAAAAAATATTTGAAAAATATATATAAATATATAAAAATATATTCAAAACTTTTTTTTACTTTAGGTATAACACTTGTTTAATTATATACAGGGTTTGTGTTAACTTTGAGCATGAAGTCATGACATAAAATGTGGCATGCATTGGGAGGGAAAAATCATCAGTATTTTTGTTTTGTTTTCCAGCACAAATATCTGCATATCCTTAAATCAAGACACATTTACTTCACATTTTCTGATATGAAGTCTTGTTTTCTAATAAACTGAACAAATTGCAGTGAGTCTACGGCTAAAACAGGAACAAACATCTGTCAGTGAGCTATGACAACTTGTTTTCCCCTTTAAATTAAGCTTGCAGATCATTGTAAAGGGATAGTTCACTCAAAAATGAACACAACAAATGTTTCTGTAATGTCTTTTAGGACGTTAAGACTGGAGTGTGCCGTACCGTCCGCTGGTGTTGTGGTTGTAGTTGCTCTTGTAGTTGTCAGAGGTTTCTCTGTGATCCCAAAGCCAAAGTCTCTTCCGACTGCCTCAAACTCCATAGGAGCTGAAAGAATGAAAACACACATTCAGTTAGAAACTTCTTTTGATTAACTTCCATTTACTGTGACTGAAACATACACTTTAAGCTGTGCTACTCATTCATGACTAAGGGATGATACTTTCATTCCTTTATCTGGTGTTTATTTTAGTCCTTCCCTCTTCTCTTAAATGCTCATCTATTAGATGCATGCATGCATATATTTATGCGTTAGTGGATGCACGTGGCTTGTGCAGAGAACGGCTTCCCTGCGGGTCTGTGCTGATGATGATTTGCTCTGACGGGCCTCTTTATTTTTCATGTAGACATGGCGTCTGACGTACCGAGGATGCTTCTAAAGTTGCTGCAAATTACAAATGCTGATCTTGAATCAGTTTAGCGATTTCTCTAACGTTGGTCAAGGGGATTTTGAAAAGAGACAGCGGCCAATTAAATATAATGGATGTGTGTGTTTGAGAGTATTGCTTATTGAAGGAACAGTGAAAGACGGACGTGTGTGTGTGTGTGTGTGTGTGTGTGTGTGTGTGTGTGTGTGTGTGTGTGTGTGTGTGTGTGTGTGTGTGTGTGTGTGTGTGTGTGTGTGTGTGTGTGTGTGTGTGTGTGTGTGTGTGTGTGTGTGTGTGTGTGTGTGTGTGTGTGTGTGTGTGTGTGGTGTGTGTTGTGTGTGTGTGTGTGTGTGTGTGTGTGTGTGTGTGTGTGTGTGTGTGTGTGTGTGTGTGTGTGTGTGTGTGTGTGTGTGTGTGTGTGTGTGTGTGTGTGTGTGTGTGTGTGTGTGTGTGTGTGTGTGTGTGTGTGTGTTCTTTCAGTGAATAAATGCTGGTGTTGTGAATGACTGGGTGAATTTCATGAATGAAGTAATGACATCACACGCAAGTTTTGTATGTGTGAATCTCATCAAACCTGTCATGAATACATGAATACTATATATACATACACTATATTGCCAAAAGTATTGGGTCACCCCCTTCTAATGAAAGGTTTGACTACTTTAGTAATTTCCATGAGTACAAATCTTAATGTTTAAGCATATAATGATATTCTAGGGAATTGTGTGCTTCTAGTTTTATAGCAACAGTTTGGATAGGACCCTTTTCTATTGTAACATGACAGTGTCTCTGTGTATAAGGCAATGATTAAAGAGAAATGATAATTCAGACAGTGTGCTCTGCAGAAAGACAGCTGAACACCTCTGGTGTGACTTTAAATGCAGACCTTGAGACAAAAACTCATCACCAAACACCAATGACTTGTACATATGGGTACAGTCATTTCATACACTTCAAAGCTGTTGCAACAGAGGTGGAAATACAATTCCCCTTCGTGGGAACTTCGAACTGCATCCTCTAGGGGTCCCTATGGGGGACGCCGTCAGCGTGACCCGTGTCTGAAGCATACATACAAAAACACAACTTGTTGGCCGGCGACAGCCTATGACGTCACTACCGGCGCGACCACAGTATAAAAGGGTGCCGGGAGAATACATCATCCTCGTCTTTGTCTTCAGTGACTGTTTTGTTTGAAGCAGTGCATTCTATGGGTAAGAACGATTTTTTCTACCATTATTATGGCGAGCACTAGCAAGGCGTTTAAGAGATGTTTGGATCCGTGTCCTCATTATTTGACACCTGATGGACACACACGATCTTTGCGTCTTTTGTTTGCGCAAGGAGCACGCACGCAATCTGCAATCTGCGTGCACTGTGAGCATTTTTCCGTGAGAAAGCTCCGCTCTTGTCTGTCTCTCTTTTCGAGGAAGGAGGGGTAGCCATCTGTTTACCGTGGTTGAGGACCCGCTGTTGCCGAGGCATGGAGGAGAAAGAGCTCGTGGGGTTCGCAGACGAATCTGGCTGATGAGTTAGAGAGGGGGCTTTCCTTCTCGCGCTCATCGGCCGCGAATGAGGGCGAGCTGCTGGATTATGATGATGCGATCTCTTTGACATCATCTGATCCAGCGGCTGGTGCTCTGCTGGGTTCTGCCCAGGAAGAGCAGGAGATGTCTGAGGGCGAAGAAGTTGAGACTGAGCCCTCTCATTCCTCCTGCCCTGCGTATGACGAATTATTGGAGGTTATGGAACGTGCCACGGCGAGGCTTGACTTGCCGTGGAAGCGGGCCAAGATGGTGGAAGCGGGCCATGGGGTCGTCTCGATGAGCGTTATCTTTCTGGCTATAACCCCCTAGCTCGAGTGAGCCTTCCTTTTCTTCCTGATCTCCATGCGGAGGTTGAGAAGGAGTGGAAAAAGCCGTTTTCCATTCATAGGTTGCAGCATACTAGTTATGCTAACATTGAGGGGATGCGTGAAAATGGCTATGAGGGGATGCCCCCTGTGGAAGAGACGCTAGCCAGCTATCTCTCTGTGGGCGAGACATCCTCTCTCAAGGCTCCCTCCTTGCCATCTAAGCCCCTTCAGGAAACATCTCGCTTAAATGGCAGGGCATATGCAGCAGCAGGTCAGGCTGTCGCTTCGTTGCACACTATGGCGGTGCTTCAGGCGTACCAGGGTGATCTGCTTAAAGACCTGGATAAGGGTCAGGGCTTGTCACCTGATGAAGTAGCTGAGCTGCACCGCACCACGGATTTGGCTTTCCGTGCCACTAAGCAGGCCACCACTGCTATGGGCAGGTCTATGGCAGCCATGGTGGTAACGGAGAGACATCTGTGGGTAAACCTGGCAGATATTGGGAAGAAAGAGAAGGGCTTTCTTCTCGATGCTCCAGTCTCGCCTTCCGAGCTTTTCGGTACCTCCGTCGAGACGGTGGTCGAGAAGTTTAGGGAGGCCAAGGTGCACGCTCAGCGGCCTTCAAAACCTTCATTCCAAGAAGGTCCAGGTCTGAGCCCGAACAACGCAGGGGTCCTAGCCCATCTCAGTCTGGGGATCAGAGATGGGCACAGAAGGCTAGTGTCGCGACTCGTGTCCGCTAGAGGGAGGCGCGGGTCAAAGAGAGGTAGACAAGACCTGAGGGAGGTGATCCAGACAAGGCGTTCTCAACACTCTCGTCCTGACCAGAGTAAGACTTGAACATCAACTCCCTTCCCTCGGGGGGCCTGTCATCTGCCCTCATCTTCCCCTCTCTAATTCCCCTGCAACCACCATTAACTCCACCTGACCGAGGTTAGGTGGGAACCTCCTGCGCTTGACATTGCAGTCTCTATGCTGGACTTATGATGTTTTGGTTAAGTTCTATGTTTCATAGAAACTACCTTACTGACGGTCCGGACCCGACTCTTCGGACTTCGTCTCCGGGACTGATCTCATGTGCAGGAACCATGGATGGGTGAGTACGATCCATTTCTAATCGGACTGGATACGTTGGGTTTCCTACTGCTGCCATTCTTTGCAGTATTTCTGGGACCTGTCGTTTTGTGTGTTTTTCAAACCTCTTGCTATCGACTCAGTGCAGTGATTACCTCACTTGTCGATACTAGATCCAGGCTAGGATGAGAGCCCTGTTCCCGGCCTCATACCCCTGGATCATGTGGCCAAGTCGTAGGTTTCTGTGGGAGCTTCCTTGGTCATCAGGTCCCCAGCACTGCAATACCAGGGCATGCGGGTCTTTGTACTATCAGTTTCTATGACTGGGACGCCTGCCACTGTAGGTTACCCGCTCAATCATCAATCATTCTCTGAGTGAAGCTCCTCTCACTGAGGTACTGAGCGGCTTTACTCTTTTAACGCCAAAGCAGTTGTATCATACTGCTCTTATGGTGAATCAGTGTATCACCCCTCTATTGATTGAGTTTGAGAACACTCTTTCTCTGAGGCATCCTTTTGGGCTGGATCCCACAGTGGTCGAGCTAGCATTGCTCCCCTCACCATAGAGGGTCACCTATGAGCATGCCGCTCCCTTCTGAGCATCTGAGTTCCCTCTCATGCTGAGAGTTGAGTTCTCCGCTCTCCAGAGCTGTCATTCAGCAGCCTCAGGTTGTTAGGCCTCTTTATGCCTCCCTGTTAGGTTGCTCTCCTTGTTGGTAGAGCTAGCATTGCTCCCCTCACCATAGAGGGTCACCTATGAGCATGCTGCTCCCTTCCGAGCATTTGAGTTGAGTTCTCCGCTCCCTAGAGCTCTGTGAGTTAGCGACTTCAGGTTGCTAGGCCTCTCTCTGCCTCCCTGTTAAGTTGCTTAGAACGGTTCCAAAGAACTGTTCCCTAGAATGGTTTCAAATCCGTGTTATGGTAAGTGCGCACACTAAGTCTCTGTGCAATTTCTCAAAGCCACGTTGTGGTAAGATCGCACACTAAGTGTTTTTGCATTCCTTCTAAAATCCTGTACGGTATGGGCTACGTGCCCTTTTATTGGGTTGGTAAGGCCCCAGTTCGCCTTGGGACCCACTCTGTTTATTTCTCCCAAAAATGTCTGGGATTGAATAGTGGGTTATTACCAAGGGCCTGTTAAGACAGTTCCCTCAGCAAGCTCACGCAGAGCAAATGGTAGCCCCTGATTGACCAGCCAGGACCTAGCTACTAACCTAGGTGCTTGGCCATATCCCCTTAAATGAATATTTTTCTTCTGATTCCAAGCCTTTGAGCTCTACCCTAACAGGTAAGTTATTAGGGTATGCAGCTCGGGTCTTTGGCCGAAGGGGATACTGTCACTGACAGCCATTAAACCGTCCCAGGGGCAACTCCCTTGGTAGTTTCTCCCTGGTAGAGTTGGTACTTAATCACTCACCTTTGTTTTGGCTTGCACTCCCCTCAGCATGGTGGCGTGGGTATATCTTTCCCCATAGCAACCCCTTAGAGGACGCAGTTCGAAGTTCCCACGAAGGGGAATGTCTCAGGTTACTTATGTAACCATGGTTCCCCGAGTGGGGAACGAGACACTGCGTCCTCTAGGCGTTGTGCCATGCTTCGGACGCAAGCTTCAGATGAAGAAGTGGATGATGTATTCTTCCGGCACCCTTTTATACTGTGGTCGCACCGGTAGTGACGTCATAGGCTGTCGCTGGCCAATAAGTTGTGTTTTTGTATGTATGCTTCAGACATGGGTCACGCTGACGGCGTCCCCCATAGCGACACCTAGAGGACGCAGTGTCTTGTTCCCCACTCGGGGAACCATGGTTACATACGTAACCTGAGACGTTTTAAGTACATTAATTATGTTTCCATCTTTGTTGCCACAGTTTGGAAGTGCCTTTTTCTCTTCTAAATAAGGGGGTGTCCCAGTACTTTTGTCCATATAATGAATGTACAAGTCGTTGGTGTTTGGTGATTCATTTTTGTCTCAAGGTCTGTATGTAAAGTCACAGCAGAGGTGTTCAGCTGGGATTAGGACTTGTCTTTCTGCAGAACAGTCAAGTTCTTCCACACTGACTGAATCATCATTTCTCTTTGATTCTTGTCTTATACACAGAGACACTGTCATGTTAGAATAGAAAAGGGTTCTGTCCAAACTGTTGCTATAAAATTAGAAGCACACAATTCCCTAGAATATCATTATATGCTTCGACATTAAGATTTGTACTCATGGGAATTACTAAAGTAGTCAAACATTTCATTAGAAGGGGGTGACCCAATACTTTTGGCAATATAGTGTGTGTATATATATATATATATATATATATATACATACACTGGTAATATGATTTATATGTGCAAATTGCAACATGATGTGAATTTCTCACTCATATTTAGATTCAGATTTAGATTTAAATACACTGCCATTCAAAAGTCTGGGATCAGTACGATTTTTCATGTTTTATGTTTCTTATGCTCATCAAGGTTGCATTTATTTGATCAAAAATACAGAATATTTTGCAATATTTAGAAATATTATTGCAATTTAAAATAATGTTTTTTTATTTTAATATATAATTTATTTGTTTGATGCAAAGCTGAATTTTCAGCATCATTACTCCAAACTTTTCACTTGATCCTTCAGAAATTATTTTAATATGTTGATTTATTATCAATGTTGGAAACCGTTTTTGCTGTTTAACATTTAAAAAAATTTGTAACGTGTGATACTTTTTTCAGGATACTTTGATGAATAAAAATTGAAAAAGAACAGCATTTATTCATAAATAGAAATATAAAACTTTTGTAAAAATATACACTGCCATTCAAAAGGTTTGGTCAGTGCATTTTTTTCTTTCTTTTCTTATTGAATGAAATTCATGCTTTTGTTCAGCAAGGTTGTGTTAAATTGATAAAAAGTGATAGAAAATATGTATATTGTTAGAAATTATGCTGTATTTAATCTTATAAAGAAATAGTTGAATGTGTCTTTTTTCCTAAAAGTAAATGTTTTGGGGCTGAAATGTGACCTGAACATTGTGTATGAAATAATTTAATATGAATTTAATATTAACTATTGAAAAAACATTTAAATAAGCATGCACATTGTATATCAATGTAAAATGCATGGTTTTTCAAAACAATTATTTTCTATGTGATCATTCTGTGAGACTGTAATGTGTGTCATATTTCTCTTACGTGCACAGATAACTCCGGCGTCTTCGTAATGACCGCAGTTATGCTGTCCCCAGCCCAGATTGAAACAGTCGGACAGCTTTTGCTCACTGCCGCTGCAGTCCACGTTATCCAGTAGTATGGGTCCGGAACCGTGGCCGAAGTAAGCCAGAGGTTTGGCTGCGATAGGCGGCCCGCATCCCATCTGTCTGCAGACCACCTGAGCGTTGTCCATATCCCAGTCATCATCACACACCGTTCCCCAGACGGTGAAGTAGAGGATTTCCACTCGGCCCTGACAGCTATCGAGGCCATTCACCAAACGGATGCTCGGCTTCTCTGAAAGAGCCATGGATGATGACAACATCAAACGCTTCGGGTCGGAAAGATTTTTCAGATATTTTTGAAAGAGACTCTTCTGCTCATTAAAGCTGAATTTATTTGAACTTAAACAGTAGTATTGTGACAATATTATTTGCTGATTTGCTGCTCAAGAAGCATTTCTGATTATTGTCAATGCTGAAAACAATTGTGCTGCTTCATATTTTTGTGGAAAATTTGATACATGTTATTTTTC
The DNA here is from genome assembly GCA_027422405.1 of Ptychobarbus kaznakovi. Classification (NCBI taxonomy): domain Eukaryota; kingdom Metazoa; phylum Chordata; class Actinopteri; order Cypriniformes; family Cyprinidae; genus Ptychobarbus; species Ptychobarbus kaznakovi. The sequence continues at coordinate 9,600,326 of CM049797.1, forward strand.
AGGATTCACAGATGAAAAAGAACAGTGTTTATATGAAATAGAAATACTTGGCAACATTATACATGTCTTTACTGATCAATCTATCCATCTAAATACACAAGTAAAAAAAATAATCATGATACAATAATAAAATAAATAATATCTATGGATAGATGATCTAAATAAAAAAAATGTATTTACAGTTTTTTTCAATTGCTTTGGCTCAATTCTTGAATATTTTTTTCCCCCCGAAACAATAAGTTCAGATCTCTGAACAATTAGCTTCTTGTTCACATCAGATTGGAATTTCTTATTGATTTGATCAAATTGCAAATGCTTTGGCACGTGTGTGCAAACAGTAAGTACAATTGTCTGCAGTTTGCACAACAACTAATTACATATGGCTTGTTGATCAAAACTAATGAGACGATTCTCACTTAAACTGTCAAAGTCTTCACAACTTCTCAATCATTGTTCATCGTGTAAGCCATCACGTTCAAAACGATCCATTCAATCATAAAAAATTGGTGTACTTTCCATAAATATCTGACATCGACATGGTTTGTAATGTCTTCTAAATTAGCCAATGACCTCTAATTGCAATACAATTTGAATCAACCATTTCAACCATTTAACCAATCAAATTTGGGAGCATATACTGTATGTATGTCTCTGTTGGATGCCATGAATGCTGCATGTGAGGACATCACAGATGATCATTGCAGGGGATGTGTGCGGCGATTTTTCCCCGGTGCATGGCAATGGAAAACATCAGATGTGATGTTGATGAAAATCTTTGGCCTGACCAGAGCGACAGGATGTCCACCAATAATCAGTTTTTTCATGGATGCTATTTTGTATTTTTGTGGTAACATAAGAAATATGAAATGTAGAGTAATTGGACAAGCAATAGTTCACTTTACATGTAATATATTCATACAAAAATAAATGTACTGTATAAATACAAATGTTCATATACTTTTTTTCTATGTACTATTGACTCTTCTCAACAAATATCAGATTTTTTTTATAAAACCTTAATTTCCATGGTTGACTTCATGGTGAAAAGTCAACTAAACATGTTGACCAGTGTGGCTCACACGATGACAAAGATACTTTATATTTTGGTGGCCTTGGCCAAATTACTGACACGATAACTAGGTTTTGAAGCATGAATGAAATGTTTTGGGTGAGTAACTACATTTTGCAGACATGCAATAAAGTTCTTAAGTTCCAGCAAACAGTTGTGACATTTACACTCACAGTTAGAGAATATTATACTTTCGAAAAATGTGCCAAAGCACACACACACACACACACACACACACACACACACACACACACACACACACACACACACACACACACACACACACACACACACACACACACACACACACACACACACACACACACACACAGACACACACACACACACACACAGACACACACACACACACACAGACAGACAGACAGACACACACACAGACAGACAGACAGACAGACAGACAGACAGACAGACAGACAGACAGACAGACAGACAGACAGACAGACAGACAGACAGACAGACAGACAGACAGACAGACAGACAGACAGACAGACAGACAGACAGACAGACAGAAAGACAGACAGACAGACAGACAGACAGACACACACACACACACACAGACACACACACACACACACACACACACACACACACACACACACACACACACACACACACACACACACACACACACACACACAGACAGACAGACAGACAGACAGATAGATTTATTTTTTGCTATCTACCTTTTTAAATACAAAAATTGCTTAATAATTTATTTATGGATGGATAGATAGATAGATGGATTTGTGTCTTATGTGTCTTTTCTACCTTTCGTTGTTGAGGCTATAGTGATCACCGTGGTTACCGTTTCAGGTTGTACTGGCACTGGCATTTCTGTCACTAAAAAAAACAGAGAAAAATGTCAGGAAAGAAGGAGGAACACAGACAAATTAAGTGTGCTCAGTGATGTTTTGAAAAGACGCCATCTGCTGGTGCTTGAAGAGGTTTATTAAGCAGGACGGTCCTGATAGCAGACAGTGTGTGACAGATGGTCAGGCACAGCAGTTAATAACAATGAATTGGCTATTAATTCAACCGTGCATTATTGAAAATAGCCGGTGAACGTTCCGGATCCTGTGTACAGTATAGACAGTGTTTATACCTGCTGTGCTTTCAGGAACAGGGAAATCTCTGCCTCTAGTCTCTGTGTTGATAACTGGGACCATGGTGGAACTGACACCTGAAATATACCAGAGAGAGAGAGAGAGAGAGAGAGAGAGAGAGAGAGAGAGAGAGAGAGAGAGAGAGAGAGAGAGAGAGAGAGAGAGAGAGAGAGAGAGAGAGAGTTAGATCTGCAGTCAAACTAAATACAGCACAACAGAATATGCACATACATACAGTCAGGTCTGAAAGATCAGCGTTTGCGGTTTTTGCTAATGAACTCTTCATATATATATATATATATATATATATATATATATATATATATAGTAATAATTCAAGTGATTATGATGATCATATAATTATGGGCTATATGGGATATATTATAAAAAATGACAAAATAATATTACAAAAATAATGAATACAGTAAAGTTGCAAAAAAATAGCAAAAAAACAGCAAAAAAGGCCTAAGAAAATAGCAAAAATTATGATCAAATGCTAAATAAAATCACTCTATCCATCTCAATAAAAAATTATATAATTGCAAATATAATGAAAAAATGCTGAAAATTGCTCAATTGTAAAATAATGCAAAAAGTGCTAAATATAAGCATTTCTGTTGGACCCCACTTAGTACATTATAGTTCATCTGAATATGGCTTGTTTCAACAGAAAATTTGGATTTTATGTGCAAGTTTCGTGAGTTCCAGTCATTTTAGTACAAAAACAGCCTGTTACTCTGTTTGAAATTGCAAACTGGTATTCATATTATTTTATTTTATTATCATATTAATAAACACACTGGTTTGTAGCACAAGTAGTTTTAATATTCTTTAATTATTCACGTAGTTATTTACCTATAGTGACTAATGAATCAGAAGTCTTGCACATTCACAGAAAATAGCTGACTTCTGCTTTGTGAAAGAAGAGAAACACACCTGAGCAGATGACCCCGGCATCCTCATGATGGCCGCAGTTATGAACTCCCCAGCCGAGGCTGTAACAGCTGGCCAGGCTGCCCTCCTGTCCGTTACAGTTCACGTTATCCAGCAAAATCCGTCCCGTGCCGTAGCCGAAGTAAGCGTTTGAAGGTGCACCGACAGCCAGTCCGCAGCCGATCTGTTGACACACGACTGTGGCGTCCGCCATGCTCCAGTCATCATCACACACCGTTCCCCAGCTGCCCTGATAGTAGACCTCCACCCGGCCCTGACAGCGGTCCCCTGTCCCCGCCAAACGCATCGCTCCGTCTCCTACAGCACAGGACGGTCAGATGTGGGTTTAGGAATGATGACAGGCAGATATGAGAGTAGACACATCATCTTTCAAATCAAATTTTTATAATATTTACTTTATTATATATATATATATTTAATATGTTTAATTTTATATTGTTTTATTATTTATTTATTTTGTAATTTCTCATCTCTGGAAATGCACTATTGTTTTCTATTACTATTGCTTTCTAATGCGGGATAGATGTATCACTCTCAAAATACAACATTTTGGGAAATAAAAATATCGGGAATGGTTATATTCTTGTTTTGAAGTAAGAATTCATGCCTCAAATGGTTAACCCTGTAAAGCCCAACATACAAAATAATAATCAGTTTATTATAATATAATAGAAAACATATATATTTAAAAAAACTTCAAAAAGTGTTTTTTTTGTTGAGTATCATATTTGATACATCAGCTTTTTATGGCTCATATAGTCTGAATAAAATTGAGCTGTTTATTCTCCACATTTTCACTATATCAGAGACTCAAAGTGAAAGAAAATATGAATTAGCTTCAGATGCTTATATTGATCCAAACATATGATGCTAATGCAATCCAATGCTGATTGAGAGATGAAGAAATAAACGCTCCTCAAAAGATCCTGAAGATCAGATTTGAGACATTGATTGATGATTGAAAGAGAATCAAGTAAAGCTGAGCTGATTCAGCAGTAAGTGTTCATCTGGAAATATGACTACAGATATTCTGACGCTTACTTGCAGAGATAGACTGAAGCAGCAGTGAAGTTTGTACTACACCTCTAGAGGGTGTGGGCCAGATTATTCGGTAATATTATTCTGCTGAGCTTAACTCTGCATTGAATATGAAGCAAACGGAGGGCTACGGTTTCAACCAAACACATGCTGATGTGCCACGTATATTCTTATTGAGCAACGCCACCACATGCACTGAAAAGCCATTCTCGTATTGCCAGAGGAACAAAGCCTCAACGGTGATTCCATACTAAAAAAAATGCCCTTCAGTTCCCATAAGGCTTTGTTACTTTCTTTAGATGTCATAACCTCTGAACTAGATATGGGCAGCGGCTTCTCATGAATGAAACAGGACCTGAGAAACAAAAACAGGATGAACATGATCCCTCAAAAAGTTCTGCTATGATCTTTCTGTATACACTGAACAAAATTATAAACGCAACACTTTTGTTTTTGCCCCCATTTTTCATGAGCTGAACTCAAAGATCTAAGACTTTTTCTATGTACACAAAAGGCCTATTTCTCTCAAATATTGTTCACAAATCTGTCTAAATCTGTGTTAGTGAACGAGATAATCCATCCACCTCACAGGTGTGGCATATCAAGATGCTGATTAGACAGCATGATTATTGCACACACGCAGTGCAACACATCTCCTTCACATAGAGTTGATCAGGTTGTTGATTGTGGCCTGTGGGATGTTAGGTCCACTCCTCTTCAATGGCAGTGCAAAGTTGCTGGATATTGGCAGGAACTGGAACACGCGGTCGTATATACGCCGATCCAGAGCATCCCAAACATGCTCAATGGGTGACATGTCCAGTGAGTATGCTGGCCATGCAAGAACTGGGATGTTTTCAGCTTCCAGGAATTGTGTACAGATCCTTGCAACATGGGGCCGTGCATTATCATGCTGCAACATGAGGTGATGGTCGTGGATGAATGGCACAACAATGGGTCTCAGGATCTCGTCACGGTATCTCTGTGCATTCAAAATGCCATCAATAAAATTCACCTGTATTCGTTGTCCATAACATACACCTGCCCATACCATAACCCCAACGCCACCCTGGGCCACTCGATCCACAACGTTGACATCAGCAAACCGCTCACCCACACGACGCCATACACGCTGTCTGCCATCTGCCCTGTACAGTGAAAACCAGGATTCATCCGTGAAGAGAACACCTCTCCAAAGTGCCAGACGCCATCGAATGTGAGCATTTGCCCACTCAAGTCGGTTACGACGACGAACTGCAGTCAGGTCGAGACCCCGATGAGGACGACGAGCATACAGATGAGCTTCCCTGAAACGGTTTCTGACAGTTTGTGCAGAAATTCTGTGGTTATGCAAACCGATTGTTGCAGCAGCTGTCCAGGTGGCTGTCTCAGACGATCTTGGAGGTGAAGATGCTGGATGTGGAGGTCCTGGGCTGGTGTGGTTACACGTGGTCTGCGGTTGTGAGGCCGGTTGGATGTACTGCCAAATTCTCTGAAACGCCTTTGGAGACGGCTTATGGTAGAGAAATGAACATTAAATTCACGGGCAACAGCTCTGGTGGACATTCCTGCAGTCAGCATGACAATATCATGATCAATCAAAACTTGTGACATCTGTGGCATTGTGCTGTGTGATAAAACTGCACATTTTAGAGTGGCCTTTTATTGTGGCCAGCCTAAGACACACCTGTGCAATAATCATGCTGTCTAATCAGCATCTTGATATGCCACACCTGTGAGGTGGATGGATTATCTCGTTCACTAACACAGATTTAGACAGATTTGTGAACAACTATTTGAGAGAAATAGGCCTTTTGTGTACATAGAAAAAGTCTTAGATCTTTGAGTTGCAGCTCATGAAAAATGGGGGCAAAAACAAAAGTCTTGTGTTTATAATTTTGTTCAGTATAGATATATTTAGAAAAACAATAAGTAAAGCAATAACTAAATCTATATAAGCATATTAAAATAATAATAAAAATATTTGTTTTTGTTCAAAACGAATTTAAAATAACAAATAATGAGATTTATATTATGAGATCTAGGATTTTTGTGTCAAATAAATTACAATATGTACAAAAAGGCCCTAAAATTAGATGTTTTGGTTCATTCACTATCGAATATATTCAATAAAATATTAAAATGCATTTAATTTATTTATGAAATTATTAACATTACTAAATTACATAAAATATATATATTATATTTACATATTAAATACAATCTTCAAAAATATTCATATTTAAAGATGGAAATCATATTATTTTAGTTTTAATCAGAATATCATAATGAAGTGGATATAAGAGTGAAGTTTAAATGGTTTTCGACACAGATTTTTGGTTATCCTTATTCTAATCGAAATGTGCCAATTAAACATTGTTTTAATTAATTATCAAATGTCCTTAATATAACTTTCCATTCTTTCAGTCTGTTCAGTAAAATCCCAAAATACAAGTTCCTTGGAATGACATCATCCTCCTCTTCCTCCAGGAAGTGACATCATTTCGGAGGGAAATCAACAGGACAAACAACATAAGTATCAGATGAATTCTGTGGTGTTTTTTGTCTCTCTAAAATGTTGCATCTTGTTTAATCAAATTAGTTTGTTGATATTGACATTTCACGGTATATGTTTAAATAAAACATCGAAACGAACTTCAAGTTGAGTTAAAAAAGGCCTGAATAAACTGTGCAGCTTACTTAAAGCAGAGATGAGACGGGACGGTGGGGTGGGCTCCAGGCCTCGAGGTTCCACCACATTATTGCCTGTGAGAAATGAAAAATTGAATGATATCACATAAATCTCATGAGTTGAGCTCATGCAAGGAAATCAGCTTTAATACACTATAACAAAAGAAGAGTCTGAAGCTGTTTTCCTCGGCTCACTCGATGTACCTTTACAGGTGACGGCCACGTCTTCATAGTGGTAGCAGTTGTGGACGCCCCATCCCTGATTCCTGCACTGACTCAGGTCCATCTCTCCTCCTTTACAGTCCACGTTGTCCAGCAGGATGGGCCCGGAGCCCTGGCCGAACTTGGAGCTGCTCCCCACGGCCACGGCCACGCCGCAGTCCAGCTGCCGGCAAACCACGTTAGAGTCCACCATGTCCCAGTCGTCGTCGCACACCGTCCCCCACGTCCCGTTATGAAGCACCTCCACGCGGCCCTCGCAGCGGTTCCTGCCGTTCACCAGCCGCACTGGAGGACCAGGAGCACCAGATCATCACTTCTGTAGTATTACTCAGACACTATTAGCTTTTATTTTGTATTTATATTTTACATTTTAGTTAGTTTTGGTCATTTGTTTCAACATGTCTGTTTAGTTTTCATTCATTTTATATTTTAGTTTGAGTTATTTTAGTGCGTCAAGCTAAACTAAATTAAAATAAGAAGTTTTGCCTTGAAATAAAATACCTTTACAGTTTTATTTGATATTTTAGTTTAGTTTTAGTCAGTATTTATGGTTTGTTTTAATTAAATATAATTATTATTAAATATAAATATAAAGAACATGTATGTTTCAGTGTTATTTTAGTATAATTGAGATACTATTATAGTGTGTATTAATAGTTCTATTTAGCTCTTATTTTTATATTTACTGTTTTCATATTAGTTAAAGTATTTTTTGTGTGTTTTTGACATTAAAAAAATAATTCAATATAGTTTTTTTTCAGTTGTACTTTTTTTTTAGTCCATCAAGTTTAGTTAAATGAAAATGGGAAGTGTTGCCTCGGCAACTATCTGAAATAAAATACAGTTTCTTTTTAAATATTTGATTTCATCTTTATTCAGTATATTTTATGGTATTAGTTAACTATAATAGCCCTGATAATATAGAAGAACAGTGTTATTTTAGTGTCACTAAAATACTATTGTAGTTATTTGTTAATACTATTGTAGTTATTCATATTTTGAATTAGCTTTTATTTTTATTTTCATATTACGTTGTTGTGTTTTTGTCTCTTTTTTTCCTCCACAAGTTAAACTAAATGAAAATGAGAAATGTTGCCTAGGAAACTAGCTGAAATAGAATAGGTTTATTTGTATATCTTATATCTCAAGTAACAGAAGTAATGCTTTCAGTTGTAGTTAACATTATAACTCTGGTATGGTTTTTTGTTGTGCTCTTAGACTTTAGGAACTAATTTTGCATCATAACCGAGTTTATGATTAATAGAAAATGTTTATGGTTAACATGGACCAAACATACGGTGCACCAATGTACTTTTAAAGAATCAAAAAAAGTCAAACGATTGAATAGTGCAATAAATTAATATCATATTTACATTAATATTTGCATATTTATATTTACATGAATTTACAAGAATAAAAAACATGGTGCATGTCCCAAAAAAGTGAATCATTCCAAAACAAATAATCTTTTATGACTTCTTGGTCTTTTTTGCTAGTGTTCATCATGCGGTGCACGTGAAAGCTGCAGGTTTCTCAATAACACAAGTTGAAACACAGAGCTGCACGGCTCAGATATAATGATATAATGAAGCCTGTAAGAATGTCTCTAATCCCCTTCAACTTAACGCACAATAATACGTCTAAATATGACATATGACTCCAAACAGAGAGCGAGAGCATAGCGGTGGAGAAGGGATTGTGTAAGCTGAGCGAGAGGAAGTGACCTGTCTTTTTTCCTGTGCCTGAGAGCAATTATGATCCGGTCCTGCCGTGATCCTGCCAATGGGCGATGGCAAGCGTATCTTTTCTTAAAAGGGTGTGTTCTTGTATAAAGGTGCAAGAAAGGGTGAGAACGTGAACTGTGAAGACGCTCACCTTGAGACCATGCTGTCGCTGAGGCATTTGTGTTGTTGGCTGTGAGGGAAAACAATAAAAGAGGAGAGAAAGTCAGAGAGAAGAGAGAGAGAGAGAGAGAGAGAGAGAGAGAGAGAGAGAGAGCAAACAACGATTGTGGTAAATTATTTGTTGAAAGGAGGTTCTTGGCCCTCCAGAGCTGCAGTCCTCTGTATCTACTACATCTATTTTCCTGTAATTTTAGACTGGTGAAACAGAAACTGGACTGTGAATTCAGCTCGGCTGTGATACAGACATAGAGAAGAAAATCACATATCAAAATCATACTGAGATATGTGCTGTGAATCTGATCAGACGGTGGATATTGAATCTCAAATGATCAGGAATTCTACTTGTTACCAGTCTAGACCTCTGAGACACATTAATGAGTCACTTATTTTAGATATATGAAATTACAAATATGAAAAAAGGATTTAAACAAAGAAAATACAAATATTTATATATATATATACACCAGCATTCAAAAGTATGGCATCAGTAAGATTGTTTATTATTAAATTGAAAATAAATTAATAATTTTACTCAGCAAGGACACATTAAATTGATCAAAGATGAAAGTGAGGACTTTTCACATTGTTAGGATTTGTTTTTATCATTATTAAAATGCTGTTATTTTCAATTGTAATAATGACTTGTTTGTTTTTTTTTTTTACTATTTTTTAATCAAATAAATGAATGCAGCCTTGGTGAGCCTTAATATATTCTTTCAAAAACATTTAAAACTCTTACTGAATCCAAACGTTTGAGAAATGAATGAAAAATAAATGAAAATAAATGAATAAGACATATTTGAGTGCACTTTTTCTCTGTGACTAATCAACTCCAGTGCCGCTGTCAGAATAGTGTATGTACTGTGTGTATGTAATGTATAAGCTCCAATCCAAATATGTTTATGAATCAGTATTTTATGACACTTTGCTAGACATTTCACCTTAGTTTGTGATTGTTCAGAGCGTTCTGGTGTTTTTGACAAAGCGCTGACCTCCTCACTGGGCTCTGTTTGTCCTGGGTTTTGTCTCAGTATTGAGACGGCTAATGCTAGGGCCTATACAAGCTTTTGTATTAAACTGTGAATCGATGGTGTTTGATTTCAGCGCCTGACAAAGACAGCAGGAAAGAGGCTTTTTCCATCACATCCCATTTAGGTCAATTCACAGGCTTCTCCTCCTCCTTATTAATGTGTATGTCGCTGTACATAGCGCTTCAGATGTGTGGGTTATTTCACATGTACACTTTATATTCATATATAGCATGCAGTTGAAAAAAACATGGTGTAGAAATCATGTTCAGGTAGAAATGAGTACATTTCAGGATTTATTACAAGAAGAGCATGTAACGTAGAAAAACTGTTTGTTTTATTTACAACTGTTGAGCTATTCGTGACATGGAAATGCGTTTCTGTGGAATAAAAAATAAAAAAGGTAATTGTGACGAGTGTATATCTCATAATTCAGACTTGCGAGGGAAAAATCTAAATTGCAAGATATAAACTCAGAAGAGAAGTAAAGTCTGAATTGTAACTGAAATGAATTGTTTTAAACGTTTTTATTCCGTGGCAGAAACGGGCTTCCAGTGTTTATACTGTACATTTTCATATTGCTGCTACAATGTTGCAAGTTATTTAGAACGTTGCTTCACTGTTGCTATGCTGTTCTTGGTTGTTTTTAGAATGTTGTTATGCGGTCGCTATGGCCACAGTGTGGTTTCAAAGCAAAGTTTAAATGATACTTACTGGAAGCTGATCTTCGTTGGAGTTTGATATCTTCTGCACAGAGAAAAGATCAACACAATTATGAACATCATCATCAAATAACTTAAATATGACACACACTGTACACACATTATCTCCCATCTTTGTTGGCGTTTGCGTCACTGGCGATCATTTGTAAGATCCATTGAAAGTCACTGATCTGCTGGGAGCTGGGTTGTGTCATGTACAGAAGAAAGAAACACTACATTACTGAACACACAAAGAGGCACATCCCTTTCACACTTTTTCACACACACACCCACACGATCTGGTGACACAGACACCACAGACACACACACATCTTCACACACACACGTTGGTTTTTATGGTTTACTCACCATAGGCGTAATGGTTTTTATACTGTCTTCTTTTTATTTACACACAAACTGTATGTGCTATTGCATATTTATTCTCTCACCTAGTTTTTCTTGTAAAACTACAAGTTTAACCTATATTAACATACTCGTTTTCTTAAAAAAAAAAAAACTTAGCCCTCACAGGAGACGGTGCATGTTGTTTCTTTGTTGGTTTTATTGCTTTTTCCTCATTTGTAAGTCTCTTTGGATAAAAGCGTCTGCTAAATGACTTAAATAACTAAATAAACTGCTGTTTTTTATGCAAGTTATTACGGGGACTCCCACGTTTCTACGTTGCTATGCTGCGTAATGGTTTTAGAATGTTGTTATACACTGTTTCAAAATGTGCAGGAAAGGCACACTGGAAGCTGATCTTCGTTGGAGTTTGATATCTTGCACAGAGAAAAGATCAACACAATTATCAACACATTAAATAACTTAAATATGACACACACTTGTCACAGGAGACGGTGCATCTTTGTTGGCGTTTGCGTCATTTATTTGTACCACACACACCACCACACACACACACACACACACCACCACACACACACACACCACCACACACACACACACACACAACACACACACACACACACACACACACACACACACACATTGAAAGTCACTGATCTGCAGGGAGCTGGTTGTGTCCACACACACACAAACCACACACACACACACAACCACCACACACACACACCACACACACACACACACACACACACACACACACACACACACACACACACACACACACACACACACACACACACACACACACACACACACACACACACACACACACACACACACACACACAACTTCTCAGATGTCCATGTCCTCATTAAGTCTTTAGTTCAGCTGTCTTTTCACAGGGTATTTCCCGCTGTAGGCTTTACATCCAGATGAATTACTCTGATCGTTTTGTTCCACCAGGATCCATTGAGTCTGACTTGGACTTTGAGTATTGTTCTTTTAAAGCAGATGTTTAAAGACGGTGATTTAATACTTTCTGGTGTGGCGTGGTGGTTAAAACTGTATCTTGGTAACTAAAGGTAAAGGTATTGTATTACATTTGCGGTGGCAGGGCCTTGACTTTGGAATACCCTTCCTTTAGAGATTAGATTGACCCCTTCCCTGTCTGTTTTTAAGTCCCTGCTAAAAACCCATTTGTTTTTCTTAGTGTATTGATCACTGTTATACTGTCATTTTAAAATGGGTAGTTCTTGTTTGTCTGGTTTGTTTTCTGTGTAAATGGGTTGTTCGTGTTTGTACATATTTATTTATTTATTTATTTATTTAGTCTGGATGTTTTCTGTTATGTTTTTATCATTTTCTCTCCTACAAATCAAGCGCTTTGTTCAGCGAGTAGAAGCAATCAAAACCAACAAAAGAGCAACAACTGTACATATTTATTATTTATTATTTATATGTCATTTAGCAGACGTCCAAAGGACTTACAAATGAGGACATTTAGAAGCAACCAAACCCACAAAAGAGCAACAAATAACGCAGTACACGTAGGAAAGATTTTCTTTTTTTTTGAAAACTAGTATGTAAAATATAGAAACATTAAACTTAGTGTTACACGTAAAGCTTTTTTTTTGAAAACAGTTAGAGAATAAATATAAAATTGAAACATTCAAATGTTTTGTGTTTTTTTTTATAAAAAGAAGTACAGAAAAAGTAGCAGTTAGAGAATAAATAGATAAAATAAATTTAGAATAGAGAGGCAAATGTTTGTTGTTTTTTTTTCTCTAAAAGAAGACCGTCAAATAAAGATAAAAAATTTAGAGAGAGTGCTAGAGTTAGAGGGTAATAAAGATGGAAGAGATTTGTTTTTAGCCGTTTCTGAAGATGGGTAATTGATTTAGCTGCTCATTGAGTTCCACCAGATGGGAACAGATGGGACAAATGCTATACAAATAAAATTAACTTGAACAAGGTCTTACATTTACATTTAGTCATTTAAAGGGTCTGCATTTGTAATTTGATTTCATATTTTGGTTTCTAGATTGTTCTGAGTGGTTGAGTCCACTCTTTACACCAAGGGATTTATAGGTTTTCTTTTTTTTAACACTTAATAAAGTTACAAGACACTTGATGTGCATGAAGTTCATTAATGATCGTGGCTGAATTATGCATCAAAGTTTAGTAATGCAAATATTCAGTGCAGTTTCTCAGTATGAGGACATAAAACCTGCATTTATATCATATTATATTATTAGCAAAATGCAGTTTTATATAGTTGTATATGGAGTGTTTCATTCAAACTGCTAATATATATCATACATTACCAGTTAAAACTTTGGAATAAATATGATTTTTTTTTTTTTTTTATCTAAAATCTTTTATATCTTTGATCTTCTGCTCAACGAGGTTGCATTTATTTGACCAAAAAACATTAATACTTTGAAATATTATTACAATTTCAAATAATGGTTTTCCAATGTAATACATTTCAGAATATAATTTATTTCTGTGATCAAATCTGTATTTTCATCATCACTACTCCAGTCTTCGGTGTCACACGATCTTCAGAAATCATAATAATATGCTGATTTACTGCTCAAGAAACATTTCTGATTATTATCAATGTTTGAAATCAGTTGAGCTGATTAATATTTTTGTGTAAACTGTGATTTTTCATGATTCTAAATAGAAAGTTCAAAAGAACAGCATTTATTTGAAATACAAATCTTTTGTAACATTGGAAAATGTTTTTGTCACTTTTGATGAATCCTTGATGAATAAAAGTATGAATTTCTTTTTCACAGTGTTACTGTATTTACTGTATATAGACTATATGTATATATTGATTACTCCAAATGTCTGAGCGCTGGTATCCAGTCCTTCTTGTATCAGTAAAGCTCTGACTCACCGGCTGGAAGGAAGCTGGTGACGGCGATCAGTAAGAACGACGCCAGCAGGCAGGTGAGGATCCAGGCAGCAGACTTCCAGCATCTGCGCAGACCGTCTGACACACTATTCATGGCAGAATAGATCCAGCTGGATGCCTAAAGCACATACAGACACCTTCAGTGAGTGCTTTATCTTCTCAAGATCAGCAGTTTGACTTGTACTGCCGCTTCTTCTCACTGCAGTTGTCTGACACCACACAACGAGGTTATTACAGTAACTAGGCTACTACTGAGTCTGCTGGTCAGTGATTGGACAGCTTCTCCTCATAGTACGTTATATAGAAACACACAAGCACTCACAACATCAACAACAACAAACGCTCAGCCTGCAGGCCACAGGCCGTTCTGGACAGACACGTATTGATACGGGAGCAGACCGATCGGTTGTGTGACCTGCTGTTAATAAGCTGTCCAGAGAGGTTTTTATGCTCCGGGCATGGTGTAAAATGGGACTATATGTAAACGAGTGATGCATTTTATGTATGTTTGCATGTGAAAGTCATTTCTAGATGTTTTTAGCTTGATTGCACGTTCAAGTTTGACCCATGTTCCAAGACCCAGATAAACACATTCAAAGCAAGACATCTTTCCTAATTCATATTCATAGTCTTATTGTGAACGAGCAGTTTCTGCACAGAATTTCAATGCAAAACATTTTGGCTAATGGCATTAATTCCTGTAGTTCAAACAGAAAAGCATGATGCTCACAATGTGATTCATTCGATTATGGGATATGCATGAATGTATTCATGTAAACCTTGAATGCAATGTAAGTTGCTTTGAATAAAAGTGTCTGCCAAATACATATGTGACCCTGGAGCACATATAGTCATAAGCCAGTCAAAATTGAGATTTACACATCATCTGAAAGCTGAATAAATAAATAAGCTCTCATTTGATGTATGGTTTGTTATGATATAGGACAATATTTGGCTGAGATACAACTATTTGAAAATCTGGAATCTGAAATATTGAGAAAATTGCCTTTAAAGTTGTCCAAATTAAGTTCTTTACAATGCATTGCTACATATATATTATAATATATATTATATACTTATATTATGTTGAATATTTCTGCATAGTTTAACAGTATTTTTATTTCAGTTTTAATTTAAGCTTTTATTAATTGTAGTATTTAAACTTCAACTTATTTTTTCATATACACTCTTAAAAATAAAGGTGCTTAAAAGGTTCTTCACAGAGATGCCATAGATTCACAGAAGAACCATTTTTGGTTCCACAAAGAACCATTCAGTCAAAGGTTCTTTAAAGAACATCTCTTTCTTACCTTTTAAGAATCTGAAGAACCTTCTTTCACCACAAAGAAAGTTTGTGAAACAGAAAGATTCTTCAGATGTTAAAGATTCTTTATGGAACCATTCAGACACCAAGTTCTACTGTCATCGTGAAGCCCTTTATTTTTAAGATGCGAGCCAGCGAGCACGCACGCACGGACGCACTCAAGCACCACCACACCACCACCACACACACCACCACCAACCACACACACACACACACCACCCACACCACACACACCCACACACCAACACACACACACACACCACACACACCACACACACACACACACACACCCACACACACCAACACACAACACACACACACACACACCCCACACACACACACACACACCACACACACACACCACACACACACACACACACACACACACACACACACACAACCACCCACACACACACACCACACATACACAAACACACACACCACACACCACACACACAACACACACACACACACCACACACCACACACCACTCACACCACACCACACACACACACACACACTTAAGATTATTAATTTTTTCTACTAGTACCATGGTCCATCTAAAGATTTGAACCTATGGATTGCTTCGTGAGGCTGCGCAGTGATTTTTGTAGATCTATAAACTGAATTCAGCTGTTGTGAGGTTACATGTATATTTCGCCCTGTTTATGACATTGGAATCGAATCTCAGATCTCAGAGTAGGTTTATTAACACAACACATTCTATATCTCTGAATTCTCTTATATTCAAGTTCATAACATTTCTTTCTCTTTTTGTTTTCCCCAAATCCCTCCTGACCTTATGCTGGAATGCGTGTAAATGGTAGGATTGGACTCAGGATCTGGGCTCCGGGGGAGAATATGATATTCTGCGGCGCAGATAGTGAACATTCCGGGCCTCGGGCGCACAAAAAGACATTTCTGCTGTCTGTGGTCGCCATCGTCAGCGGCTAAACGCTGCTTCCTGCGAATCTGTCACTGGGACCGTCCTGAATGCTCAGGCACCGATGACACCGCCGGGGCGCCTCTCGGGTGCGGAAGGGGGGCAGATCATGGACACGGGACAGAAAGCATTTAGTCCTGTTTATACCTGTGAGAACCTGGGTTATCGTAACTAAAACCATTAAAAATAGTTATTGTTTATTATAAAGATTTTGTTTTATTTTTATTTAGTTTTTTTTTTTTTTTTTTTTTTTACAAAATGACAAAAAATGTCAAAAATACAAAAAACTAAATTACTAAAACTTAAATTAAAATAAAATTAATTTATGATTAATAACAGGATAGCAGAAAATATAAAAAATGTATTCTAATTAACAAAAACTGTATCAGTATCTTAATGATGCTAAAATAAAACTATCAGATCAACATGTGCTTCAACCCAGGATTATTAAAACTACAACTAAACCCATTAAATCAATACATCGCTGTGCAACTGGCTGTTGGACTTTCTGACCGGGAGACCTCAGGCAGTACGGGTCGGCAGTAACACATCCAGCACCATCACACTGAACACAGGGGCCCCCCAAGGATGTGTGCTGAGCCCCCTCCTCTTCACTCTGCTGACCCACGACTGCACACCGTCACACAACTCCAACCGCTTCATTAAATTTGCGGATGACACGACTGTGGTGGGTCTCATCAGTAACAGAGATGAGACAAACTACAGGAGCGAGGTGAGCCACCTGGCCGGGTGGTGCAGTGACAACAATCTCTCTCTGAATGTGGAGAAGACGAAGGAGATTGTCGTTGACTTCAGGAGAGTGCACTCTCTGCATGCTCCTCTGACCATCAATGGTGCGACTGTGGAGAGAGTGAGCAGCACCAAGTTCCTGGGTGTACACATCACAGAGGACCTCTCCTGGACTAACAACACTGCAGCACTGGCCAAGAAAGCACAGCAGCGTCTCTACTTCCTCCGCAAACTCAGAAGAGCCAGAGCCCCGGCCCCCATCATGTGCACCTTCTACAGAGGCACCATCGAGAGCATCCTGACTAGCTGCATCACTGTGTGGTATGGCGCCTGCAACGCATCCTGCCGCAAGTCCCTTCAACGGATAGTGAGAGCAGCTGAGAAGATCGTTGGTGTCTCTCTCCCCTCCCTCCAGGACATCTACAGCACCCGTCTCACCCGCAAAGCCCTCAGCATTGCAGGTGATCCCACCCACCCGTCACATAGCTTCTTCAGTCTGCTGCCATCAGGGAGGAGACTGAGGAGTCTCCAAGCCAGGACAAACAGACTGAAAGAAAGCTTCATCCACCAGGCTGTCAGGAAGCTGAACTCCCTCCCGTCCTTGCCCCCCCTCCCCTCTCTTACCCCACGAATCACTGAACTCTGACCCCCACCCACCACCACACCACCACCCGAACCCACCACACACACACACTCACACTCACACTGAGACAAGCACCGGTCACTTGTACAGCATTGGACCTCATTCAACTACCTCTTCTGACAGTCTGAATAAAAAAAGACTGCTCCTTGTCACTTTAAATAGTCTTGATAAGCTCTTTGCACTACACCATTTATTTTCTGCACTGTTTGTTTGTTTGTTTATTTCACTGATTTGCACTATCTGCCATGTGCCTTATGCCACTTTATCCATTTTTTTATATTATTATTTGTATTTTTTTTATTTAATGTTTTATTTTTTTTTCCTACATGTCCTTATTTGTATATTTGTAATAGTTGCATTTTGTGTATGTTTTTGTGTGTATATATTGTATATATACATATATACTATATGTAGATGTGTATTATATATATATATATATTGATTTGTACTTATCTGTATTTTTGTGTTCTAATGTTAGTGTTTAGTGTTATCTGTATGCACCAGGGAGTAAGAGAGTAACGCAATTTCAATTCTCTGTATGTATGTACGGTACATGTGGCAGAATTGACAATAAAGCTGACTTTGACTTTGACTTAAAAATGTTAAAACTTTAACTAGAAATACTGTTGTTTTTTTCGCAAAGTCAAATAACTAAAATAATATTTAATAATTTAAAAACTAAAACTAATAAAAAATACAAAAGCACAACATAATGACTAAAACTAACAAATATTAAAATGAAAACCGACTAATTCAAAATAATAATAAAAACTATAAAATTATCTAGCAAAATAACATTGCTTCATCCAGCAGTTGGCATGAATGGATGCTCAAAGAGAAAATTTGTATTGTAAGAGATCTCATTTGATACGGGTGACGCAAAAGTCAGAAACCTTGCAACAAGCAGCCAAAATATAACCTAAATCTAAACCTCTCTCTGACAGCCACAGAAAGCACCTCTTCACCGGGCAAGAATAATAAAATCCCATTCGCATGCACTTTCTTGCATTTGAAGAGCTCAAACCCTGACGCTCAGATTGTGCAGCCAATTAGCTGCTGAGGACTTTCTAACGCGAGCCTGCAGACAAAATGGTGCGGTTCTGAAGGCCTGAAAATGAATCTAGTCACCAATATGATGTTTTTCAATGCTCCATTCATGGCTGGATGCAGCATGGATCCACAAGGGAATAATGTTGTCTTTTGTGTGGCCTGTGTTTGCCCCCCCCCCTCTCTCCTTCTCACGCTGACAGATCCCAGGTGCTCGCAAAATACCCCAAGATAAACCGGGAGAGAGCTGTCATCTCGCTTTTGACTTCAAGCTGGGGTTTGATTCAAATTCACAGTTAAAAGATTAACTTTGATTGTTTTCTTGTTTCTGATGTCATTTCTTTTCAATTAAGACTTTAAAGAAACAGGTGCAACAGGTGAAGCTTAAGTCATAAGTATATCATAAGTATATATATATAGAATTTAATTATATAGTTAAAATCATGTATATAAAAATTGTGAGAGATATATATGTATATATTATAATTAGATAAGTATAATATATATTATATATATACATTCAATTATATAATAATTTTAGATATAACTTTGCATAATGCAACTTGTATTTTAAGAAGCAATAATTTCTATATATTGCTATATATAATATTCTTTTTAATTTAAATATATTTTATTTTTGCAAAAAATGCATTTTTTTAAGTTTTTTTTAAGAACTCATCGTTTAAAAATAACAGTTATTAATTGTAAACTGATCTTAAATTCTGCCCCATTAAGAGAATGATAAACATACCTTAGTTGAAAAGCGGTTTTCTTCACAGACACGAGAAAAGTATATTTTTTCCCAACGAAAATATAATTTGAATGATTATTTTTCTCACAAAAGTCCGCTGTGCTTTATATTCAGATGGCTTGCAGCTCACAGGACGATTCTCCAGCTCTCAGAGGTAAACGTTGGCTGGGAAAAGAGAAAAACCGTAGTGTATCCGGCTGAAGAGCCACGAGGTCATCTCACTAACCTTGTGAGTCTATAAGTACCTGGCTGCTCCAGTACATATTACATTAAAAAAGACAACAGCATTGTATGTTAATGCGCTGACACCTAGTCCTGCCTGGTTTATGTGCATGAAGAGGAAAAGGGAGGAGGAAAGAAGACAACACTGAAAGCCTGCCCTTCACAGCTATCCCAGCATCTCTGGTTTCAGCTTGCGCTCACGAAAGCTGCGGTTCATCCAAAGCGCTCTGCAGGTGTGTGCTTTTGCATTATTACTGCCTAGCTTTCAAATTTTGCATATAAAACCAAATGTTTTATCTTTATTATCAGGCTTTAATGTTCTGGCCATTAGAACTGTCCTGCTCCTCTGCTGGATCAATAGTGTCCGGCCGCAGCCACAATATCAGTTCAATGGCTTTGATTGCACTAGAGTTTGGACAGCTTCCATTATTAATCATTACTGTCCATGTGTGTTTGTGAAGCGTTTTACCCCAACCAGCCTTTGACCCATTGCAATTCCAATCTATACACCACAATGGACCAAATAGTATAGGTTGTGAAAGATTGACAACTAACTAGTTGTATTTAACCATGTTCAATGTTATTGTAATTTTCTGGCTCTGTTCCACAACATTATGAGCCACCTAAATTTATTTATGTTTTAATTCCTATAGGTTATTTAAATTGGGAGAAAGAGTGAATGTCAGCTTCATTTGTTTAATAGCAGATAAAACATTTAAATCTATTTAAAAAGGGTATGTTTTGTGAATTTTTATGCCTAAAAAAATTTAAGCAATCTGCATGCTCCCAGCTGATATAGGTGTCAAACCTAAATTAGAGGTCTGCAATCAAAATAAATATATATTTTTTAAGATATTTATTTAATTCATAGGAGTGAAGAAGGCTTTCAGACAAAATGTTAGGGAGGCAAACCCGTAACGAAATCCAAAGTGATGTGTGAACAAGGAGGAGACGGAATGGGGAGGGGACGAAGCAGCCCAGCAGGGGGAGAATTACTATACTTGGACTGGGCACAGACAGGACAAGAGAATACAAAACGGCATCCGCCACGGACCAAGGCCGGCCACCAAAACCGCTGACGGATGGTGGCCAGAGTTCCCTACTACCAGGATTTGTGACGAGCCTGGAGGCGTGACTCCAGTGGAGAACCGCGGGATGAATGGACTTGGGGACAAACAGTCCACCTATGGGACATTCTCGAGGAATCGTGACATGAGCAAGAGCCCTCTTTACCTGCCGTTCGACTCCCCAGACCACAGCCCCTACCATACGACTATCGGGCAGAATAGTCTCTGTGGCAGAGCCATCCTCTGAAGAAGCGAACTGACGAGAAAGCACATCAGGCTTAGTATTCTTAGAGCCAGGTTTGTAATAAATGGTAAAGTCTAACCGCCCAAAGAATTAAGCCCACCGTGCCTGTCTAGCATTTAGTCTCTTAGCCGAACGAATGTACGCCAAATTTCGGTGATCAGTCCAAGCAACGAATGGCTGGGCTGCCCCCTCTAACCAATGACGCCACTCGCCTATTGCCAACCGAATGGCCAGGAGTTCACGGTTACCCACATCGTAGTTATGTTCTGCTGGCGAGAGGTGATGAGAGAAAAAAAGCACACGGGTGAACCCAGTTGTCATGTGGGAAGCGCTGCGATAGTACCGCTCCCACTCCTACATTAGACACGTCAACCTCTACTATGAATTGTCTTGGAGTGTCAGGGGTAATCAGGATAGGTGCGGAGGTAAATAATTCCTTTAGACGATCGAAAGCCTCCTGAGCCGCATTGGACCACGTGAAACGGACTTGGTCGACGTGAGGGCCATAAGAGCATCATTCACCTGACTGAAATTACGGATAAAGTGATGATAAAAATTAGCAAACCCCAAGAATCTTTGGAGAGCCGTATGCGAGTCAGGGACAGGCCAGTAAATAACAGCGCGCACCTTAGCTGGATCCACACTGATGCCATCGGCGGACACGACTGAACCCAAAAACAAAACTGGCATGAAAAACGCACTTCTCAGCCTTCACAAAAAGATGATTCTCCAACAGACGTTGTAGCACAAGATGCACATGCTGGACGTCTTCCTGGAGGGAAGGTGAAAAAAATGAGAATGTCGTCCAGGTACACAAAAACGAAGATATTAAGCATGTTCCTCAAGACAATGTTCACCAATGCTTGAAAAATGGTTAGGTTGTTGACTGGCCGCCTTGGATTACGGTTCCAAGTAAGGTTATAATGTGTTTAGATTCATATAGACGGTTGTGAAAATTATGAATCAGTGATGCGACAGATTTGGTGATATTATAAATGGGTTTAGCATGTGATAACACTTTATATAAGTATTAAAACTCTTATTATTCGTCACATGGAAGATCACAGAGTAGATTTGGTATGTCCCAAAAGACATGGGCGGGGCTCCGCCCCACAAGAACAATCTGATTGGGACAGCCGCCGTGGGTGTATCCAAACTAGTGCCGCTTAAAATGAACAACACAGCTTTTTAGTTAGTCTGCTTTTTACTTGCTCGCTCGCTGACGAACCGGAAGCTGGTCGCGCTGGACCACCGCCTTATCATCAGGCTGAAGACACCATCTAAAAGCATTCAACACTTCGTCAAAGTAATAACAACTCGAAACGAACAGCTCAACAGTTTCCGCGTTCCAACAAAGAAACCAAGACCGCCAATCGCAAGAGGGCTTCCCCAGTGACGTCACGCAGCAGCGACGTAAGCCATCGGATATTTCCAGGAAACACGAAGGAAACACGTGGGACGGAAAAAAGATCTTCGGTCAGCCCAACGTAAAGCAAGTATCAAACAAAGTCTCTATTCTTACTGAACTGGTGAATTGATCTGTACGCAGAAACATAGCAGAGTCTCTGTTCGTGATCTTCTTTTAGTTACAGTTATGAGATAGAAAAGAATGCTACTTTAAACTTTCTTCTAACGTTACTCACAAAACTCCTGGTATATGTGTGTGTATGTTATGTGTTGTTTATGTGTTTTTATTAAGTTAGTCCATGTATTGTAGAATAACAGTTAGCAAATAAACCTTGTTTCATTTATAAAGAATTATGTCTTGGGATGTGTGATTTCTTGTTCAAACTATTTGCCAAGATCGCGTTACCTAGCTCAAATTAAATAATGCCCTTTTATTTTGTATTATCGGTGGCCACGAATCCAAGATAAACTAAATTGTTAAAGATATACTTTTGTTAATGGTCGCTGGACGAGTCGTTAATAAAGTATAAATCATAAGTTAAAGATTAATATTACTTTAATCAAAGCAATATTGTATCTGTAATTTAATGATTCCCCAAAGCTGAAACAATAGCTTCATAGTTTCATTACAATGGTTATCCACATCGTAGTTATGTTCATGAAAAAGAACCCTGCCCCGTAACGAGGGAGGTGCAGGGGACAATGGTACCCGCGGCAAGTGATTCGGCTAGGTATCTTTCGAACGCCTCGCGTTCGGGAAAGGACAAGGAATAAAATATACCACAAGGAGGCATGCTACCTGGGACCAGGTCAATCCTGCAGTCATATGGTCAATGGGGTGGGAGAGGCAGCCCGTGAACAACTGAACACCGCTTGCAGACCACGGTACTCCTCTGGGACACCTGACAAATCACCAGGCTCTTCCTGAAACACAGAAACAGAAGACACAACAGGCACAGCCGAGACAAGACCCTTTACAAGACAAGCCCCAAGACAAGATGGTCCCTTCTACCCAGTTAAACTGAGGGTTATGCCAAGTTAAGCAGGGGTGCTCCAAAATTATAGGTGCAAGGGGGGAACAAAAAAAAAAAAGGAAATTGTCTCTGGGTGATTGCCGGAAATCGTGAGACTCACCGGAGCGGTGGCATGAAGAATCTTGGAAAGGATGCAACCATCCAGGGCATAGATAGTAGGTGGGTCACTTGATACCAGAACAGGAATGCCGTGATAGAGTGCCCAGTTCTCATCCATAAAATTCCTATCAGGCCCCGAGTCAACCAGAGCTGCGTAGGAAAAGGTTATGAAATGGGGAAAATGTAGTCACGCTCGCCAGTACTCCCCGGTCTACTGGCGATCCCTCTCTTTTACTGGACACCTTGCAGCGAAATGCCCCTGTGCGCCACAATACATGCAGAGTCCCCCCTTGATGCGGCGCTGAGGTTCAGCAGCAGAGATGCGAAGACCCCCCAGCTTCATGGGTTCAGGAACTGGTGAGGCCACCGTGGGAGAACAGACAATGGGTGGGACCGCCCGTAGTTTGGGCATGGAGTTGTGGCCGTGGCGACACAAAAAAAGCGCTTGTCGAGGCGAATGGCCAGCTCTACCAGTTGGTCCAAACGGGTTGGCAGATCACGAGATAGAATCTCCTCCTTGATCTCCCCAGAGAGACCCTCCAAAAATTGAGTGGGGAAGCCTGCTCGTTCCACTCGCAGGTGGCTGCTAAGGTGCGGAACTCTATTGCATAGTCGGCTGCTGACCTCCTCCCCTGACGAAGTGTCACAAGCTGTCGAGAAGCCTCGTGCCCATAGACAGAGTGGTCGAAAATCTTAATAATCTCCTCCTTAAAAGAAGAAAACCGCTCACAGCAGCTGGCGTCTGACTCCCACACAGCTGCTCCCCAGTCGCGTGCCCGCTCAATCAGGAGAGAAAGCACAAAAGCTACCTTAGAGCGGTCCTCGGCATAGATCATGGGTTGGAGGAAAAAAATCACTTCACACTGTCAAAAAAGCTCGGCATTCAGTAGGCTGTCCAGAATAACAAGGAGGATTGGGGTTACTTGGTTCAGGAAGACTACACGGCTGCAGCATAGCAGATTGGGCGGGACGCAGATTCTATAGCTGACCGGTCAACTCCATAACCTGGGCGGACAGGCTCTCCACGGTGTACCTGGCAGCAGCGAGCTCCTCCTCATGTCGGCCCAGCATCGCGCCCTGCAGTTCCACTGCCGAATGAATGGGAGTGTCCTTCGCCGGGTCCATGCTCTGGCCAGATTATTATGTCACAACACAAAAGGAACGCAGAGGCAAATGCAAGTCAAACAGAGAATGTATTGTCCACAAAACGAACTCAGGCAATCTGCTGTTCACTAGCCAGATCAGGCATACGCAGAACTGGAAAATAACTCAGGAGAAAACTGGAGCATAGAATAAGACTTGACTTATACGAGAGGGAGTGCGGTCCCAGCCGGAGAGGCAAACGACGACTTCCACAGAAGGCTGTACAGTCCGGAGGGCAGCGCCTGGAGGCAAACGAACCCCTGGCCACAGGCAACTGGGAGACTGGGCAGAGATCATGTAAGACACTCGACAGGACTGTACTTGACAAAACACAACAGAGTAACAGAAGTCTGTAGAAAGAGAGCTGGCAGAATGGCTGTGAAGCACAACAATCTGGCAAAGAAGTCTAGTAACATGTAAAAAAGAGAAATAAAGGAGCAAATCAAAGTAAAGAATAAACAGGTGCCGTCCCAATCAGTGAGAGCACTGATTGTGAATGCGAACAGCTGAGTCTAGGAAGCAGAGCAAGAAATAGAAAGGAAAAGAAAACTGGAATCAAACCCGACTCATGACAGAAACAAGAATGAGATTATGTAATGGTGCATACATTATAGTTACTGCATTTTAAATACACGATAAATATTATATATTTATTATCAGAAAATTCAATTGATCATACTTCATGTAAGCCAATCTCATTTATTTGACTAATTAACTAATGATGGGGAACAGGACGGACCAAATATGGGCACATAAGGGTAAGGAAACACAGGCAGAGGAAGACAAAGTCTGACAGGTTGTATGCATCTAGCCATACATAAATATGTTCAAGATTTTTTAACTGATTCAATTTAATTTGTTTTCACAAGTGAAACATTTATGCTGATTCTATGGAATTTTTATAAATATGGTTTTGACATATGATTTAAATAAATTGAAATAGAGGCAAGTACTTAAAGGAATAGTTCACCCAAAAATGAAAATTTGCTGAAAATATGCTCACCCTCAGGCCATCCATGATATAGATTTGGAGAAATGTGTCATTACATCACTTGCTCAGCAATTGATGCTCTGCAGTGAATGGGTGCCGTCAGAATGAGAGTCCAAACAGATGATAAAAACATCACAATAGTCCACAAGTTATCCACACCACTCCAGTCCATCAGTTAACATATTGTGAAGACAAAAGCTGTGTGTTTATTAAAAACAAATCCCTCCAGGGAAAAAGTCTATCTACTGTTGCCTCACATTAAAATCCAGCCGAATATTTGTTTAGAGCTGTTTTGGACTGTTTTTGGCTTGTAAACGGTTCTTGATCTGTGCAGATCTTCTCTCCTGATTCGAACTAGACCAGGAAGCAATATTATGGATTCATATTTTAGATAAAAACATCTTAATGATGGATTTGTTCCTTACAAACACACACCTTTTTTTGTAATGTGCTGAAGTTTTCTAAATCGCTCACACTATGAATCTGGATTTATGGGAAGCAGACGGCTCTGACAGTAGCCAATATTTGATCTTTTTTTCTTTTTACCTATGAGGCCATGTAATTTGAGGACACTGAAATAAGAAAGAAGAAGTTTCACAAAGAAGTTACGTAATCCAGGATCTAGTGTGATATCTGGAATCAAGGTATGTCCCGGAATATCATATTAGTTCCTGGATTAAATATTGACTTTCCTTTTGTGTAGTTATTTGATATTTAGTATATTTTTAGTATAAGTTTACATTTTTATTTTGTGGTTTCCGCCACAAAATAAAATAAAGGTAACTGATTTTTTTATCGCCAAATTCAGACTTTCTCTCAATTCTGAGTTTATATATCACAATTCAGACTTTGCACTTCTGAGAAAAAAACTATCAACTCGGAATTCTGACTTTTTTTCTTGCAATTCTGAGTTTACATCTCTCAATTCTGTTTTTTGTTTCCACCACAAAATTAAAAATAAAAAGGTAATTAAAAAAGATATCTCTTCTGAGTTTATATTTGTATTTATATTTGTATCTAAAAAAATAGATTTTTTTAATAGAAAAAAAAGTCAGAAAAAATGTCTGAATTGTGAGATAAAAAGTCACAATTAGCTTTTTTATTTTGATGTCTTTTTGCAGAACCAAGTTTCCAAAGAGATCTGCCTATATAGGATTACAAAAACAAAACAAACTATGATTGGCCGCTTTACATGTCAGTCACACAGTCTCTTCCTGTCTAAGTAGGCGGTTCTTGGTCTGAATATAAGCTGCAGTGTTATCCAGACTTTATGTGGATAAACGTCTGGCTTTGTGAGAGATGCACTAAACTAAACTCTACAGATCTCACAGACGAAACATGTAGATGATATAAAGCGGTTGCTCTGCAGGCTGATCTGTAATAACCTCCCAGCAGCAGACTGAACCCTTCTGAGCACTGAAGTGTTGGAGACTGAAACTGTATGAAATAGTCAAAATATGGCTAAGTCTCTTTCATCAGGATAATCTGCAGCGTCAGTTCACTGCTGAAGAAAAGAGAGTGACGTTAGCAATCTGTGCGAGTGGGGCGGGGCCGAGAGCCGTCCGTAATGAATGACACCTGCGCCACTCACCGGTCTCGAATCCACAGCTACGTGACGACTGAACCGGCAGTTGTCCGTGAGCTAGGTTTGACGGTTCCCGGTTACACTGGTTGTTGTGCGGGACGCGGGCTTTGGAGACTCGGTGGTCTCTGACCCAGGGCTGTAGTTTTCGTCAAATGACAGGCCGAGTCAAAATACGGCTGAGTCTCTTTCATCAGGATAATCTGCACTCTTTGGGCTCCTGCCTGCTTTTGGAGTGAGTCAGTAGAGGTCACTGCTGAAGAAAAGAGAGTAACGTTAGTTTAACAAACAATCATAGAATCACATCTGTTCACTGCTGCAGAAAGATGATATTTGATTCTGGCTACTGGGAAGAAGAAATCAGCATGAGATCTCTTTAATATCTCAATAGCTTCTCTTTGGAAGTAGTGAGAGAAAACAAGACTTGTCTTCTGAGAAAAAGACCCCAGTAATATCATATGTGTCTGAGTTCAGATTTCCCTAGAAACCAAAGTCAGAGATCTCAGTATGAACTCAAACATTTCTCATGTAATTCCACCAAGATCAAGTAAATCTTTATTTTCAAGTTTTATAGCTTTACACGTTTAAGCCCAAATTGTCACTTCAGTTTTGATGTGAACACTACAGCCGAACACACAATCCATTTAATAGCGCGTGTGAATTTAGATTTGTGTTGCTAATTTGAAATATGTTATTTAAATGTGAGTGTGGCAAGTTGTTTTTGTGATTTCCCCATTCAAGTAGATGGGTGGAATAATCCTCCCTTACCAAGAAGAAGTATACTTCAAGTTTATTTTATTGAGTATAATTAAGTAAAGTTCAAGTATATATTTAAGTATACTTTATGTAGTAAGTACACAGATATCAGTGTACTAGTGGTATACTTGTAAGTGTACTATTTCAATACTCCTTCGGACTAAATGAATAACAATGAAACATACTCGGAGCACAAGTATAGCTCAAATAAATGTTTCTAAGTACAAGTCAAGTATACTTAAAGTCCTTTTTAAGTATATTTCTGATGTGTACAGAAAAAGTGTACACTGAAAAAAATTTGGAGTAGGATTTACTTGAAAAAAGTTAGGAAAGTTTTCTCACTTAGAAAATGTGAGTAATTTCAATAGAATTCCCAAGTAAAAACTAAACACAAGGAACTGTAGCTTTAATTAGAAAATCTCAAGTCAAGTTTACTTGGAATTTCCCAGTAAATTGTATTGACTGTTTGGTTATATATTTTACTACACAATAATCCTAGTTATCTTATTTAAAATTACCAAAGAAAATAAGTACATTTAACATTGCCAGTTAGAGTTTGATGAGTAATTTCTACGTAATTATTTTAATAAATCGGCAATTTTCAAGTACATTTCACTTAGTCACGGTTTATAAACTTTACTCAAACAACATAGCACTAAATATAACCATGTTATTAAAGCATGTGGTTCACACATATAAATATGTTACGCACATATAAATAAACAAGTAGACAGCTTGTTATCCTTTCTAAGATAATATGTCCACTCAATAGAATTATTACCCAAATGAACTCAGAGACATCAATACTTGGTACACCATACACAATGATGGTAACAATCAGTGGTTATTGTTTGAGTATGAATGGGTCATTTTTAGTAGAAAATGAACTCCATATGTCACAAAACAGTAAGTTACTAAACCTAACCTCAAAAGCTACCATAAAACAGTGTACATACAAATCAAAAACAGTGAAAAGTGTAACCTTTTTAATTATTCATGCCCCAGTGCATGATGGGAAAAACGGTATCATAACTTTGATATTTACTTAAAGAATCCTTGTAAACATAACAAACAATTTCAGTTCAATTTTTAATTTCTACAAGCATAAATTGAGTACTAATATAGATTTTACTCCGTTTTTTTAATTATTGCCTGAACTAAATAATTCCATGTAGAAATTACATTTGTTTTTATGTAGTATTTACTTCAGCACAAAATCCTTTTTGAAAGTATACTTTCCTATTTTTAGTTTAAAATAAGTATACTATAACTTCTTTTTCATAAGGGCTGTTTGTTTTACATGTAAGTATTTATATATGTTTATATACATTTCCTTTCCAGTGTAATTAGTAACGTATAAGGTACTGTTTGTGTTTGATTCTTGTCCAGGTTGCCAGTTGGTGCACTTCCTTCCCCATGACGTTAAATCCTGTCATTTTACACAATTTGCCTATTTTTATTGTGTAGTGCTTTGTTACAATTTGTATTGTTAAAAGCGCTATATAAATAAAGGTGACTTGACTTGACTCCACTGGGCAGAGCTCTGCCGGACCTCATTGACTCTCGCTGTCTGCCAACCGGTTTTTCACCAGATGCTCCGGCTGCCAGAAAGTAGCTTACATAAAAAGAAGAACACAAAAGGAAGAAGGGATCAGACACACAACTGATTCACAAAGTGATACAGAGAATGACACTGTAAAAGAAACAAAAAAAACAGGGAAGCTATTAACTAAACGAATTCTCTCCCATTCACATTTCAACTACTTAAATACTTTTGTTCAGCTAATGAGTAATTCAAATTAAGCCAGTGAATAACAGTGGCCACGTAGTTGTTTTAAGCTGCAGTGCACTGGAAGGCTCAATAAAATAATTTGTTCAAGCTATTAACTAAACGAATTCTCTCCCATTCATAAAATAATACTGAAAATCTTTTTGGAACTTTATAAGAACATTATACAATTTAAATATCTTTTTTTGGTGTGTCTTTTGATCAAGTTTTAAAATGAATTAGTTGAACAAATGTTTGAATTGAAATGTCAAATCTGTTGTTAAAATATAAAAAAATGCAAATACAGAAAAGTATTGAGAGTCGACCCAAGTAGCTGGAGTTTAAAGTACAAATAAATCCATATTGACCCTATTATTATTAATGTCTTATTGTGCTTCTTTATTACTTTGACTTTCACATAAACACTGTTAAATATACTGTATATATACTTTTATATAAGTTTTTAAAGAGTATGTTTTACAGGAAAATGCTATTGCATACACAATTTCATCTTTAATTCACTTACTTGCTGATTATTTGTGACATTTACCATCAATTTTGGAGTGAAAATGTTCCAGTGCACAGCCAATTATAATATTTCCCGCAGTAGTAAAGAACATTTATTCAACATTGTTATTTTAGCATTAAATAGTACATAAACTGCGACAGTTCATGTGCGCTTATGAACGGTTTTCTCTGACACTAAATACTTTTCCACACAAAAGCTTCTATAATACTGAAGGACTCGTGTGTTTGTTCAGGGGTTTACTGGCTCGGTGTTTCTGTTGTATTTAGGTTGTGGGAACATTGCTTCAGGGTGACAGTATAGCTTTCCGTAATACAGATCTCTCTCACACCGCATCTCATTCATATAACTGAACCTCAGGGGTCCATTTTGGGTCCCATTTTATTTAATATCTATATAAATGATTTGTTGTAACAAAAGAAGCATTTTTATGTGGATGACACCGTTTTGTTAGTTCTGCCTCATCCTTAACAAGTCTTAGAAATCTGCATCTGCTTTTAACTTTATCAGAAGAATCTTCTAAAATCAGACTGTTTTAAACTCAGACAAACCAAAATATGTGTTTTTCTAAATCAAGGAAACAGAATGCTTGTCATGTACACTAGATAGAGTTTTCTATAAATATTTGTTTCTTTTAGAGAAAGTTTGTCTTTTAAGCAGCATATAGAGTGTTTAACAAAAAAATAGAAAAGTTGGGTTTCTAATAGAAACAAAGGCTGTTTCTCTTTTAGTGTGAGAAAAAAATCTTTTTTGGAACTGCATTGAAATAATCTGTTGAACATTATAAACAATAAGTTAGCAAGTAGCTTTTTTTTGGCTATACTGTACAAATTGCCTTCTTATCTATGTTCTCTTCTATCTTAAAGTCACACCAGCAAATGTAATCTTCGATCATATGGGCAAATCATGTATGACATTAAAAGTGCTTTTAAAGTTTAAACCTTTTATGGTATAAATTGCAGAATCAACTAAAATGACTATTTTGACACAGTTTAAAATTGATAAGGACTATCTGTACTAAATGCACATGTGCTATCTGAGCGTTGCTTATTATGTTCAGATGATGTTATTACCAACTGTCTTTTTCTGTTAAATGTTGTTGTGTTGTTGTTGTTACTGTATATGTTTTTTTAATATGGAATTTTATTCTGCTGTCTTGGCCAGGATCCCTTGAAAAAAGTTCTGAATCTTGATTATTTCCTGGTAAATAAAGGTAAAAAAAAAAAACTACTGTACATAGACTGGAGATGTACATTAATAAAGAAATCTCACATTCTGTGGTCGAAACAGTACGATTTTGTTAATCATCTAATACTTGTTAATCATTTAATATGGTGGAAAACAGTACGATTTTGTTAATCATCTAATACTTGTTGATCATTTAATACTCATGTTTATCTTGAAAATGTTAAAATGAATTATTTGTCTGTTTCTATGAATGTCTCACATTGGATGTTTCACATTAAGAAGTGCTCTGCTAGGGAGAAAAAATGTTAGGCTGTAACAGGCCTATGAGTCTGCTGTGGACCAGACATCATAAATCAAGTTAAGATAACCGAGCATGGTACTAGCTGACACCAGCACGGGTGGGACTAGTTTAAGATATTGCAGACAGAGACTTGCTGTTATTCACATGTTTAGCAGAACACTTCATGTGAGGCAACAGTATTGTTTTGGGCTGAAGACAATTCTTTAAATATACTGTATATATAATTGAGTTCAATTATAAGTCAAGTCAAGTCGTGAGTAAGGTCATCAATAAGTCTTATAGTGTCATAAGTCAACAAGTCAGAATATAAGATTTTTAAAGAGATTTTATATCTATACGTTCAGTTGAAAGCCCTGGTTAGAGAAGCTTTGGTGAACCACCATGACACGCTGGTTTGAATAGATATTAGAGAACCATCAATTACAGTATGTCTGTCGATTCTGTATTTTTTATTGGTTGTATTTTTTATTATTGGACAGAATTATATGTTCTATATTTTACAAAATAAATGTCAATAAATATGTCAAATCAACCAAATTTCACAAACTTCCCTGGCTTAAATTTTTATTTTTTTAAATATTTATTTTCTGTGGAAAGATGTATAGTGATGAAAGCCAAAATATTAAATGTCACAGATGTATATTTACTGAATAATCCACTATTTTGTAGAGCGTGTGACAGTTTTCACCGGAGCTTTTGAGTGAGAA
The DNA here is from genome assembly GCA_027422405.1 of Ptychobarbus kaznakovi. NCBI lineage: Eukaryota > Metazoa > Chordata > Actinopteri > Cypriniformes > Cyprinidae > Ptychobarbus > Ptychobarbus kaznakovi. The sequence goes on from CM049797.1 coordinate 9,632,839, forward strand.
TTACAGGAGGGTAAAATGACTTTAGAAAGATGACAGCATCGTTATATTATTTTACACAGAGATTGATAGGTCTTTAGCTATCTTTGTTGCATTATGTGTCAACGGTGACCACTCAAAAATGGGGAAAAAGCACTCTTCAAGTGTTTTCTCCACAGTTTGCACCTCATTAAAAAGACTCTAATATACTTATAGATGCTAGGGTCTGTACAAACTTTCCTTTGCATCGTTCCATTTTTATGGCCCTGTATGATTCAGTTCCAGAGATATTGGGATCGAAATAAGGCTTCAAGATTAAATTGATATATTGTACACATTTTCAGTGGTCAAAATCCAAATGCGGGTCACTTTGCATACAGATGATATTTGTTGCTTTATGTGAAGACCACTGAAAATTGAAATAGAAATGTATCTTGTTCCCCGTATCAAAACTATTGCACAGAACATAGCTGTCCGAGTGCATTTTCCAAAGTTTGCATGCCTGTAACTCAAGAAGTATTAAACATATTCATTTGAAATTCTGTTTATTAAACTTTCTTTGAAAGGCCCTATATAATTCAGTCCCAGAGACATGGGGATGCCAATCCTGCACCATATCCAGATTGTTGAATAATAACCATTTTCAGTCGTTGAAAACCAAATACTTTGTCTGATAGAAACTGTTTATAAAGAGGAAAATCTGAGGAATAAATCATGTTGAAACTAAAATTCTAGCTTTTTCCTTCTGTCAAGACAATTGCATAAATCAAACATGTCTGAGTAAAATGTATAATAATGTATAATACTTCAACCAGAGAATAGTCATATGTTTTTCTTAATTTGACTTTATTTCAAGGACTTTTATTTAATTGTATTTATTTTTGTAATAACTGTATAGCAGGTTCTACTCAATTGTAGCTATGATTATGTTCAGAATAGCATACTACTCCTATAGTAGTATGTACTGTATACTGTGCCAGTATGGCCGAATGTGCAGAATATGGCACCGTGTCCCAGAATGCATTGTGTTTAACCTTCTATCTCCAGTGTAATTAATTAACCAATTGTGATTTTTAGCAATGCTTTCCTGTTTAATTGCTTGCATTAAAAATTGGAAATGCAATCTTAATATTTTTCTGAGATGATAACTGTAAATATGCAACATTATGAAGTCATGTGGCTACAATGTAGCATAATACTGCATGAAATGCATATTGGTAATGATACATACTGTTTCACTTAATACTTTTAGGCCACTCCCATTGTTCTGTTAACCTTGAATATGATATCAGATATTTGTATTTCACGGCATATCCGGTGTGATCCACCTGTGATCTTGAAGTGCAGCAGATGCTTGTGTTTCTGTCGTGGGTGGTTCACACAAATCAAGAGGCGGATTAGAAAGGAAGGGACTCAAGTGTCCTGGAGGAATGTGAGATCACAGCCTGAAGCTGCAGGATCATCCATCACGAGGTATTGTTGGACTCCATGAATGAATTAATAGCAGTTACTGAAGGTGTAGCTGCTCCAGTTTGCCAGCGAGGATCATGTTGTAGCTGCTGGGTTTTATGATTGAGAATGAAGTATCAAAACAACACAAATATATGCATTCGGCTATGTAAGATGGTAAAGTGTTCTGCTAACAGTTTGAAGAAATAGTGTCAAGTATTATTCTTATAAATCTTGTTTTGGTTTTTTGAAACTCTAGTATGACCTGGAGCTATAATATGACAAAAAAAAAACTGATCTGATGGGTCTGTTATGCAAATAATGCATTTTAATCTCTGAAAGAACAAATATACAGTAAAACATAAATATAATTATACAAAGTTCATTGCTGAACCTAAAAACCACCAAAGAATTGTCTTCTGATCTTCTATTTAAAGGAGGTTTGGGAGAAATTATTGTTTTAGGTTAATAGGGATTTATTTTGTCATCTTGGTGATATTAAAAATAACGTAAGTATCATTTATAAATACAAGTTATTACTCTGATAATAATGAGAATAAACATTAATAATAAATATATGATTGGAAGGAGATACTCTAATAGTTATGGGTAATAACGAGAATACATATTATTAAATATTACCTGACCAAAGTATTTATTTAGATAAATATGGATAATAATGAGAATACACATTATTAATAAATATGGTCTTATTAGAAGTATTAATTCAGATAATTATGGATAATGAAGATAATAAATAATATTCAATATTATCTGACTGCAAGCATTTATTTAGATAATTAGGGATAACAATGTGAATAAATATTATTAATACATATTTTCTGATTAGAAGTATTTATTCTGATAATTATGGGTAATAATGAAAATAAATATTATGAGTTAGATATTTTCTGTTCAGAATAAATTCTATGAATTGTTATAATTATTTATTAATCATTCTTTGAGATCATTGTATCACAACAAGTTACTGTCCAATAACAATAATGATAGAAATATTTGAATAGAAATGGACACAGTTCACGTTTCTCAGTCATTCATGATGTTTTCCCAGGGCTAAGTCTGTCAGAGTAAAAGAGGTTATAACGTGGGCGACTCCTAATGATTCTCTGTAGAGAGGAACAGAACAGTGTTGATCAGTGTTGTCATGTACATGTAACTCGTGTGTTCCTGTAGGTCCTTTAATGTCCTCCTCTTTTTCTAATAAAGCTGCCTCTTTCCTTATCTTACTTTCTTTTGTGGCTTTTCCCGTATTATTCTCCTATATACTTCTTCTTATTATCCATCTGTTACGGAAGTACTCACAGACACAAAGGGAGATGTTAAATGGTGACGTTTTAATATCAGTTCACAGATGAACAGCAGGAAGCAGGTGAGTAACGGGTGTGATGATACTTTGGAGGGTGAAGAGCAGATCAGACAGATGGTATCTTCACAGGTCCAGGAGATCGTGGATGGGGACAGACGCGGGGCACCCAGGACTGGAACAGGAGGATGTATCAGAGAGGAGGAGGACAGAGGAGGAAACACTGAGGATGACACAGAAGGTAAGTATATCAATATAACTCGGATAATAACAATGGAGTGGAGTGGAGTGGAGTGTGGTGTGGTGTGTGGTGTGGTGTGGAGTGGTGTGGTGTGGTGTGGTGTGGTGTGGTGTGGAGTGGAGTGGTGTGTGTGGTGTGGTGTGGAGTGGAGTGGTGTGGTGTGGTGTGGTGGTGTGAGAGTGGAGTGGTGTGGTGTGGTGTGGTGTGGTGTGGTGTGGTGTGGTGTGGGAGTGGAGTGGTGTGGTGTGGAGTGTGTGGTGTGGTGTGGTGTGGTGTGGTGTGGTGTGGAGTGGTGGTGTGGTGTGTGGAGTGGTGTGGTGTGGTGTGGTGTGGTGTGGTGTGGAGTGGTGTGGAGTGGTGTGGAGTGGTGTGAGTGGAGTGGAGTGGAGTGGAGTGGAGTGGAGTGGAGTGGAGTGGAGTGGTGTGGTGTGAGAGTCCAACAATGTCGAAATAAGACTGGACACTGAAGTGATCTGGTGCTGGTGTTTAAGAAGGCTGGGTGCTGAGTGATTGAATGACTTGCAGGTGATGATGATTAATACTCAGGTGAATTGGTGCGCTGTGATTGGCTGGGTTGGGGAACCGGCTGTTCTGTGTCACCATCAGGTTTCCATGCCGTGTTTGTGATTTTGTTTTTGGAAACACCTTAATCTTATGACTTATTTACTTAATTATGTGATTTTTGTGCCAAATGAATAGTAAAAAAAAGGGATTATTGTGCAGAATATTCACTTCATCTCTACTTTACTATGTAAACTGAAATCTAATGCTCTGGCAACATACTCAACAATAAACCTATAATAAACAATAAGACTTCTGAAAGAGTTGTAATATAATTTATTGGTACCACTTTACAATAAGGTCTCATTTTTAACTTTATGCATTAACTAACATGAACTAACAATGAACAATATATTTATTAACCTTTGTTGGTTAAAATTGTTCATGTTCTTGCAGGGCATAAACTAATGAAACCTTATTGTTAAGTGTTACTATTTTATTATGCATGAGGTCACTGTTTAAACAAAAATAGAGATACAGTATTCTGGTGACCAAATTCATTTAAAATATTAAGAAAAATGCACATTTTAATATTCAAAATTAATGTTTTTTTAATTACATATATAAATTATAGATTAAAAGGTCAGTGTGAAGAACAAGCCCCAAAAATAGATACATTCTGGTGATCAAATTAAAAGATTAAGGAAAGGTGCAAAGCGGAATATTATCTAATAGTATTATTATAATATTAATGATATATATATATATATCATTAAAAGGTCAGTGTGGAGAACAAGACCAAAAAAAATAAGAAATTCCTGGTGACCAAATTATAATAAAATATAAGAAAAAATTTGTTACACAGAAAATTCCTGATTTTAATACTTATAAACTATATATTTATCATAGATTAAATGGTCAGTGTTGACAATATGCCACAAAAATAAATATTTCTGTCGACAAAATTCATTTAAATATTAGGGGAAAACGGCAAGACAGAATATTTTTTTATTATTTAATTTATTTTTTTTAATTAGTTTTTGTACTTTTATAATGTATACTTGCTATGAATTAAAAGGCCAAACAATTTTTGGAAAAAGCACAAAGCAGAACAATTTTTAGAATATATTTTAGAATGTTTTAACACTTTTTAACATATTTATTATAGATTAAAAGCTTATAGAACAAGCCCAAACACAGAGGAAGTTTTGCAAATATCATCTTTTAACACTTGTAAAGTTACACTAAATTATAAAATATTGCTTTATTATCAATAATGTATTTTTTTCTTTTATAATGATGAACTAGTCCAGCACGTGAACACGAGTGTTGCACTGTCGCTGGGTGTCCAGCAGCGGTCACTGTGTCCTCACTGAATCTCTGATGTCCAGAGCCGCAGCCGGACATTGATGCGGTGCACTGAACTGAAGCAACTGGTGCTTAAGACGCCTTTACATCGACAACAGCAAACAACGAGTGATATCGCGCTGACGCGGTTCCCGGAGGATCAACGCGAGTTTAAACGCGTCTTTCGGACGTTTCCGGTGGAACTGAGCAATATATGAAGCGCATCTTGAAGTTTCCTCGAGGAGGAAGGTCAGTGTTTATATCCCGCTCATTAAAGTCTCTGTGGAGATATTGACACGCGTCTGAGAGGAGACTTTTACTGTAGCAGGACACTTACATGTTTTGTTTGAGGGACACACGATAAGAGTGTGTGTATCATCGCGTTTGTGTTACTGTATCATTGTGTTTCATTTGTGTTTGTGCGTCGTAAACAATCAAACCAATAACATTTACCGCGTTTCCAATGCAGATTTCTGAGGGACGGAGTGGTTTGGTGTTTTCTGTGATATATAGGTGAGATTCAGCATGCATGTTACATTCTCATGTTTAACACCTCTCTCTCTCTCTGTGTGTGTGTGTGTGTGTGTGTGTGTGTGTGTGTGTGTGTGTGTGTGTGTGTGTGTGTGTGTGTGTGTGTGTGTGCGTGCGTGTGCGTGCGTGCGTGCGTGCAAGGAAATGAGTGTTCAGTTCTCTTGGAAAATGCCTTAATGGCGCCAAATATATTATTTACAGAAAAGTTGTACTGTTTCTTACACACAACCAGTCAAATGTTTTGACACACTTGTTTCTCAAAACCCTTTAATATACAGGTTAATCTTAAATATTTGAAATAGATCTATAAACAAATACATTTTGCTGGAAATAATGTATATGAGCAAATAAAAACGGTGCACGTTTTGATCACTATATCATTACCAATGCTTACATTTGTGTTATATTATAGACTTTTCCTATTATAAAACTTTGAAATGAATTATAACAGGGTGTGTTTTTATTGTTTTGCTTGTTCAAAGAAGGGCAGTATTGGTGCATTCTTCTTGAAAGGTCGTGTTTAGCAGTTGGGAAGTTGTAATTGCAACAACACGAGCTGTCACTTTGGCCAGAGCAAGATAGAGATGTTTTTCTACAAAAAACAGTATTTTTATGTCTTGTGAAATTTATATTTTTTTAAATAAACTGGATTGTTATATATTCTATTGTAATTGTAAACTACTTTCATATTTTGTATATGCAACTTAGCTAGATCTATTGTAATTGAAAATATCTATAATTTTAATAATTGCATCAAATTTACCATCAATACAGATGCTGCATGTATTTTGTCTGCAATATTTTCTCAGTGACATGCCACAAACTCGAAATTCTAGACTTTCCTATAGAGTTTCCTATAATTCTGACTTTCTGATGACGTTTATGTAGGGTGATCATAAGTCTTTTTTGCTGGATATGTTTCTAAATTGCCTATAATGTCCAGGTTTTGGCTTGGTTTTCCTATTGTTTTCACATTTGCTGAAGGTAATGGCGACATGCGAGAAGGCAGAATCTAGAGAGAACGATCAAAGCAATGCAAATTCACATGCATATAATGAGGACTGTGGAGAGACCGTCTATGGACCGTCTAGGAAAACAAAGCCACAACCCTAAACATGTTGATATCTTTGCTGGGAATAAGACAACGTATGATCATTCTAGTTCATGTGTGTAAATACGATCTTTCTGACTTGACTTGAGTGCACCACATTTCCTGAGCTCTTCAGAGACCGATTGCATTGTTTACATAATTAGATTACTTTTTCAAGTAACTAGTAAAGTAGTGCTTTCATTTAAATTTACAAGAAAATATCAGAGTTACTTCAAATACTCCGATACTTCAAATAAGTAGCGCCAATTACACTACTTTGTTGTCCCATATATTGACTGACGGCTCTCCTGTCCCCATGTTGGGAGAAATCAGGAGTAAATGCAGAGGTGTTGTGTGCGCTGTGGAAACATGATATTACTGTAGTTCTAGAATAAAAGTCAACATGCATTTACTCATCTCACCTGCACAAACACAGATTCAGTATTCCTCAAAATGAATAAAAACTGTGAAACACAGAATATGATGCTGCAAACCTGCAATACTGAAATGTTAAATAACACAAATACCCATGTATTTAATCCAATTTTATTAACCAATATCTTTGCTGCTGTATAACAAATATAACTAGTTTTATATTAAAAACAAGCAAGCCCAGATGAGAAAAAGTAACACAAAATAATGTAACGCATTCCATAAAATGTATGGATGATTAGTTACTTTTTTAGGGAGTGGCGCGATATTGTAATGCATTACTTTTAAAAGTATCTTTCCCCAACACTGCATGACAGCTTTCTGAATCTTTCTGTCGCCATGCTGATAATCATCTTTCATCTCTGCTCTTTTCAGCTGGCGTGTTGGATTGTGTGTGCATGCTTTCTGCTGTATAACATCGTCATTTTCATCCCATCTGCATGCTACTTCTGTGTGTCCACCATTAACACCATCATGAACGAAAACTGTGATAACCCCCGATTCTCTCCTCCAAGAAGTGCTGCAGCTGCAAGCGTGATTCCGGCTCCGATCGGTGGCGGGACGTGGAGCGTCTCCGCGCGGCGTTAGAGGTGGAGCGCAGCCGCAACCATCAGGCCCACCGGCGCTTCTCTCTGGAGCTGCGGAGGCAACGGGAGGAGGCGCGCGAGGAGCGGGAGCGAGCGCTGAGGGAGCTGACCTACCGACACGAACAGCAGAAGACGCTGGAGCTGCTGGGGCAGCGGGAAGCTCTAGTCCGGGAGCGTGCGGCGGAGGTCCGGCGTTTGTTACGCTGGCGGAGTCAGGAGTTGAAACGTACAGAGAACTTGACGCTCAGGCAAACCCAAGAAGTGCATCGACAGCTAGCGGATGAGATCGCCGGTGGATCTGCGTTTCAAGGTCTCAAAGCTGGATGTAAGGGCAACGGGGCAGTGTATCGCAAACTTGAGGAACTCTTAAAGACGCTGCTTGCTCAGTCAGATGGACGGCAGGTCGCAGTCCTTCAGCGTCTCCAAAAGGAAGTGGAAATAGAGAAGAGCTACTTCCTGTGCCACCTACTGGAAGCCCATAGCGGGACGTCCTGCGTGGTGAAACGATCCAGACCGAGGTCGAAGAGTTGCGTGCATCTGCTCCCACAAGGCCAAAACCACCCAGACTCCTGTAAGGAAGGAAAACGCGCTCTATTCCGGTCTCGTTCGCTATCCCAGACGTCCCGAAGCGATTCTTCTCAACCTATGAAGAAGAAAAAGAAGCAGCATTGCGAAACGTCTCCTCTCAGCTCATCTCCAACCGAGGATGGAGATCTTCTAGAGGATTTACCTGAGCCGTGTTCACCATCCAGGTGTTCAGAGGACAATATGGATGATCTGGTAAGAGCTTTACGGATTTTTGTTGTTTTCTTCTTTAGGGTTGCCCTGAATGTTCTTCTAAGTACTCAAGCTGGATTTCATGCATTGTTGTGTTCACAAATGTGCCATAATTGTTTATGCAAAGCAAAGATAGTTAGCATTTTCTGCATTGCTCTCAGTTTTCTTTTCCACCTGGTATCATAACGCAAATCAATTCATTTAGGTCAGGGGTTGAAAAGGCAGTATTTGCATGTATTTGCATACTTGGGAAGATTTTTCTGGGTTCACTTGCTTAGTTTCAGGATAAACATGGGTTTTGTTAAATTTACCAAGCTTGAAATTTATCCAGATAAGTTTGATAATCTAATTTTTGCAATTCCTGAAAACTAAATATGCTCAGTAGAATCAGAATCAGAATGAGCTTTATTGCCAAGTGTGTTCACACACACAAGGATTTTTTCTTGGTGTTAGGAGCTTCCGGTACAGAAATTACAAACTTAGTGAAACACATACAGAAAGTTAAGGTAATAAAACACTAATATTAAAGAGAATATACAATAAATTAGAAATAACGGTAGTAATACAAATATACAGAAAAAGGAAACATGTCCAGACAAAAATTGTGAATGTGCTAAATACTGAAGAAGGTTTGTTGAGTTGTATACAGATGTCCAGTACTGAGGTGTGTTGTGTGTTGTTCAGGTGGGATATGGACTGGGAAAAAAAAAAATATATATATAGTATTGGTTTGGTTTGACACACACACACATTTTATTGTTTTATATGGATCCAAAAGACAAGCAAAGAAAACGGAATCCAAATACCCTGGGAAGTCATCTTGCAAGATTAAAGGTATACATGGCCTATATGTAAGGAAGGAAAACTCGCTCTTCCCATATATATATATACACACACACACACACACACTGGCCACTTTATTAAGTACACCTTGCTAGTACCGGGTTGGACCCCATTTTGCCTTCAGAACGGTCTTAATTCTTCGTGGCATAGATTCAACAAGGTGTTGGAAACATTCCTCAGAGATTTTGGTCCATATTGTCATGATAGCATCACGCAGTTGCTGCAGATTTGTCGGCTGCACATCCATGATGTGAATCTCCCGTTCCACCACATCCCAAAGGTGCTCTATTGGATTGAGATCTGGGGACTGTGGAGGCCATTTGAGTAAAGTGAACTCATTGTCATGTTCAAGAAACCAGTCTGAGATGATTTGAGCTTTGTGACATGGTGCATTATCCTGCTGGAAGTAGCATCAGAAGATGGGTACACTGTAGTCATAAAGGGATGGACATGGTCAGCAGCAATACTCAGGTAGGCTGTGGCGTTTAAACGATGCTCAATTGGTACTAAGTGTGCCAAGAAAATATCCCTCACACCATTACACCACCACCAGCAGCAGCCTGAACCGTTGAGACAAGGCAGGATGGAGCCATGCTTTCATGTTCTTTACACCAAATTCTGACCCTACATCTGAATGTTGCAGCAGAAATCAAGACTCATCAGATCAGGCAACGTTTTTCCAATCTTCTATCGTCCAATCTTCTTGAGTCTGTGTGAATTATATCCTCCGTGTCCTGTTCTTAGCTGACAGGAGCGGCACCCGGTGTGGTCTTCTGCTGCTGGAGCCCATCTGCTTCAGGGTTCGACGTGTTGTGTGTTCAGAGATGATATTCTGCATACCTTGGTTGTAACGAGTGGTTATTTGAGTTACTGTTGCCTTTCTATCATCTCTAACCAGTCTGTCCATTCTCCTCTGACCTCTGACATCAACAAGGCATTTTCGTCCACACAACTGCCGCTCACTGGATATTTTCTCTTTTTCAGACCATTCTCTGTAAACCCTAGAGATGGTTGTGCATGAAAATCCCAGTAGATCAGCAGTTTGTGAAATACTCAGACCAGTCCGTCTGGCACCAACAACCATTCCACGTTCAACGTCACTTAAATCCCCTTTCTTCCCCGTTCTGATGCTCGGTTTGAACTTCAGCAAGTCGTCTTCACCACATCTAGATGCCTAAATGCATTGAGTTGCTGCCATGTGATTGGCTGATTAGCAATTTGTGTTACCAAGCAATTCAACAGGTGTACCTAATAAATACTAATAAAGTGGCCGGTGAGTGTGAGTGTGTGTGTGTATATATATATATATGTACACTTACACATACACACACTCTTAAACTCTCTCTCTCTCCACCATTTAAAAGTTTGAGGGTATTTTTTTTTTATTCTTTGAATAGAAAGTTCAAAAAACAATCTTTATATTATAATTAAAAATGTCTTTACTGAAACTTTTGATCAAATTAATTAATCTTTTCTGAATAATAAAAAATATATATATTACTGACTCCAAATGTTTGAATGCTAGTGTGTTTTGTATGTTTGAACCACAAATAGTTTGTGTGCAAGTGAGTTAGTCTATCAGAGCTTGTATGGTTGTGTCCTTCCACATATTTTTATGAGCTTGCACATCCTGCAAACGAAATAAGCCTTAATTGATGCAGTTTGGATCTTGCTTGCAGAATCTGGAATTATATTCAGCGTATAAAGGCACCTCTTAAAAAGAATCACTTGGCACATTTCGGCAGAGCTGCTGAGTCTTTAACCTTCTTTAGATGTAATCGATTGTGATATGAATGCAATCAGTCAGGAAATGTTTCCTAAACAGTTATGTCAACTTTACTGCATTTCAGCCAATATGCTACTTTTTAGTTACCAGATTCTTTAACGTTCCCTTGGTCTTTAAAGAAATAGTTCACCCAAAAATGAAAATTAGCTGAAAATGTCCTCACTCTCAGGCCATGCAAGTTGTAGATGAGTTTGTATCTTCATCAGATTTGGAGAAATGTAGCATTGCATCACTTGCTCACCAATGGATCCTCTGCAGTGAATGGGTGCTGTCAGAATGAGAGTCTAAACAGCTGATAAAAACATGACAAAAACAAATCCATCTTTAGGATATTTTTAATGTCAAACCATCCATTATCTGTAATATTGCTTTCTCCATTGATTTTAATAGAGCAGGGCTCTAGAGTGCGACCAAATTGGTCGCACGTGCGACCTATTTTCTCAAGGGTGCGACAAAAAAAAATCTGAGGGCGCACCTGTGCGTCCAGCCATTAGAGAAAAAAAACTAAAGTCTCAGCGACTCAGAAAGTCTCTCTGCTGTTCAACAACAGACACGTTAGGCTCATATCGTGGTCTAAACCAATCAGAGATAGTTAAGGGCGGACCCCCCCTCTGATTGGCCGTGGTCCAGATATTTCTGTACTTGTGTGTACGTTTGAAGATGCGTGTGCTGCTGCAGTCAGACAGAGAGATAGAGGTGAGTAGTAGAGATGCGTGCAGCTCTTTCTCTGAATCTACTCTGTTCAGTGAGCGTCTGACAGTCCCTCCAGGATTCTGCGATCGCTGAATTTATCGCAAAATCAAGCAAACTCCGCATTTTCCAAATTGCCGCAGATTTTCCACAGATTTTGCGCTTAGACGCGTCTTGTGACGTCATCGCAATGCGCATTCAGTCAAAAAAAGGTTGTTTCTCAGTTCCAAAAATGGAATAAACAGCTTTGCGTTCTCTTCATGCCCGATTTACAAGAGCTACATCGGACAAACGAACCGAAAGTGGAACAAATCCGCGCTACTCGTTTGGGCTATACTCGTATTTGCTCGGACCGGAGCCGCAGGCTGCTCTCGATCACGCGACACCGTTATACACAGCGCTGGGAAATACAGTGAAGTAGTCGAATTCACCGCGGAATCAATAACATCTCAGTCAGATCTTGTGAGAAGCATTCAATTTGGCACAGAATTATGTTAAAGCTACAGACATCAGAACAAACGCCACTGATGTAGAAACCAGGAGAAACATTGTTCAATAAACACATCACCACCATTCACCATGGATTTAACATAACTACAGGAACAACTTGTGGCAGAAATGGTCTAATGTCTTAAAGTGTTTTTAAATGCTTCACACAACTTTTCCCAGCACTTCAAAGCTTTAAGTATTACCGAATTTTAAAGTTATTTTTAATGTGATGACATTATTTGTTCATCCTTCATAGGTTGCCCCATTAATACAACTAAAAGTTTCATAATGTAGGAAAGCAAACACTTATTTAAAAATAAAAAATACATTAAATTACCACTATTAGATGGCTGCAGAGAAGTACTTATAGGCTTATCAGCCATTTCCACTCCCTAATATATATATATATATATATATTTTGTATTTATTAAATTATATTTAGACATTATGAATGACATTGATACAAGTTATTTTTGAACTGCATCTCAACTACTTAGACAGCACAAGTATATCTGTAAGACGTCTGCTAAAGATCTGGGAAACATCTGCCGTGTAATCTGATAAACGTCTCAGAAGCAGTTTTACATGCATTTAATAAATCTCTATTTGACATCTGACTGGAAACATATTAGAGACCTATTGCAGATGAGCAAACACTCTTAAAAATACCTCTTGAATATGTAAATGCAGACATCAGATAGACATCTCTGAGATATACATGTGCGATTAGGGTGAGTGCTTTACTGTCAGGTGCTGGTGCCACCTTCTGTAGAACATAAAGGCACTGGTGCTGGTGTCCTTAAATTCTAGTCTGGAGCTGGTCTCAAAGTCAGAAAAGTCATAACAATATTAGAAGAATGTTGTCTGTGGTATATTTTCACTGCAAAACAATAAGAAACGCACATTTTGAGAAAAGCCGCTGCAATATCAGTCATTTTAGGCCGCACAAATCTGAAAAAAGTCCCGCGAAATCCTCGAAAGACTGGTCTGAGAGGAGCAGCATGTTCAGTTAAAACAGATATTATTGCTTCTCTTAGTTTACATGCAAATATAGCCAAAATAACAGCACAGGAATTGTCTTTGTCTTATTATGTGTATTATTTGATTTCATCTGACAACGGCTCAATTAAATTATAAATTAGGATTTGTGTGCAGACTAGCTTCTTGGAAGGGAGAGCTGGTTATGTATTCTTAAAGGGCTGTGTTTCAGTCACTATTTCATATTCATCCCATTGACTGACAACAGAAACAGTAAAATATATAAAGCAAAACACTTTTATTGAGAATTTGGCAGCATTAAAATACAGTATGAGCACAGAGAGACAATTAGACAGAACAGAACAGGATTGTTTTTCTGTAAATACTTTTTTTTTCATAATGTTTAGTGAAATGATTTGGTGGTCTTAGGTGGGATGGGGGCACTGGATTTTTTTATAGGTTTAAGGGGGGGTTTGAGAAGCACTGCACTAGAGCATCCCTTCATTCAGACACAGTGGAAGATCTGATAAGAATCAGTGTAGAGGGGCCGAGTCTGGAAGATGTTGATGCTAGAGAGAGCGTGGCCAGCTGGTTTAGCCAAGGCCAAAGATCAAGAAAGCTAAACTACAGGAGTTGGCCATCCGAGGGACATGTGACCGCAATGGAGAATAGTCCATAAGACATTGAGCCATGAGAGGTTCAGTTTGACGCACTTAAAACACTTAATTAAGATTTTATTTTTATTTCATTTATCTTGAGATGTTTTTAAGTTTAAATATTAGCTCAGTGAAGCACTTTAAGCACCAACACTTTTTCAGTAAGTTACCTTTCTTGTAGAATTGCGCTTCAAATAAATAACTTTATGTTAATCGTTTACTAGTCAATATTGCCTATGCGAAAATTTGGGTGCACCTAACTTTTGTGCTGGTGCACCTAAGAAAAAAAGTTAGGCGCACCAGTGCACCCAGTGCAAAAAGTTAGTCTAGAGCCCTGTAGAGGAAGAAAAAAATATTTTTGTGACACAGATATTGTTTTCATCAGTAGTTTCTTTGCTAAGGCATGCATCACTATTGCTTTTGCTCATGCACATTGTTTTTAAGTTCACAGGGAATTTTATGGCACTTTTCCCTTGAGGGCTACGACTCGGCTCGCCACGGTTCAGAATGGCATGGCACGTCTCAGTTCAGCTCGGTTTGCGTTTCCACTGCAGTTTAGTACCGCTTTAGAGTGGGCGGGATTATTCACATGTTGTTATAGTTGCGCTGCCTCTACTGCCGTGACTCCTGAAAAACATTTTAATTCCGCGTCGCTCTCGATGGATCCGCTCCTCGGCTATCAACGAGAGGACAGTCCTTTCTGTTAAAAGAAAGGTGTGCTCATTCAAAACAGTTGCGTTCGATCCTTCGCTGGCTGTGCTGATTTAAATCTAGCGGGTCTGTTGTGTCTCATGCCGCAAGTTCAATGACGCAGGGAGTGACGATTTTCTCTGTTCAATTAGTAATCAGCAGACTTTACACGTCACATTTTGGTAACGGTATGGCTCGCTTGGAACCTCGGCTGAGATGGTACTAAAAAAAGTACCAGGTACCAGGTACTGTACCCAGTGGAAACCCCCCAAAAGGGAGCCATACTGTACCGTGCCGTACCATGCAGTGGAAAAGCGCCATTTGTCTAATGCAAACCATGAGGAGAGAGTGAGTGTATGTGGTCTGATGGTGCTATGAATAATTCAGAAGTACAGAGAATAACATCTACTGCCACTGTGAAACCGTTGTTCAGTCCTCAGAATTGATCTTTTTGTGCTCTGTGCTTGGAGAGAAACGGTTAGTGGCTAAAAGTTGAACCCTTGGACATTGGCGTTGTATTTATGCTCTGAACAGTTTTGCAAGAGCTCTTATGATGTTTAAGCTCTGGATTATGGGATCTTGGTTCAATGAAAGCACCAATTCTTTCTGCATCTAATTCTCAGTTGGCTTGATTACCTCACTCACAGGCTATATAACAACGATTTAGCTCTATTTATTTGTTTTCATTTTATATAATGATTATTATGTGCACATTTCAGGTCTAGAGATTTGAAATCTGATTGCAAATGCACAGTCATACGAATCAGAAATGTGAGACAATAGCTCTAATAAAAGTATAATTATTGTGTAAAAATTTGAGGGCAAAGAGTTGCCATTTCTGTATTTTAGTATAATTTATATAGTATTGATTAATATTTTACATTAATTTTAGTTTCTATTTTCAATTTTGTGGGAATTTAGAGAAATATTTAGGTGGGATCATAAATAAAGTTGAGAACCCTTATGGAAGTTTGTTTCCATAGGATAGAAGATAATAAAAAACTTAATTGCCACTTTCTCACAATTCAGGCATTTTTCAGAGTTTTATATCTCACATTTCTGTCTTTTTTTCTGAATTGTAAGTCATATACTCAGATTTGCGAGATATAAACTCAGAATAGTGGGATTATAAACTCAGAAATGCAAGATAAAAAGTCATAATTGTGAGATATAAAGCCAGATATGTGACCCATAAAGTCAGGATTGTGAGATATAGCCTAACTTTTGCAATACTGGGAAAAAAGTAAGAGTTGTAAGTTGCAATTCAATTTTTTTGTTTTAAAGGGCTTCCATACCTACTGTACAAGTGCATCAGTTTATGAATTCTTGTTTGTAAGAGTTTGGCCTGTAGAGCTTTCAGTGTTGAATAAATCTCTGGTGTGCTCTGAAGGATGCTGGTTCCTGAGCTTTGTAGGAAGGGCAAATCCATGTTAACCATGTTGTCCACTGACCTTTTTGACCTGGAAACAAACTGCAGTGGCTCCAGTGAGGTGAAACTGGAAACCTCTCTTTATCTCCCTGCACTGGCTACCAGTTGCAGCTCGAATCAAGTTAAAAACACTGATGCTTGAACAACCACAGGCTCAGCACCCGCCTACTTCCACTCACTATTACGAATCTACACCCCTCCAGAAGCCCTGCCTACTTCCACTCACTATTACGACTCTACATCCCCTCCAGAAGCCCCGTCTACTTCCACTCACTATTACGAATCTACATCCCCTCCAGAAGCCCCGCCTACTTCCACTCACTATTATGAATGTACATCCCCTCCAGAAGCCCCGCCTACTTCCACTCACTATTACGAATCTACATCCCCTCCAGAAGCCCCGCCTACTTCCACTCACTATTACGAATCTACATCCCCTCCAGAAGCCCCTCCTACTTCCACTCATTATTACGAATCTACATCCCCTCCAGAAGCCCCGCCTACTTCCACTCACTATTACAAATCTACATCCCCTCCAGAAGCCCCGCCCACTTCCACTCACTATTACGAATCTGCATCCCCTCCAGAAGCCCCGCCTACTTCCACTCACTATTACTGATCTACATCCCCTCCAGAAGCCCCGTCTACTTCCACTCACTATTACGAATCTACATCCCCTCCAGAAGCCCCGCCCCGTCCAGAAGCCCCGCCTACTTCCACTCACTATTACGACTTCCATCTACATCCCCTCCAGAAGCCCCGCCTACTTCCACTCACTATTACGAATCTACATCCCCTCCAGAAGCCCCGCCTACTTCCACTCACTATTACGAATCTACGTCCCCTCCAGAAGCCCCGCCTACTTCCACTCACTATTACGAATCTACATCCCCTGCAGAAGCCCCGCCTACTTCCACTCACTATTACGATCTACATCCCCTCCAGAAGCCCCGCCTACTTCCACTCACTATTACGAATCTACATCCCTCCAGAAGCCCCGCCTACTTCCACTCACTATTACAAATCTACATCCCCTCCAGAAGCCCCGCCTACTTCCACTCACTATTACGAATCTACATCCCCTCCAGAAGCCCCGCCTACTTCCACTCACTATTACGAATCTACATCCCCTCCAGAAGCCCCGCCTACTTCCACTCACTATTACGAATCTACATCCCCTCCAGAAGCCCCGTCTACTTCCACTCACTATTACGAATCTACATCCCCTCCAGAAGCCCCGCCTACTTCCACTCACTATTACGAATGTACATCCCCTCCAGAAGCCCCGCCTACTTCCACTCACTATTACGAATCTACATCCCCTCCAGAAGCCCCGCCTACTTCCACTCACTATTACGAATCTACATCCCCTCCAGAAGCCCTGCCTACTTCCACTCACTATTACAAATCTACATCCCCTCCAGAAGCCCCGCCTACTTCCACTCACTATTACGAATCTACATCCCCTCCAGAAGCCCCGTCTACTTGCACTCACTATTACGACTCTACATCCCCTCCAGAAGCCCCGTCTACTTCCACTCACTATTACGAATCTACATCCCCTCCAGAAGCCCCGCCTACTTCCACTCACTATTACGACTCTACATCCCCTCCAGAAGCCCCATCTACTTCCACTCACTATTACGAATCTACATCCCCTCCAGAAGCCCCTCCTACTTCCACTCACTATTACGAATCTACATCCCCTCCAGAAGCCCCGCCTACTTCCACGCACTATTATGAATCTACATCCCCTCCAGAAGCCCCGTCTACTTCCACTCACTATTACGACTCTACATCCCCTCCAGAAGCCCATCTACTTCCACTCACTATTACGAATCTACATCCCTCCAGAAGCCCCGTCTACTTCCACTCACTATTACGACTCTACATCCCCTCCAGAAGCCCCGTCTACTTCCACTCACTATTACGAATCTACATCCCCTCCAGAAGCCCCGTCTACTTCCACTCACTATTACGACTCTACATCCCCTCCAGAAGCCCCGTCTACTTCCACTCACTATTATGACTCTACATCCCCTCCAGAAGCCCCGTCTACTTCCACTCACTATTACGAATCTACATCCCCTCCAGAAGCCCCGTCTACCTCCACTCACTATTACGAATCTACATCCCCTCCAGAAGCCCTGTCTACTTCCACTCACTATTACGAATCTACATCCCCTCCAGAAGCCCCGTCTACTTCCACTCACTATTACGAATCTACATCCCCTCCAGAAGCCCCCCTACTTCCACTCACTATTACGAATCTACATCCCCTCCAGAAGCCCCGCCTACTTCCACTCACTATTAAGAATCTACATCCCCTCCAGAAGCCCCGTCTACTTCCACTCACTATTACGAATCTACATCCCCTCCAGAAGCCCCGTCTACTTCCACTCACTATTACGAATCTACATCCCCTCCAGAAGCCCCGCCTACTTCCACTCACTATTACAAATCTACATCCCCTCCAGAAGCCCCGCCTACTTCCACTCACTATTACGAATCTACATCCCCTCCAGAAGTCTGAGATCTGCTAGTGAGCGTCGCCTCGTGGTACCATCACAGAGAGGCTCAAAATCACTCTCCAGAACATTCTCGTTCACCATTCCTGGCTGCTGGAATGATCTTCCAACCCCTATCTGCTGGATCCCTGTCAATCTTCAAGCAACAACTGAAAACTCATCTCTTTCAACACTACTCGACTTCATCCTAAACTAAAAAAAACACAATACCTTCTTTCTCTTTCTTTCCTTCCCTTGCTAGCTTGTACTTATTTGAACAATGCCTGAGACTTGGTGTTACGAGCACTTCCTCTGTCTGTTTGCCTCGTCAAGATGAATCGCTTTATGTATTCCCCAATTGTAATTAGCTTTGGATAAAAGCGTCTGCAAAATGACAATGTAAATATGAAACAGTAATGACTCGGATATCTGCATGAAAACTGAGGTCAGAAATGCTTGGTGTTATCGCTCTGAGGTCTTGTTTTTAAGCTTTATGACAAGGCTTTGCACAGATCAGACCACTAATTTCTGTGTTTAATATGTAGGCGGCTTCATTTTAGTCCTTCAGTGTTTCTTGCAGTAAACATAGTCAGCTACTAATGAATTATTAGGATAATGTGTATATTTGTGGGAGTGATCGATCGACTGAACAACTGTTTAAATGAGTTGGAAGTTTCTAGTCATTTAATTTGAGACCGTTAATGGCATGTCTGACAGAGAAACTGAAGGATGCAGCCACACAAGATAATCACATTACAGAAGACAGTTGATGGGTAATTAGATCATTTTTGGTCACTAATGTCTCTAACTGTATACTGCCTACTGTTTAGAGAAATAGCATGTGAAGTAGCACGCAATAAGCAATGATAAACATTTGAAACAGTAGTATGCTTCATGTTTGTCACTTGACCTCACAATGTTGCATGTTTAATTCAGCATTTGATTTAGAATTGTATAAATTTTTGTGCAAAGAAAACAATATCAAATTATTGTCATAAGACCTGGTTCATGAAAACAAAAGGTCAGGTTTAGTGCATTGATTGCACTTTTAGCGACTGTAGTTGCTCATTTGAATATTTAATATTTTCATAAAGTATGCATGCATATATTTAATTGTGAATGGTTTCATATTTTAAATATGCAATTGTGCAAAAGTATGCATACTGTATTCCGCTTCTATTAAAAGTAGTGGTGTGAGATTACACATAAGCTATGTTTTGGTGCTACGAATCTCAGTGTGAATGACCAGATCAAAATAAATAACAATTCATGTGTGATTTGTGTCAGTTTAGCATTTAGCATCTTGTGTATGTGCACATATTTGTTTTGAAACCGCAGCATGATTAATATCGTGTGACACAGACAGCATTATGTTATAATCTGATCTGTTTAAGAAAGACTTTTAATAGCTTTGGAAATACTATGGTATTATAGGTATGCAGTGCAGCTGGTGGGATATAAGAAGCACACGTGTGTGTGTGTGTGTGTGTGTGTGTGTGTGTGTGTGTGTGTGTGTGTGTGTGTGTGTGTGTGTGTGTGTGTTGTGTGTGTGTGTGTGTGTGTGTGTGTGTGTGTGTGTGTGTGTGTGTGTGTGTGTGTGTGTGTGTGTGTGTGTGTGTGTGTGTGTGTGTGTGTGTGTGTGTGTGTGTGTGTGTGTGTGTGTGTGTGTGTGTGTGTGTGTGTGTGTGTGTGTGTGTGTGTGTGTGTGTGTGTGTGTGTGTGTGTGTGTGTGGTGTGTGTGTGTGTGGTTTTATTTTTAGACTTTGGTCAGATTTTCTAAATATTTTGTAAAGAAGTCTTTTCTGCTCACTAAGGCTGCATTACTTTGATTTAAAATACAGTGAAAACAGGAAAATTGTGAAATTAGTTTGAAATAACTGTTTTCCGTTTAAAAATATTGGAGAATATAATTTATTTCTGTGATCAAATCTGAATTTTCAGCATCATTACTCCAGTCTTCAGTGTCACGTGATCTTCAGAAATCATTCTAATATACTGATTTATGATCAAGAAACATTTCTGATTATTATCAATGTTGGAAACAGTTGTGCTACTTTTGTGTAAACGATGATTCATTTTACTTTTCAAGATTCTTTGATGAATAGAACGTTCAAAAGAGAAGAATTTATTTGAAATAGAAATCTTTGGTAACATTCTAAATGCCTTTTACTGTCATTTTTGATCAATTTCATGCATCCTTGCAGAATAAAATTATAAATGTCTGTAGTTTGTATTAGATTCAGATGTTTTTTCTTTGTCCTTCACAGATCTCTCTGACGCAACAATACATTTGATGAAATATTCATGAATAGATTACTGTTAAGTTATGTAGGTTTGGAGCCATTTCACCAGCACAAGTCCACTGTTTGTTATCAATATTTTTGGTCCGTATCACCCACCCCTACTTCAACATACACATTTTAGTTGTCACTGAAATATAGTGACAGAGATTGTTGTTTTGAGGTAGTGTGTTGCTTATGTTTTATTCTGAACTAATAGAGTCGCTGGGGTCTGTTTTTGGCATAACTGGGTCACCCTCCCAAAAACTGGTGCGAGATTACACAGAGCAGCTCTGAATTATTGATATTAGCTTGAGATCAACCCAAACAGCAGTGTGACAGCGGCAGACGCACGTTCACTACATGACAAAGACCCGGCAGACCGTTCATGTTACTCAAGCTTTTTCATGCTGCAGAAAATAAAGCCGCTGTGTGTCTGGAAGACCTGCTTCTGAACTTCATGGCTCTTTTGTGAGTTTGTCGTCTAGTTTTTGGTTTCATGGAATCATCTCTGGTTCGTGAGATCTTACTCATGTTTTTGCCTCCTTGTTTCTCATCTTTTTCTCCCCAGTGTGAGATTTGGGGTCTTTGAAGTAAAATTGTATTTAAAATTAAATTGTAATGTATATAAGCCCACACACACATAGCTAAACAATAGTAATATTTAATAAAATGTTAAATATTATAGACATTAAAAAAACAAAACAAGAGCCAATAAAAATAAAAAAACCACAAAAAATTACAAACACTTTTATTTAAATTAAAATAAAAACCAATCCAAAATATTAATTAAAAACTATAGTAGTATCTCAATCATACTAAAGTAACACTGGTGTGATCCAAGTGTCTCGTTTTTATTTATTTTATTATAATTTTTTCATTTAATTTATTTTAATTTGTTATATACGTTTACATTTTTATTTTATTTTACTCATATTTAATATTTAGTTCCAAATGCAATACAATATTTTAATTTCTCTCCTCTCTCCTCGTCACATCACATTCATTGGTCTGGAGTAAAATTTGTTCATTATGTTCTTGTATATATATCCATACCACTGAAAAGATTCAAATTTATTTGCATAATGCTTTTAACAATACACATTTTTCCAAAGCAGCTTTATAGAAGATAACGGTGTCAATGTTTATAAAATCTCAATATCTTCATGCCTTATAGTAATATTTATCATATTAGAGCTGGGCGATAATATACATTATATGATGACACATGCTATCAAGTAGTTGAGATTTGCTATGTAGCCTTATGTGAGTGCTCTGTAATTATGTGGAAAAAGTTGGGTATATTATTTGTCCATATATTTGTATCTCTCTGTATGGTACATGAGTCAGCGTGTTTAGACTATTTGGCAAACCTTCACTGCTGATCTCATTTTCCTCCCTGCTTAAGCCAAGACACTGATGATAAATCTCATTTATATATTGGAAAGAAGCCTGTGCTTTTGCTCTTTGTTTTGCATTGAAGATCTAAATTAGGACGAGTCCATCCTTCATGCTGTTCAGCATCTGAACTTCCAATCAGGAAAACTTTCAAAAACTTAAAAGAAACTACATTAGTTGGGACATCTAATGAATTCCCTCAATATTTTTGTACCTCCCGAGCAGTAAAATCCATCTGAATATACACCCGTATTAATTGATGAGGCGGGCATGAGCAACGCAGCCACCCCATGAAATTGTGTCTCTTTGTGTGAAGACCTGAGGTCTAATGAGATGTTAATGGGTGCGTGTTTTACCTCAGACACACACATGGGGGGGGGGTTTCATCGGTCTGAGTTGAGTTCTCCTCCCCGCGAGGGTTGCACTCTATCTCTGTGTGTGTTTGCTCAGCGGAGAGGTAATTAGCGCAGTGTTTTTCCATGTGAGAGCGAGCCAGTTGAGCTCCACAGAGGTGGATAGCATCACAGGATAATTAGATTTAAAACCGCTGGGTTTCACTGCGCTTTATGTGCTTCTGTATGTATTTGTCTGTCTGTCATCAGTTTTGTTGATTAAAAAAACAAATTAAAATGTTTTAATTTTAATTTTAGTTCAATACAATTTAATTCAATATAATAAGTTTATTATTTTGTTTTGTGTTTGTCACTTTTAGTTGTTTTTGTTTTTATATATGGCTATATAGCAATTAGATAATACCAATTCAGGTCAAACAATTACCAAGCAATGCTTAATTTAGTCTTGTGTAAAAAGGATGCATTAACAATTAAAGAAGACTTAAGAAAATCATGGTCCAGTCAAACTTTTTTAGAATAATGTTTGGTCTGTATGCAGAATATTTTGGCTATAATATGTCACAGTTTACTTTATTTTGCTATCCTGACTGACATAAATTAACCCTCTATTAAAAAAAATATATCTGGTTTCTGAATAATTTGACTGCGTGTGTGTGTCTATGTATGCATGTTAATATATTATATCAGTTAATATTTATTTTATGGAAACAAATGTTTTATTACTGGTTTTAATTTTAGTTAACTATAATAACACTGAATGGTGCACCCATTGTCAGGGATCTGCTAGAAATGGGACCCAGATGCAAAGGAGCGGACAATTGTAGTTTATTTACAGGACATTGACTAGAAACCGCAGGGAGAGTGGATAGCGAATCAGTCCAAACAGAGGGGCAGGGCAGACACCACAATACAGGCAAGAGGGATGACCACTGAGCCTGTCCGAGGTGGTAGCGGGGTATGGTTAAGCAGGACGACAGGGACCCCATAGCTTGAAGTGAATCTCAGAAGTCACACCAGTCTAGCTGCCAGGTAGGGACTCACAGAACCAGAGACTTGGCTCGTGAGAGTGGAGAGCTGCTTCCAGGTAGTAGGGGTCAGAGGCCAGGGAATCTGGGTAAAGGGCAGGACAAGGCAAAACAAGACAACAAAGACACAGACAAACAAAAGTAAA
Source organism: Ptychobarbus kaznakovi (assembly GCA_027422405.1). Classification (NCBI taxonomy): domain Eukaryota; kingdom Metazoa; phylum Chordata; class Actinopteri; order Cypriniformes; family Cyprinidae; genus Ptychobarbus; species Ptychobarbus kaznakovi. Next base: position 9,656,363 of record CM049797.1, read on the forward strand.
CAAAAACAATAAATAAACAAAAAACAAATAATCAAAGAGAAAAAACAAAAAGCTAAGATCCAAAAAGGAACTGGAACTGCAAAAACAAGGGTAAAAGAAAATCTAAATAAAAAGAGAAAACAAAACTAGATGAAATATGCACAAAATCAAAAAACAAGAACTAGAGAAAACAAAAAGGAAACAAGGATATCAAATAACAAGATAAGAGATCAAAAAAATTCACTTGAGCAAGATCAAAGTTTAACTCTAAGACCAAGAAACAGGTAAACACCAAAACGAACCAGCAAAGACACAAGGGAAAGGAACACAATATAAAGCAGCAGAGCACACGAGGATCAGGTGAACACAATCAAGCAAACGAGGACTAGACAAGGACTAAACAAGGGGGTGTGACCAGGGGAAACAGGGAGGTGGGACAAGGGGAGGACATGGCAAACACAAACAGAGACAGACATGTGCTCAGACACAAAACAAACAAGGAAACATTGAACAGGGACAAGACAGACAAGACAGTCAGGGCTGGATCCTGACACCTATATTGGTGCATGTATTATTTGCAATTATTATTGTTTGCTATTGCTATTACAGTTTTTATTAAACATTTCGATTAGGGATGCACTGAAATGAAAATTCTTGGCCAAAGCCGAACAATATGAAACAATGGGCCGAATACAGAACACGTTTTTTTCTTCTTTTTTTCTCCATCTATTTTCCCCCTTTTTTTTTTTTTTTTTTTTACAATTGCATAAATGAAATAGCCAAAATGTGCTCTTTACTGTTTTTTCCCTGCTTTTCAAATAAAGAATCTATTACAAAACCAGAAATATTTCCGTATGTAACACTGAACATGTTTTAACATTCTAGCAGACATTATACCAACAAAGCACAATATAGCCCTCTGATGCATCGGGGTCACTACAGTGGACGGCTATTTGCAAGCCATTTTGAACTATTTAGGATGTAGCATCATGTCCCAAACACCACAGTGTTGTCTACAAATCCATGTAATTTTTACAATTCAATAAAAAAAAATGTGTGTATTTTTTTTGTTTTGAGATATTATATAATATATTCAAGATGTCGGCGGGAAAAGGGGATGCACCTTGTACCTTGGGAATAAGTGTTAAATACTTTTATTCTCAGAAAACCAGACAGGAACAATAAATATTTCCCAGTAAAATAGGATATCAGAAATAGATTCATCCAGATTTATACCAGATTCAGACAGAAAATATATCGGTCCACTACAGTGGACATCATGCACCAAAGGGTATAATTCTGCATATGGGCCTATATATAGGTTCTGCCTTATTTGTATGTTTTATAAAAATTATGATGTCATTTACTCTTGAATGGTTTTATTGAATAGAAATATTAAATAGTCTCCAATTTGATCATTTATTTCAATGCTTACAGTCAATATTTATTTATTAGGTCAACCTAAGGTCATATATTAGGCATCATGAGTTTTTATATAAATTCCTGTTGTTTATTTTTTGCAACCAGGGATCAAATTAATTAAATGGACACAATAAGGAGAGTGAACCCGGGTTGTATTTGCTACACTTCAGATAACTCTCGACTTCACCAACGGACATTCTAGAGCTATATCATCAGTCAATCAACCTGCCTCATAAACTGAATAAGTGTTTGTAAGTGTATTTAAATGAGATTTTGTGTATTCAGAATTTGTATGGTGTTAAATGACTATTTTATTGGCACAGAGGACTCTTTTTTTCAGTTTGACATTGATGGGGGTCATGATAAATCATTTCCTGTTAACCTAAATTTACGATGTATGATAATGCTCTTATTGATGTTATCTGGAAATGTTCAGCCAAATCCTGGGCCTATTGCATCTATGCATTGCTTACCCACTCCCTCAGATTTTAAAAGTAGAACAGGCCTTGGGTTTATACATTGAAATGTTAGAAGTTTGGTTCCTAAACTGGATATGATTAAGATTTGGGTAAATACGACAAACGCTGATATAATTGTTCTTTCTGAAACCTGGCTTAATTTATATTGATGGCTATAAAGTCTACAGAAACGTTGTAAATTACTAGAGATAAACAGTTTGAGGTTTTGGCTATCAAAGTGGGTGTTTCAAAAGTCTCTAATATCACTGTGGTTGGTTGTTATAAACCTCCGTCTGCTTTCAAATCTTTTTCAGATATTTTACATGAGTTAAATGACTCTTCTGAGTTCATTCTTATGGGTTATTTAAATTGGGACTGGCTCTCTGGGACTATTAATCATAATGAATGCTGCTCATAAAGTTACTTCAACTGGCATATTCTGTAATGATATCAGTGATCACTGTGTAATTGCCTGTGTCCAGGATACAAAAATCCCTATGGAAAAACCCTGCTTTATTTTTAAAATATATTTAAAAAATGTTGAGGAGCAAGCTTTTTTGCATGATTTATACCATAGTGATCTTAGAAGAGTAACTCTAATACAGGATGTTGAACTGGCATGGAAATATTTTCAATCAGTTTTTGCAATAAACATGTTTCCATTAAGACGTTCAGGATCAGTGGTAGGAATAATCCCTGTTTTTCAGATAGTCTTTCAGAATTAATTCATAGATAAATTATGAATTATGAATTGAGAGATAAATCATGGGCACCAGCTAGATTTTCAAACACCCCTGCTGATTGGTCTACATTTAAATTAAAACACTAAGGAATAAGTGCACATTGATGATTAGGAAGCATGAATTACTGCTAAACAAACTTAGCAGTGCTGGTTTCCTCATATTTCTAAAGGGGTCCCCCAGGGTTCCATTTCGTGACCTATTTTGTTTTCTATTAATATAAATGATTTGGATAAGGACATTCAAGCAAAAAAAAACACTTTTATGCTGATGATACGATTATTTATACACTTGATCCATCTATAACACAGGGTCTGAAAGAGCTTCAATAGCATTTCAGTCACTGGAAGATGCTCTGTTAGTTTAAAATTAGTTTTAAATTCACAGAAAACAAAGGTTATGTTTTTTTTCAAAAGCTCAGGCACAAGTACTTGTAATCTTAGTATCTTTACATCTGATGTTAAGATTATTAAAAGAGTACCTTTTTTCAAGTACTTGGACATTTGGATTGATGATAAGCTTGTATTCAATGTACATATCACTAATCTAATCAGGAAGCTCAAACTGAAGCTTGGCTTTTATTTTAGAAATAAATCTAATTTTACTTTTAATGCCAAAAAGAAACTTGTAGGAGCTACTTTCCTAACTGTGTTTGATTATGGTGATATCTTATATATGCATGCAGCCTCTTCTATCTTAACAAGCCTTGATACCATGCTTCACTAAGTTTTATTACAAATGCAAAATCCCGTACTCAACATTGCGTTCTATATGAGATGGTGCATTTCCATTAGTGTTTATCTTACCAGTGGACATCATTAGCTATACATAGAAAACAGCATTGGTACATTTTTATCTATAAAGCATTGTTGGGTAAACTTCCAGCTTATCTCTGTACTCTTCTTTGTTTTGTTCTGGCAATTACCAGCTACGCTCTTCCAAGTGTTTGCTTTTTAACATACCTCGATTTTGTACAGAACTGGGGAAAACTGCTTTTTCATATTATGCACCCTGGGCATGGAATAATTAGCAAAAAGATCTAAAACTAGATCAATTTGAGTCTATTGGTGAATTTAAAGGCCTCATAAAGAGAGTGGTATTGGAAGCTTGTGATTGTTTTTGTTGAGAGGATATGTTTAAATATTGCTGTAATGTGTACTTGTTGTATTTTTAAATTGTCTTACTGTATGGCTGCTACCTTGGCCAGGTCTCTCTTGTAAAAGAGATTTTAAATCTCAATGATTTAAAAGCGACCAAATGATGTGCTCATGCGACAAACTGAGAAAGTTAGTCGCAAACGTCCGACCAGTGGGAAGAATGAGTCTAGAGCCCTTGTACTAAATGCCTTAGATTTTCATTAGTATTCATGTTAACTAATGTAACCATTTTAACTATTGGCAAAATATTAGAGGTGTCATTACCTACAACAGTAGAATATCACCTACCAATGACTGATTGGTCATTGGTAAACATTAACTAATACTTACATCAGTCTTTTCTGAGGCAGAATAAACGGTTTAATTTAAGATTTCGAAGACTTGCACTTGATAAATAGTTGACTGTAAGACCAGCAGCATGCATTAATAGAGTAAACGGGGTCAGTGTTGATTTCAGTGACATAATCAATAGTAATAATGCTTTGCGGTTGTGTATTTCTATATTTCCACACTCTCCTGTTTGATTCCACATTCCAGACAATGTACGTCATCACTACCTTTGTCTCTCAATGCTAATATTGGAGAAAGCGCGCGTGGCCGTCCTTTGGTCCTTTCTGTCGAACAGCGCTGCCTCTTTGACGATCAATAGAGCAACATCATTCCAGCGTCATCTCCATGGAAACCATCCTGCTCCGCCACCGGGATTGGCTCCCTCCCAGAGCCTGCTTGAGTGTGATTGGAGGACCCCCCCCCCCCCCTCTCTCTCTCTCTCTCTCTCGCTCCCTCTCCCTCGCTCGCTCAGCCACACGCTCTCCTCTTCATCTTAATGTTGTTATCTTACCAAACACACATTTAGGCAGAGCACTGAGATCCAGCGTGACCGCTGAAGCATCACTGAAAACCAGGATCGCTCCTTCATGAACTGGCACATCCGAGCGGAGATGATAAGGATGAGAGGACGGCGCAATGAGCCGAGTGCAAATCCAGTCCGTGGAGAGAGAGGAAATTAAGAGACCTGTTAGAAAATAAGACGTCACCTTCTGTGTTGGCTTCAAACTGGTCTTTATACAAACCAGTTGTCTCTTTTTCTCAGTCTTTGAGCCTTTTGTATCAACAGCAGGAGGGGGTCGAGCAATATATGGATGACGGCAACACGCTGGGAATAAACATCATCAGAGCTTCGTCTCTTGATCTAGGATTTCATTTTGTACTGGAAATGCATTTTTTACAGATATTTCTGCGTTTTATATAATGGGGAAGTTGTTTTGAGAGCGATGCACTTGATTTGAGGTTCTTTAGATTGGTAATGTCTCTAAGAATTTGCAACAGCTGTGCTGCTTTTTTGCATGTTCACTTGCATTAATTAATTGTTTTGGGTCGTTGATAAGCATCTTATTGCAGTGCATTTACAAGCTGGAGCAGAAGAGCTTTTGACTCTAGGTGAATCATTTATTTAAGGCTTGGAATATTAAAAAAAGTGTTGTTTTTCCTCCATGTTCTTAGTTGCGAACATACCCTTCTTGAGACATCCTTGAAACCCGTCTTTGCGCTCCTAAACGGGGTAATGCATGACTTATGTACTAGGCCAGACCCCCCTGAACCACCTCAGTACGGTTCACCGACGCTGGAGATGAGTAACGGTGAACCCGAGTCTCCAGCTGGACCCGGGCATCCCGACAGAGCAAAGCCAGAGGAGCGAGCGTTAGCGTCAGATGCGTTGAGCGGGATGAATCTGGGATCCTCCACCTCAACTAATGGAAATGATAGCGTGACGGTGCCGTCCGCCGTTCTGTGCAAACGGCATCATTCTCTCTACGAAGGGCTTAACGGATGTGAGGCGGGAGGCTTCGGAAAGGTGCGTTTTGCTGGTCGTAAATATGGTTTCTGTGGGCAGATTTTAAGGGCCTCATATAGTCTTTCTATTATACAAGCAGTTAGACCCATTTGATATTATATCTATTATTTTTTTATACGATTTAGTCTTTTTTAAACCTTGATTAATGTGTAGTATTGCATTACCTTGTTCCATATTTCACTCTGTTAATACTTTTATCCTTTATTAGCAATTCATCTTGGGTATTTAGGTTTGAGATTTCCATTTTTCATCTGTAAACCCTGAACGTTCTTGAAGTTTCATATTTAGGATGTTAATAAGTAATTGTGCAAGTATAATGGGCATTGATTATGCAATATGTGTGTTTATGTGGAAATGTCACCATTCAGATCTCAAAGTGTGTCTGTGTGAGTCCTTTTAATGGTTTGCATGCATTTTTAACCGAAAGCTGAAACTAAACCCACTGTGTGAAAGTTTCTGTACTAAGCTCATGAATATTTAATGAGGAAAGCATCTATGCAGTTAATGATTGGTTGACGGTTCTGGAACTCTCTGTAGTGCGGCATTGTTTCACACTTTTTCCAAGGGTTATAAGCAGTGCAAACCCACTTTTATCATGTAAAATGTGGCTTGACCCAAGGTTAAATCTTTCCATCATTCAGGGTTAACCCAGGTGTGAAAATCCCTGTAGTATTTCACCCAGTTGTTACTCTATTCATTTGCTCTTCAGTGTCAGAGTTCAAGGTCTAGTCGAATCAGGACACATCCAGAAATCAATCGTGTGAATCCCAAACACATGCAGAATAGTAATTGTTTACTGAACTGTCGGTTTGATGCATGCATCTTGTCTGCAATGTGTTTGACAGCATCTAAATTCAGACGCAGTGAGTGACCTCAACCCATATTCACCGCTGCTGCTGCAAACTCAAATGTGGGACAGCGCAGGATTCACTTAATGCGTCCTCATTGAAAATCAATTGCTGCACTGCAGATTGTCTTGTGCCTGTTACTGACCTCAGTGATTATTCTGAAGGTGTGAAGGCATGGTTTATGTGACCTTGACCTGCACACGTGTGCTCTTTTCTCATGTAGGGCAGCACCTAGTTAATCTAGTAGTGCTTAACTGAACTCCAGTAATGAGCCACAAGTAGCAGCATAGCATGACAAAACATGACATCACTGACTTTTTTGTCACATGGTATTTTGCACTTTATTCAGTGAGCTAAATAATTAAATGATTAATCTTATTGCATATGTTCATTAGGATGATTCATTCACCAATTCAGTTAAAATGATTCACACTGGGTTTTTATTAGTAAAATATTTAAGTGCTAGTGTCTCAAATCTATATGGTAGCATTTAAAGCCTTTATAATGCGTTATATGAAAATGCATCATCATAAGTTAATGCATCATATCTTTTAATAAATAACTGTAACCAAAGTTAAAATGCATAGTGATATTATACTATTTGGTGTTTTAATAATTTTTCATTTCCAAAGGTGTAACACGGAGTAGATTAGTATTATAAATTGAATATAATTATTCATGAGATCATAAAATGCGTTATAAGGTGCATTACGAAGCATAATTAATGCATTGAAACTACTTCTATAATTGCAATATATATAAAGGCTTTATGTAAAGTGTTACCTATTTAGTTTTCCCCCATATTGCTACTTTCCAAAGATTAACTTGACTTGTTTAACTACTTTAAATTGAGTAGCTTGGGAGGCTACAGTTATTTTTTACAGTTTAAAGATAGATATGCACACACAGTGTAGGCTGTATATCAAGTTTGTACGATATATCGATATATTCTTTATAAGCGATACGGCATGAAGCAATACCATTAATATCGATATACAGTAGTTTGATACGAGCGCATCTGAAAAAAAATCTAGGGAGGACACTGAACTGCTGAGGAGAAAGTGCATTATACAATTTGTTCTAAACATGTGCCAAGCTTTATATGAAGCTTTATTTTTCATTAATGCATAACTTACATTTCACATGTATATTCTCCATCTGTATATGTTAGAAAGCCATGGACAAATTTATATTTTGCTGTCAGAGGTGCAGGAGCTTCTGCTTTGCGATTCTCCGCTAAACATTACAGACTTCATTTAGATCGAGCGCCGCCGCGCGCATGTGTCCCAAACATACAGAGCGCAATGAAACAGGAGCGCAATAACTCGTGACTAAAATACATTTTGCTGAATATTTGTAGCTGGACAATGTGACATATGTAGAATTTTAAACCTATAAGTAAGTTGTATGTGTATGATAGCACTAACTGTAGGGCTGCAACAAACAATTATTTTGATAATCGATTAATTTAGTGATTATTAGAACGATTAATCAGCTAATCGTCGATTATTCCACTGGTTAATCGGTTTACATTGACTGATTATTCAGCTTTTGCAATTAGTTACAACGTTGAGTTATGCATATTCTAACAAATATATAACGGTAATCACTTCAGCTTTTGAAGGTCATATTATGTAAATATAAGTATTATACAATTTATGCAAACATATATATATTTGCACTCAAAATAGATGACGACAGAGAATCTCTCTCATTCACCATGTAATTAGCTATATGATAAATTAACTGAATGACATCATTCTGCCGAACATCTCCTTTTGTAAGTCATTTGGATATGAAACAAAATAAAGGTAAGTGATAAGACGTTTTATTTCTTGATCAACTATTTTATTCACAAAATAATCTCTCTTAAAATACCTTATCGAGTTATGATAATCAAAACAGAGCTAGATCATGCTTTGATCTTTGCAAACTAAACTATCACTTTAATTAAACAATTTTTTTCCCCCACTAATAAACAGATTTTATCACTAGCTAGCTCCACACTGGAGAGCTGCTTTATAACAGAAAATAAAGTTGTAATTCTAACAGAAATCGACACTGACTCTGGTTATTCATGTTTTATACTGTAAAGCTGCTTGAATTAAGGCTATCTATTGCATAAAGTACTAAATTAATAAACGTGACCTGACTGGACTTTACTGCAGAGCTCGTGTAAACATCCACATCGTTATAATCAGATGCGTTTGAACTGCTGCTTTCACCCTGCTGTCAGTTTTTGTTGTTTATTTCGGTATTGAGAGGAAAGCGCGTAGCATATATTTACATATTCATCCTAAAACTGCTCACTCAGCAGCTTCAGACTCGTTTCGGCAGTGTTTGAAGCACTGAAGCGCTGTCTTCTTCTTTTGATTTGCTGAACTACAGTCTTGCGCTACAGCGCCACACTGGTCAAACCGCAGTATTGCAGGCTCTTGCATTAGGTCATATGAGATCAAACGACTACTCGACAACAAAAATATTTGTCGACAATTTTTTACTGTCGACATTGTCGTCGATAATGTCGACTAATCGTTGCAGCCCTAACTAACTGTAAAGTGTAATGGGGTAATCAAGATAGCCTTTTTTCTAGGGCTGTGCAATTAATCGCATGCGGTTCCCATGCGCATCTCGTCAGTAAAGCCTGCTCCGTGATTGGCGGTAAATCTCAATCACCTGTTTTCAGATGGAGCGGCAGTTAATACACCGAGCCGTAGTTCACTGACAAGCTACGTGAAATCACATTCATAATCATGATAATCGCATGCGATTAATTGCACAGCCCTTCTTTTTACTCAATTAGTCTTCTGCTTTAAAATTATTAATTTTTGTGTTTAGATTGCAATGTTAGAATGTTATGTGATGTTAACCCTTTTTTGCACATAATATATGCCTACATGCTTACATTCACTTCTTTGTTTAATCCAAATACAAAATACTGATATATATATACCGTATACCGCAAATCAGCCAAAAAAAAAAACGAGATATGAATTTTTACTCAGCCCTAACACAGGGTTATTGTTATTCAGCTAAAGTCATACCGATTGTTGTGAACGTGCTCACAGACTTCACATTGGTGTCTCTTGTGCTTGCATCACAGCTGGTCAAGTGTGCATTGAATATTTAAACATCTCTTTAGGTTCAGAATAATGTCTCTAAGCTGTATGTGTGGATGCATGCAGGTCAGTGCATAAGGTTTCTGCTCCAAAACTCTGAAGAGTCTGACTGTTTCATGTCCAGCGATGCACCTCAAGATTCGTTGAGGTCAAGATTTATTTGATTTGAGCTCTTTGCAGTTAAAGTTTTGTTTTTGGGTCAAATATTCCTTTAAAACCAGTCACTGGTTAAGTGAAAAATCATATGCAAGTCATATGCATTACTTTTTGACTATTTGCAATGTCATCCTTCAAAAATCCTCTATTTGTGTTCTGACAACATGACAGTGAGTAAATGGATTTTGGTTGAACTATTCCTTTAAAGGGCTACTAATTCTAAAGGCTGCAGCTCCAGGGCCAGAAATAGAAATGAGGGTTGAGAAGAAGATTGGGACCCTGAGAGGGAGGAGGGTGAGCTCTGTTAGAGGTGGTCCCATGGGAAGCTGGGATGGATGGATTAATAGAAAGATGGACTTTGGCTCATGCATGATTGAATTGGTGGCAGGGATGTGGTGTGGTGCCCTTATATCATCCTGACCGATTCGTGACATGCTCTCCAGCCCTGCGGGGGGCAGACACAGTTCAGACACTGTGTGGTATTTAAAAAGCCTTTCAGAGGACATCCAAATTATCATCCTGTCTCAGTTCAGTGTGGATCTACACCAGCTATTTAATGCTGCGTTCTTTGTTATTCTCTGTGTACCTACTAATTTGGTGGTGATCTCTCTCTATGGGAGTTTTCTTCAAATGTTAGTTCACTTCTTACCGAACACCACTCGTTTCTTGATGGCTATCTTTTGCTCCTCCGATACAGTCCTCATTGAGGTGAAATTGTTTTTTTTTTCATTTACAGTGAGTTGAGTCTTCATTTTCCATGTTTAGCAGTTTGTGATTAGCATGTACATGTTGCTTTGTTGCAGTGTCATTTCAAGCTCCAAAAAAGACCAACATATAATGTGAGGTTTGTCTGTGAGCCACTGACGTTTATGTGCATGTTGTTCTTTGGTATTGTGAGGTTCTTTAATGTATGCAAATAAATAAGTTCAGACATTTTTTATCCTATAATCATTTCTCCTGGATAATTTACATGTTCATGATTTAAGTCTTCATGTTGCATTTTTCTGCACATTCATAACAGACATCAGAACCAGTGTGTTGTGTTTTTGAATACATGTAAATATGTTTTTAATGCATGTTTTAACGGCATCAGATTTCAACAAGAAAATGTTTTCAGCAAAAGCATGCATTTGGCTCTGTTTTTTGCACAACACTGTTGCATGATATTAGAAGACCATGAGTATAGTGAACAGTTGCATGAGCAACTTTTCTGGTGGTTTTGCATCATTTTTTTGGTCATTGTTGGAGCTCGACCACCTGGGTGCTATCTGCTTTGTCATGCATTCTGCTTAACATATAGGCACATACATGCTAAATGTATAAACATATTGAAGAAAGCATTGTGTTTTAGAACAGGCTGCATTTAATCTGCACTGAAATTCCGAGCAGATTCACTTGAACACAAAATCTATCCTAATTATGATTGATTCATTGTGGGCATTGACTCGTTGACTATTATATTATTCGTTTCAGTGTTTAATCTCCGTAGGAATGAAGATGCACTTCCATTTCATGCTCAAATCACGTTTTGTTGAACAGGCGGATCAAGACTGATATTGTAGGACTGAACTTGAAATACGCTCTGATTTGAATCCTTTCTGAATTCACATAGTTTTTCCCAGGAACTGCAAGAACGGATAGAAATGCATATAGTTTGAATGCAGTGCAAGTGAATGCTAAATGCATGAATGTAACCCTTCTGAATCTGCTGCTGTAAAGCATTAATGGGAAATCACAGAAAAACAACATCACTGATGCAGGCCATGCTAGCAGAGATAATTGTGGCTCTTGCATGTTTCTGACAGTATGAATATGTTCATCTCTTGTAGTGAAATGGAGTTTGCTGGTTATTTAAAAGCGTGTTTTAAGAGGGTTGAAATGATGTTATGTTATGTTATTACACCCCAGGACACGCGTGAACAAAACACACATGTTTTCTCTCTCTCATCGTGTTTTGTTTTGTATTCAGACTATTAATCTTCCTCATGCACAGACGGGTGGTCTCTGAAGAAATCCCCCTCTCCATGTTTGCTGTCTTCTCCTTTCAATCTCTCACTTTATTACATGCTGAGTCTGCTATTTCTCCTTTTGTCGCTCCATCCCTCACATCCTGTTTTATTCCTCTCACATTTCTTCACCGTATCCGTTTTGCTGAAAAGGCTGATGTTAACGATGTTTGTCCTGTCTGTCATGGGATGAATCAGTTTTTGGATGACAGACAAAGCACTTATCAAACTGATTAGGGTGTAGTTCATTTAGCAGATCTAAAGTGAGTGCACTTATTTCAGAGACAATACCACTAGAGTAACCTGAAGTTCACTGAGTCATTCAAGGACACAATGCTGGTAGTTCTATGTAGTTATTTTCACATAAATAAGAGACCGTCTGATTTTTGTGGATTCCATTTCAATTTGATTTTAGTAATGGGAAAGCATATCTACTTAATTAAAAGCATGAAACTTAATTTTTTATTTATTAAAAAATAATAACAATTAAATTAAGGCCCTATGAAATACATTTTTTTTCCTATTTTCGTTTTTTTTTTTATCAAACTCTGCTCTATGCATTTTTTTCTGGATACCATTTTAATGGTTGAATTAAATAGTAATAATCAAAAAGCATGTCTAATCAATAATATTACTAAATATTTAATAATTTATTATAATTTCTTTTACAATAGTTAGGCCCTAAGTTTTTTTTCTGAGGTTTTCTGGATTAATGATTTAATACAAATTTACTGGTAATCAAATAAAGGCATAACAATTCAATTAAAAACATTAGCAATTTAATATTTAAAAATGTAATACAATTAAAATATAACAATTTATTTAATTTTTTTGGCAAAAAAAAGTGCTGCACAACAGATGCTTACTGTTTAAAACATTCAAGTAAAATTGTGATGTTCCTTAAAAAATAAGTTTTAATAATTACATTTTTTGTTTGAGAAGTGAATTCTACCATAGAACAGTAATTAATGTAGTTAAACAGACTAGTTAATTAGTAACTTTATATAGTTAAACCGAACTTTCATTTTGAAGGTTTGTAGTGAAGACCTGTCCGTTTCTGTGTTCAATCTGATGATTGTTTTATCAAATGAAATAGTCTCAAATGATGTTTGTGAAGTGAATTCCTGTATTCATTCATAATTTGACAAATTCCCTGACATTCCACATTATGCAGCAAATTCCATTTTTTATGACTGGATTCTGTGATTCCGTCTGATTTTTCTGCATCATGGAACTCCCTGATTTTCAGCAGCACGTATTTTTGTTCATTCATACTGCTAGTTTCTTCTTTGATTTGTCTGTAGAAAATTCAGATTTGTAGGGCATTTGCTTATGTTAAACGTATGCTGGATCAGACCAGGCATGAAACACACCACACACACAGCACCTGTCAGATTGCCAAACACCCGCTGTCTGCAGGTGGCAGGTGAATTAGCACAGTACATTTGACTGAGAGCAGATTGACATACAGTCCCTCTCACACTGCAGTAGGGATGGGTACCGAAACCCGTTATTTAATCGGTTCGGGGCTAAATTATGAAAGACCGGAGTGATAATTCGTTAACGTCTGATCGTTTTGGAGAAGTTACGAAAACACACTGCATCATGGCTATATATACACAACAAATTCTATTTGTCAAATGTCAAATGCAAATTCTATTCACCAGAGTTCAGCTGTTTTTATGTGCAATAATATTCACATGTCTATTATTTTTGCTATTGCAATTTAGAAGCGAGATCGCGCTCATGGAGAAGTTTAAGCACGCGCAACATGAAAGCCCTTTTTTAACATGATAGAAGAGAGAACTAACCATTAAAAAACTATGCTTGCACTTTAGGCTGTCTGTTATATTAAATAAGTTTATTATTCTTTTATTTGTTAAGGATTACAGCCGTGTTTCTTCTATCACAACTTCATTCTCTTCACATGCGGTGCCATTGTTCCTCTGACCAAAACTAACACAAAATAGATTCAATCTTTGTCGATTGTTGTAATAGGTCTTTACAGTTGCTAAATGTGCATGTTTGATAATAAAAACCATGAAAGTACAATCCACACCACACGTAGGCTATTCCCAAAAGCTGAAGTGTGTGTGTGTGTGTGTGTTGCGTGCTTATGCTTCTAAAACTAAACAAAGTATGCTCGGCGCGCCCAAACGGAATACACACAAAATATAAAAAACGGCCGGCTTGAGATTATTCATTTAAACCAGTTTATGCTTAAATGAAAGAGAAACAGTTTTGGAGAAAACATGTGTGTCAGAAATTTGTCTTAAAGTGAGAGATTGGTGCTTCACAATGTTAACAGCAAAACCAAGGAGAAAATCACCCACAGTCTTAATCTGAATAAAATTATAGCTTTTGCATTAATTCATCAATACATACAGTGAAAAATGCAGTGTCATTTACATTTGATCCTTTTTAGATTTCTTTGTGCTATTCTGCATTAAAGTTAGTAGACTTCAGAAAAAATTAAAGCACTTTTTTTTGGTTACATTGTTTTATGGTACAAATTGTATATTTTTCAGTTTGTTTAACTTTGTCCAGTCCTTAACTGTACTTTATTTAGTATATAAAACACTAAAAAGTAACTGGTGCATCAAATTGAGTTTATATTTTATTAAAATTTATTTTCATTTGTATATAAACTGTTAAATTCAGCTCCTAATCTTCACATATATATAAATCTCATAAAGTACCGATAAGATCTAAAGACATCTACAGTCGATAAAAGTAGTAATACCGTAAAACCTTCTACCCATCCCTGGCACTGCAGCCTCCACCACTGTGACCAGTGACCATACATTACTTCTTCATGATCCTTTTCCATGCAGGCTGTTTTTGCTGCTGTACCTTTAAAGCGTGTGTGTGTGTGTGTGTGTGTGTGTGTGTGTGTGTGTGTGTGTGTGTGTGTGTGTGTGTTGTGTGATATGTGTGTGTGTGTGTGTGTGTGTGTGTGTGTGCGTGTGCGTGCGTGTGTGTGTGTGTTGTGTGTGTGTGTGTGTGTGTGTGGTGCGTGCGTGCGTGGTGTGCGTGTGTGTGTGGTTGTGTGCGTGCGTGTGTGTGTGCGTGCGATGTGTGTGTGTGTGTTTGAACAATTTAATAAGTTATTTACATTTTTTACAATAATTAGGTCCTAAGATTTTTTTATATAATTTTAAAAATAATATATTTTCATTTTCTATGTTGTATAATTCTGATTTATATGTTATTACTTGAACATGTATATTAAATAAGTTTGTCAAAGCCAATACAGAAGTCTTATAGGTATATGTAAATACGTTAATGAGCATGTGGTTGTGATTAAGGTTATTATTGTTAACTAAAAACCATAAAATAGAATTAAATGAAATAAAAGAAACTGAAATTATAAAAAACTGTAAATGAAGTATAACACTTTTTAATATATTTAATTATATATTTATAGCAAAAGTAGCAAAGGTGATATTTCTCAATTTAGTTTAGTATGTTAAAGTAGTAAAATAACTCAAACTAAATAAACTAAAACAAAACCGTAATTAAATCTATATAGACGTAAACAAAGACACGCACAGACAAAGTATTAACTAAAACTAAAACTAAAATATAAATATTAACATAAACTATGATAGTATATCACTGGTTGTGATTGTTAATATACTATTTTTAAATAGTCCTAAAAATAGGCTTCATTTTTTCAATATAAAATATTCTTTATTTCTTTGTTTAGTTTTAGAAGTAAGATATGACCTGTGCATGTTCTTGACCAGTTCAATGTTATTCAGTGACACAGCACACAAATATATTTTATTTTAAAAACACAAAATCCTGTTTGCAATGATAAAAGCCTGTCATAACCTGTAATTCTGGCAAATCTTCTTTAGTATCTGTTGCTGTCGGAAAAGATCAATAATATCAGAATGGATAGATCTCTTTGACAACATGAGCAATCATGTTATCTGATTAATAGCACTGAGCTGTAAGACACCTCTGGGAGACGTGTGTGTGTGTGTGTGTGTGTGTGCATGTGCGTGTGCGTGTGCGAGAGAGAGGGAGAGGGAGGTGGTGTTTGAAGGAGATTTGACCCCTTTATATATCGATCCGGATTCTCTGTTCTCCTCCACACTGTGCTTCTCTGCTGGAGATCTCGGAGAAGATTGATTTCAGCATTTTCAAAACTAGTAGATGCTCCTTCAGTCTGACATGACCATAAAGAGGTTTTCTTTCAAAGAGCCCTTGAGTGATCTTGACAGCTGGACGTTTTCAGCTCAGTTTAGAGCCAGAGAACAAATAGCCACTGTAAAACCAGCAAATACTCCTTTCCTTCTCCGTTATCTTCATTTTCACCCTAGATGAGCTGTTTTCTCTTGGATCAGGCTGAGTTTAGTTCAGGACAATGTCTTTGTATGGTTGGTAATGAGTCGTGTTTAAGGCCGTATTGTGTTTCTGCTCACATTATTATAGGCAGATTCTTGCTATTTCGGTCTGTGCTGTGGGACATTACATGACAAGAGATCCGTTACACAGATATTTGAAGCTTGTGTCCTGGTTTTTAGCTCAAACTAAATGGCCACAGTCTTTAAACCTGTGTCTCTTTAAATGTGGCATGTTTAAGTTCTGTAAAAAACTATGAAATTAACATTTAGCTGATTTCTTGTTCACTAGTGATGAATTACATTTGTAAAAAAGTTACATTTTTTCTGAAGAAGACTGTAAAACATGCTGCAGTAAAGATATTGTCAGTGCTTTTTGGAAGTAAAGTTAAAAACTGAAACCTAATAATTTTTTTACTGTAGACATTTAAAACCTATTTTCTTTTAATGGTGAAAAACAGTAAAATGACAATACTCATTTATTTTAGTTTAAGCTAAAGTACCAAAATAACTAAAACTTAAAAAATAACAAAAACTCTGTAGACATATAAAAAAAACTGTTAAAAATATAAAAAACGCACAACCAAAAAACACTACAGTAAAAACCTGTTAAAATATTTATGTAAATTTGCAAAAAAATACTGTACGGATGTAGAAGCTATGAATTACCATAATTTCACGGTGAAAAACTGTAGAAGGACAATAATGTATGATTATATTTAGGGATGCACAATATGAACTATTATAACCGATAATTAAGTCCTTCTCACGACCGATACCGATAACCAATAAGTTCATATTTTTATATTATAATTTTCATATAATCTGCAGTTTGTGCGCCCAGGAGAATACAAAATCTAAGATGCACTGATGAAACTGACATTTAGTAGCTCTGGCCTAACTATAATAGCAAACATCAGTTCTGACTCTTCAAAGGTTTTATTAAATAAACCTTAAGTTAAGTTTAAAAAGTTGCTTAACTTTTAAACAAATGTTTGTATTCTTTTGTGTAAGGCACCACAATACTTAGTAACAGAAATGGTTTAACAGAACTATGACAGAACTATGGTTTATCTGAAATTAACAACTCCTTAACAACACATTTATATTCTAGTATTTCATGCATAAAGAAATGCATCTATTCAACCTTTTTTAGTGCATGAGGAAGTTATATCTATGGACTTTAAGCAACCGCTGCGAATGGAACGGCTACGTTGACCGGAAGTAATCTGTTACACCGCCTTAGCCGAGAACATTAAAATCACTAAGCAACTGTAAACAAGACTTTGGTCATTTATTGAAATATAAATGATGGATTATGAGGATGTTTAGGCAATAATTACATTGTTCTCTTCACATATCTTTAGTTTCAGTGCTACATGAGGTGCTGTTAACAGCAGACATATCTTTGTACAAACCAAAACTATCGTTAAAATTAGCTTAAGTTTAACGAACTTAACACACGATGACGTTGGAATGCCGTTACTGTTAGTGGAGGATGCTTAAAGTCCCTTAATACAGCTTCGCCGTGATGACGATCTTTCAAGTGAGATATAAGATGTGTTGTGTTAAAACTTGATGCTTTTTTCCTCCTCTCGGAGTCCTTGCTGTACATGCATTGCAAATATCAATGGCATTGTCCTCCTCTGCCACCGAGAAACACTTCACATGTTCACAGATGATGAGCGTGACACAAGCTGAGAGTCACTGCAAATTAAAGCAGCTCACTTGCACTCGGAAAGCAGATGAATCTCAGATAAATCACACTGATTATTGATTTACCAGCAAGAGTAGTTTATCGGATCTAGATATCGGATTTCATTTATTTATCGGAGCAATAAAAATGACATCATTTTCATTCCATATCGGCCAATAATTTATCTGTCCGGTAAATATCGTGCATTCCTAATTATATTTTATTTAAATAGATTTATATATTCTTATTTTTATCATCAGTATTTTATGGACACTAATGATGATTCACCACACGGGTTTCTATTTTTCACATGTATTATTGTGAAGGTACAAAGCAGGTTTTGATATCAGTTCAGGTAGATTGATATATTACCATTAGGCCTATATAACTTAATTTAGTATGCAGTTATACGTTTTCAAATATACAGGCATCAATATGCCATCTAGTAATACCTTAGGCATTGGCACTACGAGTTTCTTGGCTGTCATTTTTAACTGTTTACCTGAAATAGTTTTGAGTTAAACTAATGGATAACCTATTGTGCCTTTTTTACAGTGTAAATGAGCTAATACATATTTATGTCAAATTGTCCAGTGTACTGTGGTTTTGGAGCTGGTAATCCTACCCTTAAGTCAACATGTCGCACTGTTCTCATCCTATTTTATGCTCAAACTGATGCATTTTTTGGATGGTGGTCTAAAAAGTAGGTGTATCATATCCGAATGTAGGCTGGTTTAATGTCACGTTTGTATCAGTGTGGTTTTTTTATGTGAAGCTTTTCTGCTGCAGTGAGGAACTGCACTGACCCAGTTCTCTAGCATGATAATGAGAAAAGTGGAGCGATGTTTCACAGCTCCCTGCATTCATTCAGGTGTGTGTGTGTGTGTGTGTGTGTGTGTGTGTGTGTGTGTGTGTGTGTGTGTGTGTGTGTGTGTGTGTGTGTGTGTGTGTGTGGGTGTGTGTTGTGGTTGTGTAGTGTGTGTGTGTGTGTTGTGTGTGTGTGTGCATGTTTATGTGTTTATGAAGGACACAAATTTGTATACTGACATGGGTATGACATAGGTATACAAGGAGAAGGTGATTTATGAGGACATTTTCAGTGTCCCCATAATTCAAAACGCTTATAAATCATACAGAGTGAGTTTTTTGAGGAGAAATAGAAATGCACCGTCTCCTTGAGGGCTAAGTTTAGGTGTAGGGTAGGTGTAGGGCAATAGCACATACAGTTTGTACAGTATAAAAACCATTATGCCTATGAGAGTCCCCGAAAACATAAAAACCAACATGTGTGTGTGGTGTGTGTGTGTGTGTGTGTGTGTGTGTGTGTGCGTGTGTGTGTGTGTGTGTTTGTGTGTGTGGTGTGTGTGTGTGTGTGTGTTTGTGGTGTGAGTGTGTGTGTGGTGTGTGTGGTGTGTGTGTGAGTGGTTGTGGTGTGGTTGTGTGTGGTGTGTGTGTTGTTGGTGTGTGTGTTCAGTTTGTGATTAACACATAAAGACATGGTTACCCTATAGCTATGGAGAAGGGATTGTACTGTCCCCATAGAATGCAAGCACCATAAAAAAAATCATACATGAGTTGTGCAAACCGTCGATGAGAAGTGTCCACTGTTGTAAGTATAACCGTATGATGTAATTCAACACATGTGTGTGTGAGTGTGAGACTGTGTGTGTGTGTTGTGTGTGTCTAGTGTGTGTGTGTGTGTGTGTGTGAGTGTGTGTGGTAGTGTGTGTGTGTGTGTGTGTGTGTGTGTGTGTTGTGTGAGTGTGTGGTGTGTGTGTGTGTGTGGTGTGTGTTTCATCTCTGTTCTGCTGTGCTGCAACCAGAGCTGTGAGCTGCGTGAGTGGTTCAGTCAAAAGCTCAGTGACTTCCACACACAAACACACACAAGCCCAAAGGACCGCGGTTACCCCTGTTTCTGATCCCCCTCAAAGGGGCTTTTGGGACTTTGGGAGCTGAACTGTCAAAGCAGATGCGAGCGTGACTCGAGCGATCACACCGGGCGCTCTGATGTGCTTTGAAAGAACACTTGTCAGCTGATTCTGACTGCAGACCAGTGCATCAAATCCAGTCCACAAATAAAGGAAACATTTCCATCGGATTGAAACGCTTTAAAAACCCATCCAGAGCAAAACAAAGAGAATTCTGATGAACTAGACATGCCAAGAACCAGGGTTGATAGTTAACTAAACCCGAAAAAATACCTTGAATCAAAATAAACTTTAACTAAAATAAAATAAATATGAAAAATATTTTTCTGCTATTTGGAAAAAAGGCAATTCAACTAAAATAACTAAAACTTAAATACAAATAATAATAAAATAAAAACTATAATGGCATTAAAAAAGTATACAAAAATACTTTAAAACTTTAACTCAAATTAAAAAGTAAAGAAAATAATACAATAATACAATTATTTTAAATATTTCAGTAATAATTAGTGATACTAAAAATATCAATAGGGTGTAACAAAATTCAAAATTATATTTAGGGTAACTGCAATGACTACTTTGGGAACTTTTATGACTGTGACATTTATTTTTATAATAATTAAGCACATTTTCCTTAATTTTCCCCAAAACTACTGTATCATTATTATAATCTCATTTTCAATACTCTGTTGGGAAAAAAACATAGTTTATAAATGATAAAACACAATTGCATCCTGATAATGTCTCATCACTGGATGATTATTTTTGTATTTTTTGTAGTATGTATACTGAATTTATTTAAATGTATTTTGTTTAAAATTGTATTTAATGGCTTATTTAAAAATAATAATATGTCCCATCACTGAATGTTTTATTAATTCATCTATTAATTATCAATTAATTATTTATTTGCATTATGGTAATTCTAATTTAGGAGGAAAAGTCATGAATATAATTTCACAATGCAAAAAAAATAATCATAACATCCTAAAATAGCCCTCATTTTCTTTATGCAAAATATTGTGGTCGCTCTGAGGCTCGCTTACATTTTTGGGTGCAGTTCCAGTCATGATCCAATTATAACATTTATAATGCATAAGTGTTGCTATGTGTATTGTATCATAACACAGGATAGTTGCTGATACCCTAGCGGCACCCACACGCACTCATTATACACTGAGCTCATCTCACTATTGTAAAATCCACACAGCCTAATGCTTTTCAGAAAAGATCAAAAGACTGGCAGCATTATTTATTTATTTATGTGTCGCATCAGAATGCAGCTGTATGAATATTAACGACGCCTCGCTGTGCTGTCTCTCTCTCTCTCTTTTCTATCATCCAGGCGATTGAAATATCTGACATGCTATTTTTGTTTGGTTGGAAACATCACATTTGATGAGTGGAAATGCTCTGAACAGCACGAGGGAATGAAACGGCACTGAGCTTATTGAGTGTGTGTGTGTGTGTGTGTTTGTGCGTGCGTGCGGCCAAATGCACTTGTCACTTATCTTCTGAGTGTTTAATCTCACTCTTTACACACACAGTTCATTTTTGACTGGAATAACTACAATATTGTGAAAATTTCAGGTGGTGACGATTGGCTTCTCATTAAATCTGTGCCGTGTGTGCCGTAACCAAACTGTGAAAGCTTGTTTCCTCCATGGGATGAAAAAAGGTAATAGCGACTTTATCTCACAGTTCTGACTTTTTCTTGTGGTTCTTGTGAGATTATTCGGAATTGCAAGATATAAAGTCAGAATTGCAATTGTGAGGAAAAGGTTTTAAAAATTGTGAGTTAAAAGTTAGTTACCTTTTTTACCTTTTTTTATTTTTTATTCAATTAAATTATTATAAAAAAAAACAGAATTACAAAATGTAAACAGATATACTCAGAATTCTGAGAAAAGAGTCAGAATTGCGAGATATAGCAGGGATGCACGATATTGGATTTAAGCCGATACCGATATATTTCCTTATGTTTGGAAACAACACCAAGTCTCTCCTGTGCATAAATTATAAGCAGAATATTTTAAATTTTGGTTAGTTTTTAACAAGAACTTATTTAATAGAATTAAATACAAATTAATAAAGGTTTAAACAGTACATAACAGTAAGCTTTGAAAAGCTTTGAAAAAACTATAAATAAACTATATCAATCGCTGCCCCCCCCCCCCAGAAAGATGCAGTGTTAACCCTAAAATTTTATTTTAATGTTTAGCATTTGTACGTGGTCTGAAACAAAAGTTGTACAAATTCTGAAAATCTTTTAGAGCTAATGATTTGTTTATAAATAAAATGTATTACACATTAAGGAATAAATCAGTGTATATAAAATTATTTAATTTACCAGTGTCATGTTTGTGTTTTTATACATTCTTTTCTTCATGTAAGCTATAGCTTCTGACCATTAAATCAAAACATACTCATTATTTTATGACATCAATTACTGCTTTATTTAATCAGAAATACAGTCTAAATGTTATTTGTTTACGCTATTTTACTTTTAATTTAATTATAATTATTTTATTTATTGAGATGCAATTGTAGTTTTTATTAATATCTTGAATTTAGTTTTTATATTTTGTTTTCAGTGTAATTTTTTTTCTGTTTTGTCATTTAGTATTTTTAAATGTCTATATAGTTTTATTATTTATTTATTTGTTTTATTCTTAATTGTTTTAATGCATTACATTTTTAACCATTTTATTATATGTATTTATTACACTTTATTTATATTTATTGCATTTGTTGTAATTATTATTTTATATCCTTTTTATGTAAAGCACTTTGAATTACCTTTGTATTAAATGTGCTAAATAATTAAACTTGCCTTAAAACACATTTTTATAAAATTTATTATTTATAGAATTTTAGTATATCAAGATATTGTTAAGTAATGACAGCAAGAAACTTTAACTTACCTACTACAGCTGAAATAAAATATGAATTTATATATTTAAATATTATTTTTTTCAGTTAACATTTACTTTATTTCAAGTTTATTTCAAAAATATATTTTATGTTTATTTTTTTTTATATATATATATATATATAACTTATGTTTGTCTTTGTAACATAATCTGATTTTGCATATATCATGCAAACTCTACAAGGTGTATCCTGGCAGTGATTCTATCGCATTAGTCTCATGTGAGCATATAATGTTAAGTTTTGTGGCTATATTTATTTAAATAGAGTATTTGTACTGTCCTTTGCCTTCTTTTAAAAAGATGAGAAATTAAAATTATTTCTGTGCTGATGAACAGTATCAGGGGCGTGTCTTATGGTGCGGCTGTGAAGGGGGCGTGTCCATGATGGATCAGCTGACCTTTTGTGTTTGTCACTCTCATTTACTTTATTTCTCAACTCTGACCTTGACTGAAGCCTTCAGTATCCTTTCTAGACGGAAGACCCTGACCAGCACACACACATTCATATCGAGCGATGAATAACATTAGGAACACAGGATCAGCGACAGATCGCGTCCTCTGAGAAATGTGCCCTGTCTCTGACCGTCCTTGGATATTAGTTCTGGTCAGACGCAGACCGTCTCTCTGACTTGAGTGTCAAGGTCTCGCAGCAGCTGCCGTGTCCTTGGGTGTGTTTGAAATACTTTTACAACCGCACTGCTATTTTTGTAATGTGTATTCCTGACATATTCAGATAACCTACATTGCCACATATGAAACTACAGCCGATAAGGTTCATGAGACTTATATCAGTGTAACTTCTGATTGTTTGTTCATATAGCAATTTTAGGCCTTGTACACGGTCAACTTTTTTAATAGCATTTTATACTTACAGTACTGATAGTTTCAAAGCAGCTTTATAGTAATAAACATGTTTAATAAACATGAAACTAAGTGTTAAAGTTTTAAAATTATGAAACAAATTCAACTTCAGCAATAAAGAATCTCTAGTGTAATTATTCAGCTCGATTTAAATCAATGTTGAATCAGTTCAGTTTAATAAGTGTTGCAAAGTTCATCAATTATGAAACAAACTCAAAAAGTCATTCAACAGAAGACAATTGTGACCCTCTCTGTGAAATCCAGGCTAAAGTCTAAAAACCTAATTATGAGAAAACAAGCATCAAAGTATGATTTCTACCATTCATTTCACTATAATTTCAATCTTTGACATGACTTTACTCAGTCAGTATTAAAGATATAATGGTTACATTTTCACAGAATGTTCTTTACCATATGAAGGATGATTTTTTGTAGTAAAAAGCACATCACAAAAAATGCCTTTAGCTGGGTTTTCACAGAGAGGGTCACATTTATTCAGCTAAAGCCCGATTCGGACGGTAATTTTTTCTCATATGGACGTCTGTTAAAATAAATGTACATATCACCTCAGTGATAAACTCATGGATTCGGATGGTGATGTATTCACAGTGGAGGAGCGTGTTCTGTGATCTACGAACCCGGGAACTCACGTGGCCAGTCACATGATTGTCTGCTGTAAATCTAATTCATTTTATTTACAAATGTATTCTTCTTATTGTGTAAAATGTATTTAAAAATACTTATGTAAAATGTATTCTTTATCCCAAGCATGTTTTATAATATACAATCCTATTTATTATTTGATTATTTAAATCTCCTGTTTAAAAATAGGAAAATAGACGCGCTATAGTTTTATATAATAATATGATATATATATGTTTATAATACACATTTTAAAATGGTATTACATAACTGCTGCTGTCATAATAAAGACCCATTTCTTGTGTGCGCACTACTGTGTGTGTGTGTGTGTGTTCACTACTGTGTGTGTGTACTTGGATGGGTCAAATGCAGAGAACACATTTCACTGCTGGTTATACTCTG
This sequence comes from Ptychobarbus kaznakovi, assembly GCA_027422405.1. NCBI lineage: Eukaryota > Metazoa > Chordata > Actinopteri > Cypriniformes > Cyprinidae > Ptychobarbus > Ptychobarbus kaznakovi. Next base: position 9,680,917 of record CM049797.1, read on the forward strand.
TATAATTGTGTATGTGAAAAAAATAAAAAATCGGTTATTGGTATATCCGATTATGGTAAAATGCTTAAATATCGGGAAAAATATTGTTAAACCGATATATCGGTCGATCTCTAGTGACAATGACCCAAAACACACGGCCAAGGCAACAAAGGAGGGGATCAAGAAGAAGCACATTAAGGTCCTGAAGTGGCCTAGCCAGTCTCCAGACCTTAATCCCAAAGAAAATCTGTGGAGGGAGCTGAAGGTTCGAGTTGCCAAACATCATCCTCGAAACCTTAATGACTTGGAGAGGATCTGCAAAGAGGAGTGGGACAAAATCCCTCCTGAGCTGTGTGCAAACCTGGTGGCCAACTACAAGAAATGTCTGACCTCTGTGATCTCCAACAAGGGTTTTACCAACAAGTACTAAGTCATGTTTTGCAAAGGGGTCAAATACTTATTTGACTCATTAAAATGCAAATCAATTTAAAACTTTTTTAAATGCATTTTTCTGTTGTTATTCTGTCTCTCAATGTTCAAATAAACCTACCATTAAAATTATAGATTGATCATTTCTTTGTCAGTGGGCAAATGTACAAAATCAGAAGGGGATCAAATAATTCCCCCCCACACTGCATATGTTATGCTTCATTACTGACACTTAACAGAATCTTAGCAAATTTCCAGAGCTGTTTTTAAGAGATAAATACTGAATATCTGAAAACACCTCATGCCTTTGTCTCATTCTGTCCCTCTCTCTCTCTGATGTGGCTCATTAGCGGCTCGTTTAGCCCCTCATCAGTCCAGACTGTGCTGCTGGGACTCCCACAATGCATTAGTATTCTGTAAACATTGCTCACATTGGCGCTGAGACAGACACACATCTGTATTGACTGCGTTCACACCCTCGTCCCGCTGGGATGTTTGGGTGACAGACACATGCAGGAAATCACAAATAATCAACTTCTCAGAGGGAATTTCACCAGTCAGAGACGCGATGAGGATGCAGATGGTCACTGATTGGGTTGGGATCGTTTCTGATGACTCAATTTAGTGTCTTTGGTCAAACGCTTGATGACAAAAATATATTGGAGTACACCTCGCACAAAAATGGCCATAACCTTGCAGAAATGTCTAGTCTGTTTTGGGTACTGTGTAAGTTGTGAATATTAGTAAATGTATTTGTCCCGTATTCTTTACTTTTGTAAGTGTTTTTTTTTGGTAGTAAACATCACACATGCTGTTTGATGTCAGAGTTTGATGTTCAATTTATAATATAATTGAAGTATTTTTAATTTCAGTTTGATTTACTTTTTTTTTTTAATATAATTACTTGGAAAAACATTAATTGTGTGCATCAATGTGGCGTGGGATGGAGGTGATCGGTTCGTGGCACTGCTCAGGTGTAATGAAGCCCAGGTTGCTTTGATAGCGGTCTTCAGGTCATCTGCATTGTTGGGTCTGGTGTCTCTCATCTTCCTCTTGACAATATCCCATAGATTCTCTCTGGGGTTCAGGTCTGGTGAGTTTGCTGGCCAATCAAGCACAGTAACACCATGTTCATTGAATCAGCTTTTGGTACCTTTGGCAGTGTGGACAGGTGCCAAGTCCTGCTGGAAAACGAAATCAGCATCTCTATAAAGCTTGTCAGCAGAAGGAAGCATGAAGTGCTCTAAAATGTCCTGGTAGACGGCTGCGTTGACTCTGGACTTCAGAAAACACAGTGGACCAACACCAGCAGACGTCACAGCAGCCCAAATCATCACTGACTGTGGAAACTTCACACTGTACTTCAAGCAACATGGATTCTGTGTCTCTCCTCTCTTCCTCAGACTCTGGGACCTTGATTTACAAATGAAATGCAAAATTTACTTTGGACCACGGAGCAACAGTTCAGTTATTTTTCTCTTTAGCCCAGGTAAGATGCTTCTGACGATGTTTCTGTTTCAGAAGTGGCTTGGTAGCTCTTTTCCTGAAGATGTCTGAGCGTGGTGACTCTTGATGCACCGACTCCAGCTTCAGTTCACTCCTTGTGAAGCTCTCCCAAGCGTTTGAATCGGCTTTGCTTGACAGTATTCTTAAGCTTGCGGTCATCCCTTTGCTTGTGCACATTTTCCACCTTCCAGTCAACTTTGCATTTAATATGCTTTGATACAGCACTCTGTGAAGAGCCACCTCAATTATCGTCTTCTGGACCATTGCCAAGTCAGCAGTGTTCCCCATTATTGTGGTTTCAAAGAACAAGAGATACCCAGAATTTATACTGTATGGATGATCATTTATTAAAACTCAAATGTAAATATTCTATAACTTTTGAAGTGCTTTATTTTACATGTAATAAATCTAAAATATATGAAAGTTTCACTTTTTGAAATAACTTTTTCACCAAATTAATTTTTTTTAGATGTACCTGTAATTAGTTTATGAGGACACTTCCTGTGTCCCTGTAAAACAAAAGGCTTAAAAAGCATTGTAATGCAACTGAATATGAAGCTATTATTTCAGCTCTTGGAATTATTGTTAAAGATTCAATATTGCTTGATTAAAGTAATATTAATATTTAACTTACCGTTTATACTGTATTAAGTGATCGTCCAGCGATCACTAAACCATATATTCTATTAATCTCTCAACTTCGAGCTTAGGTAACGTTATCTTGGTGGCAAATAAGGATAAAATACTTAAAATCACATTCCAGAGACAATTCTTTATAAAACGAAACAAGGTTTATTTACAATACTAATATTCTAACATACGTAATAACACACAAACATACACACATGCATACGGGAGTTTTGAGATTAAGGTTGAAAGAATAACATTCTTTCCTATTTCATAACTTAACGAACCAGCAAAGATCACGAAAAACGCCTAGGCTTTTTACTGCATTCAGATCAAATTTACCAGTTCAATCAGAAATAGAGATGATACTTGCTTTCTGTTGGTTTAAGCAGGCTGTTGCTTTGGTTTCGTTTCGCACGTGGGTTTTCACGCGTTGCTCTGGGAACCTTTGTCTCGTTTCGCACGTGGGTTTCCACGCGTTGCTCTGGGAACCTTTGTCTCGTTTCGCACGTGGGTTTTCACGCGTTGCTCTGGGAACCTTTGTCTCGTTTCGCACGTGGGTTTCCACGCGTTGCTCTGGGAAAACTCTGCTGCGTGACGTCACCGGGGAGCCGTGTTGGAATCGCGGCGGCTATTTGATGCTGGTTCTGCATGGAGCTGGAAGCGTCGTTACGCTGCTGGTTCTGCGACGTTACGGTGTTTACACAGTCTTTGATTCACGCGTGCGTTATTTGTCTCAGCCGGTCTTAAGGCGAGAGTCCAGCGGGCCGTCCTTCCGGCGTTGGAGAGCGAGCTTCGAGAGCAGGAAGAGTTACAAGAGAGGTTCGAGAGAGAGGGCGCGCACACTGGCGCGTCGTTTTAAACCGTCTGGTTTGGACATCGCCCACAGGCGGCTGATCGAATCAGAGTGTCTGTATGGGGCGGAGCCCCGCCCATGTCCAGGCTTTCTGCCCTCGTTACACTTTGTGACGAAAATTTAACTTTTACCCATGTATTAAAACTCTTACCAGGTTTACACATTTATAATATCACCACATTCGTTATCTTACTGATTCATACATTTTTGCAATCGTTCATACAAGTCTAAACACTGCAACCTTCACATTACAGCCCAAGGCACGATCAAAAATCTGCCCACATTTCTAAAGTAATTCATATTCCACAAGCATATGAAAGAAAGAGTACAACATTAATATCCATATGTTTCTTGTGTAGATGTTTTTGAAAGTCATGAAATGAACGAATGTCTTTTAGAAACGTTCCCGTCACATTCCTTTGTTCTGTGACCGAAAGAAAATGCGCGCTTTTGCACTGGATGAGGGGGGAGGGGCTTTAGATCCAGACTTTAGTTGGTTGGTATTTATGATATAATACCTGAAAGTAACCAAATTCCCCAAAGATGTGCTGTTCTTCCATCACCTTTCTTTACAGCATACAAAACGGTGCTTTATGAAATTCAAAAATTGGCTGTAGTTTCCTGTAAGGGGTAGGTTTACATTTGCATTTATGCATTTAACAGATGCTTTTATCCAAAGTGACTTACAGTGCATTCAGGCAATACATTTTTTAGTCAGTACATGTTTCCCTGGGAATCGAACCACAACCTTTGCGCTGCTAACGCAATGCTCTAACCACTGAGCTACAGGAACAGGTTTATGTGTAGGATTGGTGTAGGGCATAGAAAATCCAGTTTGTACAGTATAAAAAACATTACACCTATGGAGAGTTCCCGTAAAATGCAAGTGTGTGTGTGTGTTGTTGAGTTGTGTGTGTGTGTGTGTGTGAGTGTAGTGTGTGGTGTGTGTTTGTGTGTGTGTGAGTGTGTGTGTGTGAGTGTGTGTGTGTGTTGTGTGGTGTGTGTGTGTGTGTTTGTGTGGTGGTGTGTGTGTGTGTGATGTGTGTGGTGTGTGTGTGTGTGTTGTGTTTGTGTGTGTGTGAGGGATGGCTCGATACCATAATTTTGGCTTCGGTACGATACCAGAATGTAGTATATCGATACTAAATCGGTATCGATACCATAATCTTGGTTAATGTTAGGTATGTGTTTAATGCATAATGTTAACATACTAAACATATATTAGTAGCTTACATTTATAATTTATAAATAATTATTGACCTACATTTATAAGTGCTATAATAATGTCAATGCTGTTAATGAATTATAACAAATGTTTATTTAAAGTGTTATTCTAACAGTCAAAGTAGGGGTGGACAATATGGCAAAAATATCATCATATCACTATTTTTTTAGAAATATCACAATTTCACAATTCTTTGTTATGTTGATTTTCTTATTGTGTCTGAGCAGTGCAGCCAAAATAACTTCCCTATTACAAAGACAAATCCTTTCAAGGTTACAAAATATAAAAAGGTACGGTGGATATTTAGACCAAAGTGGGGGAAGATAAAAATCTGTGTCATTATTTTATCTTTGTTATTAAAAATAAGAACAAATATACACATTACAAATAATATACACATAATATACAAATAAAACGGTGCTTTATTTTCAGTCACAATAGGCATATTTAGCAGAAACATTCAAGAAATTTAATGAACAAATATAAAAATAAAACACTATATAGATTGATTCCTATTAAAGCAGCTGTATTATTTTTTCTGTCAAAAGTAGAAAGTTATTTTTTCTTTGTGTTTTGTGTTAGCATTAAATAATAATAATTCTGTCGATTCTGTCGTAGTGTTTTATATTATACCATCATTTACTCACTCGAGTTTAGTTTTAAACCTGAATGAGTCTATTTCTTGTGCTGAACATAAATTATATTTTAAAGAAGGTAAAACCAAACAGTTTCTGGTCCTCAGTGACTTACATATGATTTTTTTCTTTCTATCAAAGTCAAAGTGGACAAGCAAATGTTTGGTTTTCCACCTTCTTCAAAATACCTTGTTTTGTGTTCAGCACAGAAAGAAAATGAATACAGGTTTGGGACAACATGTGAGTGAGTAAATATAATGACAGAATTTTTTTTTAGGGTGAACTATCCCTTTAATTACAGTCGGCTGCATGTTTAGTACTGTCCCTTTAAGACCTGCGAGTATCTAATATACAGGCACGCATCCGTTTATCTCGGCTGTTTACTTTCCTTTTAGAAATAACCAACTGAGTCTATACATAAACCTTGTTGTGTTTTGACAGTATTGGCTCAAAAGATAACTTGGTTCAGTTATCAGGCGCTGTTAGGCAGGCTTGCCCGTGCGCGCGCTTCAGGTGTACGGGCTCAGAAAAAGCGCACGTCTGACCACCAATGAAACATTTAACCGGGAAGCCTTTAAAACACGCAAAAAAGTAGTGAATAAAACTTACAATTATCGATTTATAATGCACTTACCAACCTGTCGATCTCGAACGTTAGTTCTCTGAAAAGATCAGGATGAGCAAGCGACCAATGCTTAGCCAGATTGGATGTGTTGCCTCCTGTGGTCAGTTCTTTCACCTTTATCATCTGTTTTGTATGCAAAGTAATGCCATATTTAACTTCTACTGTTCTCCTCATTTGTTTGTTTCGGGTGCGTTAATTAGTTTAATCTATTTGATCTATCGTGTTGTTCACTTGTTCTGGTGTCACATTTACCGGATTCGCAGCAATTTGAGAAGCACTTCGGAACAGCAGCGTATGAAATACAGAAATATGAAAAATTATGTTATCGTACCGTTTGAAATATAATAAATACCGGTAATTTTACAGTACCGGTATACCGCGCATCCCTAGTGTGTATGTGTGTGTTTCTCACTGGTGTTAGTATTGCCCTGCTGTAATGTTACTCTTGTAACAACAGTAGTACTGAGTTGGAGGTTGGAGACACTGGTTAGAAACACAGTAATTCACTCCTAACATGATGAAAGAGCCATTGTGAGTTGCACCATGAAATGCATTTGAATTGAACAGATGAATTAATATGCTGCTCTCTGAAGAACACATGCCTGTCTGCTGGGAAATGGAAATCACTTTCCCTTGTGTGTGTAATTAAAACTGGCAGTGGAATTTGAAGGCCTCTAGGCTTTTCTGTCTCTGTCTATGTCTCTCTGCTGTTCTGATGATGAGGGACAGTCCTTTATACTGAGTCTGTATTGTTCTTTTACTACTTGGAAAGCATCTACAAAAATGCATCCTTATCTAGTTGTGCACATACAGCATCGATTTACTCGAAGTGAAAAATTACCAAATTCTCCAACTGTTTGCTAAACGGGAGAGAAAGTTCAGACATTATACCTTCTCTGGAATCTGTTAGCATTTACTAGTCTGTTTGTACTGCATCATTGATATGCTTATATGCAAGAGTTTTGTTAAATGGTCAAATCACGGTTGTATCCATCAATCCCTCAAACAGTGTTGACCGGCAGTCCTCTTCAGCATTATGAATGAATGTGAATGCATCAGCGGTTGAAGAGCGGTGCTGCTATCGTTTGACCGTGATGGAGCGGGCGGTGTGTTTTGACAGCTCTGTGGGTGTTTCAGACACGAGGTCAGCTGATCCGCTGAGAGCTGATGACACCGCGCTGTGTTAATGGAGCTTTTTATGCGGTTTTATTTTATTATGGTTCATTTGGGGTCTGCTGCATAAGCGTAATGCACTGAATGTGTGTCCGCACATATTGAGGATCCATCTGTCTGTGGGAATCCCTCACTGTAAGGACTAGAGCTTCTAGGGGAAGGTTGGCACTTTATGAATTTGTTTTAATAGAGTATAAATGTGTCCGTCCACTTTTCTGTGAAGTTTGTTTTAGAGGTGTTTCTCTGATTAATTTGTTTCCCCATGTGTATTTTAATATCTTTGTTAATGAGTTATAAGCCACAGACTTTGTTTTAGAAACAATACAAAGAATTTGAAAATCAGACAAAGATACAAGACTTAATGACTTTGCTGAGGGAAAGAACTACAATCTCATGAAGCAATATAGAAATATGGAATGCAAAAGAAATAAAGAACTGTTCATTTAAAGATTTTGAGATGCATATATTTAGGTATTTAAATTATTATAGGTTATATTTAATATTTAAAAGTAGCTCTCTGATTGGTTAGTTTTCTGTGCAGAATCATGGGTACGTTTTACTCCACAAATTCTGCTGTTAAACATTTTTAAATAATCATAAGTTGAAATAATGCGAACTGATGGCTTCAATAAAAGCAGATACCATTGATTTTATAACCGAGGAGGTTAAACATCAATTGTCTATGTAGAAAATTAAGGTATTTTTTACCTCTGTAATTGACTGTTAAATTTTATTTTGCCTTAATTTTATTATCTAACTGTCTGGTGATATTTTATTATAGGGACCGATTCTCACTATTAACTATGTTTAGACTACTATGTTTAACTATTGTTTATTAGCATACCTATTATTAACATATTGGCTGTTTTTAGTGCTTATAATGCACATATTCTGCATGACCATATTCTACACCCCTAATCCTGCCTAATACCTGAACTTAACAACTACCTTCCTAACTATTAATAAGCAGCAAATTAGGAGACAAAAGTCGTAGTTAATGGTTTGTTAATAGCGAGAATTGGACAATTGTATTATGACCCTGATTGTATTGAGAATACAACACAACTTCCCATGCTTTATTGCTTAAATGAGTCATATTATTTAATGAGATTTGTTGTGGTGTAGTTGTTGAAGTTTAGGCTGGTAACTTCATTAATCATCGTTAACTTTGGCTCAACATGAAATCACGACTGACCTTTTTTACGTGTTTCTGATCTTATACAATCTACAAAAGGGCGATATTGTAAAAACTCACATTGCGATATTTTTTAAATGTTTTATATTTGATATATATTGCGATATGGAAAAAAATCACCAGATGACAATAGAACACAATACATTTTAATCAGTGATGCTGTCTACACTGGATGGGGTGCGGCACAATAAATCCCACCCCAACGTAAACTGATGCC